>CM065724.1:18990232-19000232 GCA_033310375.1 Conus canariensis | reverse complement strand
GAAAGATGGTTGGTTGGAACGTAAGAAATATACTAAGGTATAATGATGATACTAACAGTGCTAGTAAGTATATAGCTGTAACAGTTATGAAGTTGTAACTACAGTTATAAATGAAATGATGATATTATAATAAAATTAATGGTAATAATCATCATCATCATAATAATGATAATGATCATGATAACAGCAATGTTAATACTGATTAAGTTAGTATGAATAATAAACTTTTTTTTTAATGATAATGGTGATGATGATGATAGTACTGATAAGAACATGATGATGATGATAATGATGCAATATTGATAAAAGGAATAATAGGTGCTGGAAAGGAATAGAATGATCTAGTAAAACTAACAGTACAATTGGAGTAGGGAGAGGATGGTGATGATAGTAATGATAATAGTGATGACAATAATCATGATGGTAGTAATGATAAATACAGTAATATTAATAAGAGTAATAGTAGGTGAAATACTAGAAATAATCAATGAGTGAAAAGCTAACAGCCCAGTTTGAACAGGGAGGCATGGGGTGAAATCAGAAATGGGATGAGAACCACACACACACACACACACACACACACACACACACTTTCTGTCTGTCTGTCTCTCGTTTAATAAAAAAAAGATGTGTATGTGTGTATATATATATGTGTGTGTATATATATATATATGTGTGTGTGTGTGTGTGTGTGTGTGTGTATCACCATCATCATATTCATATTCATCATCACTATTATTGATGGAAATCATGGCATAATTATATATAAGTATATCTATGTATGTATGTGTGTATGTATATATACATATGTATGTATCCATATATATATATGCATACATACATAAATATATATATATATATATACTACTCAAAACAATTGAAGTACCACCCCTAATTTTTGTATGCAATTTTTAAAAAGCTCTGATAAACCAATTAATATTGATAATTGAATAAATTCTGCTGGATAAGCTTACCCGGTTCTCAAATACTACTCCTCGTGCATTTTTGTTATGTTAAAGTCGGTCAGCAGTTATCTACCGCGTCGCATCTGAGGCAAAAAAATCCCGAGAAATTATCGAACTTGTGTCGCTCCCAGATTTTGACACAGACACAGCTAGAAAAAAAAATGTGATGCACGTGAAAGCAAGGTCTTTTCTGAGCAGAATTGCAATCAGTTAGCACATTTGACGGGTATAAAAAGTCGCGAAATTTAGGAAGATTTAACCATGCCTGCGAGACAACGACTAAGCAACACCGACAGAGGAAGAGCGATAGCATGGTACCAAGAAGGTATTGGCTTGAGGGAGATTGGTCGACGGCTTGGAGTGAGTCACCCAGTCATTCTGAGGCTCAGAGACCGTTGGCTTAATACTGGAAGTGTTGAAGAACAGCAGGGACGTGGACGGACGAGAAGCACCTCCAGACAGCAGGATCGGTTCATTGTTATCGCTTGTCTGAGAGACCGTTCAGCCAGTGCCACAGTACTCCGAGACCAGCTACGACAAGCCAGCAACGTCAACGTCAGTACCCAGACAGTTCGGAACCGGCTCCACGACGCCAACTTGAGGTCAAGGTCCCCAGCAGTGAGATCAATACTGACCCCAGCGCATCGAGCTCATCGTCGGGCCTGGGCAGCATGTCATAGAAGGTGGACAAGAGCTGAATGGGCAACAGTACTCTTCACAGACGAGTCAAGGTTCACCCTCAGGTTCAACGACGGGCGGGTTCGCGTCTGGCGACGTCCTGGAGAACGCTACGTTGACGCTGCCGTCAGGGAGCATGACCGCTATGGAGGTGGGTCCATGATGGTGTGGGGTGGGTTCAGCCTACGTCACAGGACCCCCCTACACCGTGTTGAAGGCCGCCTGACCGGTGCCACCTACCGCGACACCATCATCCGCCCCCTTGTGATGCCCGCCCTGAGGGCAGTTGGCCAGGGCGCCCAGTTCCAGGACGACAACGCGCCGTGCCACCGCGCCGCCATCGTGAATCAGTTCCTACAAGGGCAGCAGGTGACAAGAATGGACTGGCCTGCCAGGTCACCAGATTTGAACCCCATAGAGCATCTGTGGGACGTGCTGGGGAGGCGAGTGCGGGCCCACAACCCTCCAGCAGACACCGTGGACCAGCTGTTTCAGTTGCTGGAGCAGGAGTGGCAGGCGATCCCCCAGGACACTCTCCGCCGCCTGGTGCACTCCATGAGACGTCGATGTGACGCTTGTTTGAACGCGAACGGTGGTCATACCCGTTATTAACATCATGACATCTACCATAGACTCTTGTTACTTTTCATTTTGGGGGTATGCCTCTTTAATCAAGTGTAAAACAAAGATAATTTTTTGTCACGGTGTTTGAATAAATTTGAATGGATTGAGGAATAATAAAAATAAAATATTCAATCATTAAATTATGTTCAGCTTTGTTTTCTTTCGAATGACAGCAGTTTTCCTAAGTGGTACTTCAATTGTTTTGAGTAGTGTATATGACCAGCTCTCAAAAGGATGTATGTATCCATATATATATATGTAAATATGCATACATACATAATGTATTTATATATATATGACCAGCTCTCAAAAGGTGCCCCTCGAGCTGCTAAAAATTAAAGTGATGTGAAGCTTCACATGGGCGATGGCTGTGTTTTTTTTGTGATGGCTAGACATCCAATATTCATGTTTTGTAACAGAAAAGATGATACTTCAAATAGTTTACGAGTAAACAGCATGTAAACATGGGTCAGAAATAATGTCATCTGTGACGTGACCCAAATGATCCTGTTATAGCTCATTTTTTTCAAAGGCCACGTGAGAATTAAACAGATGTGGTGGTATCAATGTTTTAGATCATATCTGAGCAGCAAGGAGAATATTCAATCTTCTAGAATGAAAGCTATGTGATAGTTAAGATGTCACAGTCACAAATGACACTTTCCAGTCATTACACTTTTCAGCATAAATACAAAAAAGCACTCTCAAATATGTGTGTAATTTGCCAAAAAGATCAGCACCTTTTATTTCCTGATGAATAATGTCATACACACACATTCTATCTACTGGTCAAAATCATGATGTCATTTGTGACAAAACCGACCGTGACAATACACCTTTTGGAAGTCACATGTCACACGTAACACCAACAAACAAACAAAAAGCAATGCAGGATAACTCATACTCATATTGTTGAGTGTGATTTGCCTGGATGATCAGCATCTTTTACTTCCTGATCAATCAAGTCATACACATTAAACATTCCATCTACTGGTCAAAATCATGTCATTTGTGACAAAACCGACCGTGACAATACAACTTTGGAAGTCACACGTCACACGTAACGCCAACATACAAAAAGAAGCAATGCAGCAACATGAATACCCATGTTGTTAGGTTAAATTTGTCAAGATAATCAACAACTTTTGCTTCCTGATCAATAAAGTCATACACATTAAACATTTCATCTACTAGTAAAAATACTAGTAAAAATTCTGGCGTCGTTTGTGACAAAACCAATCATGACAATACAACTCTTGGAAGTCACATGTAACACGTGACACCAACAAACAAAAAAAGCAATGCAGCAATACTGACTTACATACTGCTGTATGTTAACTAACTGAACATGTTCACAAAATGAAAATCTGATTTGAAAAATGTGCAGAGTGGTTGTTGAACATAATTGTTTCAAAACATAGTGTCATGCATGACATGTTGCAAATGTGACACTCTACCCAAAATGGTTGTCACACAAACCAAAAGCTTCCATGTAATAGTTAAATGATGTTGTGAATGTTACCGTCATTTGTATTCATATGTTTGCATCTATGCCCGTGTTTGAATGTGCTCAAGTCTGGTTTATGGTATGTTTGGTTTGTACAAAAACTTGGTGTCATTTGTGACATTCTGAAAAGTGAGTATGAAAATAATAAACAGCACTGTGTGTCCATATATTGGCAAACATGTATGGTGTGAGCAACACTGCCAACATTGTATTAAAAAAAAGTGTGTAATATAACCATAAGCTCATACAGAAAACTATGGTTACCGTTAAAAAAAAAAATCACTAACCCCCACTGCCACCACCCTCCTCACCCAAAAACCTTTTGAACTCCATACATGAATTTGAAATCTGTTTTTAAAACTTGCTAAAGACATGTATATATGAAGAAACTGTTTGCCTACTCTTCGACAAACCAACTTCAATATCCCTGACATGAAATGTGCTTGTGTCAAGGTGGGAGGAAGCAAAGACACCCATTTCTCTTACAAAACCTGTACACCAAATCAAGGTCTTAAAATGGGGCTGGAGATTGTGGGTGGTTGGGGGGCTATTGTTTTGAAAAGAAAAGACTTCTGTTGGTGGACTTGTTTTCGTCAAATATCATCTTCAGTGGAGCACTCTGGAACAGATGGCCCGGTTCCACAGATGTTTCTGGACGCAGTGGCCAAGTGTACAGGTTCCGATTTTCCACTTGTGTCATGAAGTTGACATAAATGGACTCCCCATCAACCATCGTCACCTTGTTGACAGAAAAAAAACAACAAAAGTTAATTACATCCACTTCTTTTCCTTACAGTTTCAAGGAAATGATAGTGAACGGTGGTGACATCCATTACTTGACCCACAGAACAAAGTTTGTTTTAACAAGAAGATAACAATATCATATCCAAGACATGAGCTACGAAAAAATAAATACCGTTCACCACTGAAATAACTAGATGCAGCTGTGCAATATCTTTTTAGTTTTATGGGGCTGCCTCAAGACTTGACATCTACTACTTGTGGATTCCTGGTGCCAGGGCTTTGCAGTATAAGCCTTGGTGTGACTTAAGTTCTTGAATACATTAAGAATATGACCTATCTGGCACACATAGAGTTTCCCGTCATCCCATCGTATTTCGTAAAACTCGTCAACGCTGATGGATCTTTGAAAGTTTTCAGCATGGTTGTGTTCCATTGTTCTTCCCTTTCTCTGCACTTCATCCGAAGCATCAGTTCCCATTTGTTCGTCAGGACACCTGTCATTCGTAATAGGTTACATTTCAGAGATCAGATGATCAATCAGCGTACACCTTTTAATAAACTGGTAAAGTATAAAAAGGCATACATCATTTGAGCATAAAGTCATACAAATGAGATTGAAATAAATCTTTGAACTTTTCTACATAGAGTGATAAAAAAAAGCTTACGTTTCTTGATGGCTGTTCTCTTGATCCTCTCTGATGGTGTGTTCCACATCATCTTCCTGTATGGCATCTGTTGACCTGATATCACATAAAGCATGACAAACTTTTCAAGTACTACAAAGCATTATAATGCTAGTGTGACATTTTAGAAGTCTCTTTCATCAGTATATTATTGTGTACAATTTATGGACTCGGAATTAATTTGACTACATAAAATGTGTGAAAAAAGTACTTCGATCTGCCACAATTTTTCTTTTCTGTATAAGAAAGGCAACAATTAAGAGAGAATTAAAATTTGATATTTGAAATAACATTCAGTGCCAGAAAATGTATATAAATGTATGCCATTATTGATAATTACAGTTACACTCACCCTGACAGTTCCATCTGCTCTGCTTCTAGGACTGGTATGAGGGGCACCACATGGTTGGCGACCCAGTAGGCATGGTCCATGTCTTCACGACTGGATGACCAGAAAAGGTGTTCAGTCTGTTGAACTTTACCCAAAGGTGAATGAAATTCACTGTTCATCACATGCTGAGCAGTTTCATCACCAAGGTGTGGGTACACAGAGCGAATATATTCATCTGCAAGAAGTTTGCTGCTGAAAACAACTGCCAAACTCCACAATATGCTCTTGTTTTTGATGGACATTACTTCTGATCTGAAGCATTCTTTTAGATCATCTCTGTCATGAAGTAATGAGATGTCAACAGGAGCAGAAGCATGAAGTGCCATGAAATGCAGAATATCTCCATTGTAGGTTGAGGATTGTTCCAGGTATGTCTTGTCTGTGTAAAGGCCTTCATTTACCACCATGTCAAGCGTCATTCTGACACGCATTTCAATGTGGTTTTCTTCCATCCCTGTAGACAAGACACTGAGGCAGCGACAGAAGCAGTTTCCATCACCGGCTACGGAGAGAGGTAGAAATTTCTGCCATAGATCCCCTGGGAGAAGAGGGACAGCAATTGAGTCCACTTCAAGGTTTTCAGACAGAGCTCCATTTTGTAGGATAGGCCAGGCTTGCATTTGGCTTCTGATTGTGTCACAAACATCTGTCAGTTGATCATAAGAGTCAACTTCTTCAAGCTCTAACTGTGCAGTTGAAAACCATCTTTGCCTGAGTTCACAACTTTCTGGAACAACAGGAACTGGAGGTGGAGCCTCAGGATAATCATCCAGGACTTCTGTCATTAGCAACTGATCTGGGGTAGGCCCACGTACAGTTTTACGGGCAGGTTTTTCTGTGCCTATCTTTTTAGACCTGACTGTATTGCTTTCCCAGATGCCTGTGAAGTCTTTGGTCACACATCCAGGTAAACCCAGACGACAATTGGAGCAGAAGCAAGAACGGATTTTTGTTTGTACTCGCTGTACAGCACCGTCCGGTTTGATGGCATGGATACTTTGAGTACCTGGCAATGTCATGTAGGCATCCGATCCAACACTGCGTCGATATCTGATGTCTTGATGATTTCAGAGTTTCTCACCAAGTGCTGACATTTCTCTTGATGATCGAGGACCTGAAGTGTGTCAATACAGGATTCCAGCAGGCTTTCAGCATTTTGAATTACTCTTTTCTCACTCGCAACAGCATGGGTAGCCATATTTTTTACGAGACCACCACATGAATCGCATAGCGACTTGCCGTGGTGTGATCCAAAGAAACGCTTTTCTATGGTTATTTCTGGGTGTGCCTGTTCTAGTTCAGTTAAATGCACAAATGGTAACTTGCTCTTGTACTGACTGCTGCACCCATCACTGTAAATGATGACGGTTTTCATGCCTTTCTTTTTCAAATGCAAGAAAAGTCTGTCATAGATGACTTTTGTAATTGCAGCATCATGCCGTATATCATCTGAAAGGTGTACAATGCATTCCTTCACAATTGCATCACAGTTTGCCTTCCTACACTTGTAGTGAATGACACATGGATGCACTGTGACTTGCCGATAACTCCAATGTGCTGCCGAGACTTGATTTTGGTATTTGCACAAATAGTTCTCAGCAAAGTCTACTGTTACCAAAGCATAGTCCTCTGGCATGTCTTTGATGAGTTCTTGGTATTGCTTCCGCTGCCATCTGGCATTTTTGAGATGCAAGGCAAGCGGCCTCATTTCTTCTTGCAATTCGCTGATCATCTCTGTAACTGTACCTACTTTTTCCAGTCTATCTTTTGCCACATGAGGTGTTTTTTCCCATCTGCTCCAAGTGACAGTGTCCTGAATTTTTGTTCCTATCTCACTGACCCAAGACTTGATGACTTTGTCGACGCCACAGTTTGGGCACTTGCGTTCAATACAGGGCCTTGAAAATTCTTGTTCGCACAAAGTCCTGTTCACCAGCTGATCAACATTCTTCACCTTTTCATACAGAAATGGATTTAACAACTCCATTTTGATCATCGGATTGACACATTTCTCACAAAGGCATTGAAGAAACGCTTTGCTACTGGACAACAAAATATTTTTTGGTCGTCGCTGGGAAAATGTGGCAAGAGAAATTTTATATCCAGGATGTTTCAACTTGAACTCATAGTACACGTCCTCCACCCTTTTTGTCGGCACTTTTTTGTTTGTCATGGTTTTGACATCAGCCGCTCTTTTTCCAGGCAAATCAACAGCAACATCCCAGTAGAAGTCCTCCACTACGCCGTCCTGGGTTTTCTTTGGATATATATCTCTCTTTTCCATCTCAACCACACTTTTCCGGTGTAGAACCCTTTTCACAAGGTCCAGTTTGAATAGTGATGTCCTGTCTCTTTTTGTTTTGAGGTCTTTCAAAGTATCTCTCAGGAGAGTGACACAGTTTGGTGGTCTTTTTTCTTTCTCTGACAGATAGTTAATAGCATTCTGCAAATGCTTTTCTTCTTTCTTTTCCCAGTATTTTGCTATGCGCTTATTGCGTTCACTTCGTTTTTTTGTTTTTTTTGCTGCAGACATGTTTGCTCTTCTTTTCCTTTGGCGATCCCTTGCCTTTTCTCTTTCTATTTTTTTCTTCTCATCATCAGCTCTTGTTTGTGGTTTTCTCGCCACAGACTTTGAGGGTTTAGGATCAGGTCTCTGCATTTCATCGGGCTGCATCTCTTTCGACTTCTCACTTCAGAAAAACAAACAAACAAACAAACTGATAGCAATCACCATTATAGTTTTCTTTTCTTAATGATAGTTTGAAAGATATGTTAAATAAAAATACCATGAGATGAAATATTTAAATCATTATAAATCGTACAAGAACTGAAATATTAACTTAATAAACTCCGGGAAGGGTTTTGGGGGTGGGGCTTCTGAATTTAAACATTCCACATTAAATCAGCAAAAAATAAAGTCAGAAATATGCAGGAATGTGTGATAATTATTATCAATGGATAATCAAAATTTAAAAAGTCTTTAATGAACATGCATGGATTAAGTATGAAGAAGGTCTTGGATATAATGTAAGCTTTATCATGTCTTCAATTATAAAATAAAAACAAATATCATTGGTAATTATTTTTCACAAACCGTCGCTTTTGCTGACGCAGCCTGGCTTGCTCCCGGTCATGGAGTTTCTGTTCCTTGGTCCGCTGCTGACACCACTTTTGGCACCCGTCGCTCTTTGTTTTCATGTATGCCTCATATCGGTCTGGCTCTGCCTTCAGTCTTTCACGGTACTCAGCACACTTCTGTGCGTTTGTCTTTTAAAAAAATTTTCCTTGTAACTGGCTTTGGCGGTCGAAGGCCTGACAGTATATTCCAGAATGAAATGCTAGTCTGCCTGTTTCTTTCTCTCTTTAATTAAGGATTTGAATTTTCATGTTATTTCATGCATCACATAGTGGACCAATTTAGTATCCCTTTATCATTATGATGTCACAATTACTTGTAAATAGTAATGTGCTGTTAATGGTTTAATATTCAGTGTAATGTGACACTACATAATGCTTTTATCTACATGTCTTCCAACTGTTGTTAGAAAAGTGTTGTTTTTTTATGATGTTATGCCTGCATATCCAGTGTGCATACACAGATGTTTTCTTTCTTTTTCTTGGTTCATGTGATATCACATTAAAACAATGAATTGATCATGATTCAATAGCAAGAACTGAAAACCACAAAAAGTTGTATATCAAGACCTTTAGAAAATAACAATTGATACATGTTACATGTTTGCAGTTAGGCCGACTGGTGTAAAGTTGGCACTCCTTTTTCTGTTCATGGAAATTGGTGCTCACACACATACACACACACACTCACACACACATATACACACACACACAACACACACACACACACACATACACACACACACACACACACACCACACACACACATACACACACACATACACACACACACACACACACACACACACACACACACACACACACACACACATATACACACACACACATACACATACACACACACACACACATATACACACACACACATACACACACACACACACACACACACACACACACAACACACACACACACACACACATATACACACACACACACACACAACACTACACACACACACACACATACACACACCACACATACACACACACACACACACACACACAACACACACACACACTACACACACACACACACCACACACACACACACACACACACAACACACACACACACACACACACACACACACACACACACACATACACACACACACACACACACACACACACAAAACATTTCTCTCCATGTAGCACCAGTCAATGCCTTGGACTAAAAAGGGGTTAGCAATCTAGGAATTCACCTGAAGTTTGGCATACTGGTAAAGCACACGAAAAAAATTAATAAAATTG
>CM065724.1:18922732-18985232 GCA_033310375.1 Conus canariensis | reverse complement strand
CTTCCAAATTGACTCAGGACCACTTTTCATTTGCTAGAATAACAATACATTAACATAATGTCCTTTCTAGGGACTACTTTCCATTTGCAAAGACAACACATTAACAGTCTTCTCAAAGTCGAGTATGTGTGTTTGTCTTTGCCGTGCGCATACATTTCCCATATTCCACTGTTGATCGTCTTGGAATACAATGTATTTCCACAATGCCCTTTGAATCTAAAATGATATGCTGTCTCAGTGTGTACGCTCTGAATTCTGTCTGACAATGTAGCCTGTAGCCTGTGAAATAATAGTATTCAGTTTGAATTCAGAGGAGGCGCCTTATCATTGGATGCGCATATCGGTTGATGCGTGTGCATGTTGCTGTTCTATGATATCTATGTTGTAACTATAGTTCTGTACTGGTTTTGTAAGATAATTTTTATGTTGGAGATAGAGTTCACTACATTACTATTATATCACTACCATTATGCATATAATTTGTAGGCGCTATTATCACTAATTCCATTACCAGCAGAAAGTTGTGATAGTAATGATACTTTTATACAAAAAAAAAAATCAGGTGTGTGTGTGTGTGTGTGTGTGTGTGTGTGTGTGTGTGTGTAGGTGCGTGGTATGTTTTGACTATAGTTGTGTATTATTCTTGTAAGATAATTTTCATGTTGGAGACCTAGATTGGTGGATTTCCTGATGCATAATGAAGAGGAATGGCATTCATGTCTTAAGGTCTGAGAGGAAAAATGGGAAGTATGATTACAACCATTCTCGTCAAAATTAAACTTTTTAATATTTTTGATAAAAGGTAAGGTGACGCTATTTTGAAAGAAATGTGACCTGATATGTATCTCTTTGGGTATTTGTATATATTGTGAAAGAAATGTGACTTGCTATGTATCTCTTTGGGTATTTGTGTATAATGTGCCTTCTGAAAGGATATATTTATGGAAAGAAAATTGCCAGTGTTGATTTTCTTGATACGAATAAATTGTGGAAAGAAAATTGCCAGTGTTGATGTTCTTGATACATACCGAACGGTTCATAGGCCAATGACTATAATTTTCTTTCTTTGGACTCTCTGTTTGAAACTGGTGATATGCACAGGAAAGCAAACTGGTATTTTGACGTAAAAGAATTACCACTCTTTTCGAGCACACATTGCAAGTGGAAATATAGTTAGTGCACACGTCATTTCCGTACAGAAAATGAGTTTTCTGGAACGAAATTATATTATGATATTCTGAATGGAACAAATTTCCGTATGTTCTTGCTGACAGAGCGGCCATTTACACCGCAGTTGTAGCTGCTGTTAAGTGGCTCGACCGCTTGGTCTGCGGTTGACACACACGCCGCTTGTCCCAACATGTTTGGTCCGGAGCTGGCAAACTCACAAAAGCGAAATGCTAATGGCTGATTGGCTGTTGGAACAACGCTCCAAAGTCTGACCGGTCAAGCTTGGACACTCGTAGCCCGATGTGCTTGGAACGCTGACGACAGCGGAACAGAGACTGCGGGTGTGCTTTAGCAATGAGTTCCCACACTAGATTGGCCCATGGTCTTTTTCTTCAACTGTTGAATCCTGTTTCTGGTGTTCTGTGAATGATCGAAAGAAAATCTCTCTCTCTCTCTCTCTCTCTCTCTCTCTCTCTCTCTCTCTCTCTCTCTCTCTCTCTCTCTCATGCGCACGCGCGCGCGCGCGCGCGCGCGCACACACACACACACACACACACAACACACACACATTCACATACACACATATGTGTTAGACATTTACTTCATTATTTTCTAAAGGATTGTTCTTGATTTTTTTCGTTTTGTTTTGTTTTGTTTTGTTTTCACTATCAGCGCTTTTCCTGATATACAACTGTTTAAGGTATTGTGGAAAAAAAGTTTTGAACGCTCACTATCTTCCCGTCTTTATTACAATAATAATAATAATGTCACAGTTTTTCCATAAGATAGGGATTTAAAAAAAAATGAAACAATGAAATTCTGTCTGAGGGTACAATGATTGCAGGCACATGAAAACAAATGCTGAAGTGCTAAACCGCCAGATGAACACAACAAATATTGAAATACCGCGCCTCGACCTATTAATCTCCTTCTTAAAGGACATCTACAAGCAAACTGCAGAAATAAGCACGTAGTTTAGGGAAAACGAGAGCAGATGAACGAATCTTCAGTTAGTCTGAAAATTACATAAAGGAGATGGGTTGAGAGAAGGGAAAGAGAGGGGTGTGGAAAACAAGCTAACACTGACATACACATATTGAGTACCTGACTTAAAACACGACCAGCCCCCCCCCGAACTCCGTGGTCATGGTCTTCAGCAGCTGTTTATCCATGGTACTAGAATATCTCCCATAAGTATGTGGTGTTTTTAATAACTGCGAGGAATACATCACAATCTGGTGACCTAGCAAGGGGTGCCAATGCAAGATACAAAAAGAAGGGAAGGGATAAGAATTGTAGAAATAAATTACCAAAAGTGAGGGATAAATATTCAAAGTAATGATTAACTTACCAAAACTGAGTCATAATTATTCAAATTAACCCATTAATTAATAAAGCTTATACTTGAAGATCGAAAACGAATGTGTGAGAAAACACAAGTAACAACTAAGTCAAAACATGAAAATAGCTGTTAAAGTACTGAACTGCCGGAGAAACAGAACAAACACTAAGTCAAAACATGGAAATAGCTTCAAAATGGAGTGACTGACGGTGGAGAACGAAGCAAAATTTAGAAAGAGAGGGTGTTAGTTACCGCCGATGACATTGACAAACAAAGCACATGACAAGACACGATGCATTGTCTTGGGTCTTCTTCAGGCAAAAAAAAAAAATCACATTTAACATTTAGGACAGTACAAACAAAGAACGAAAAATGACTCATCTGTTGTTGTCCATGTGGTAGGGAGAATAGCCGCCAGGCGGAAATGACAGGGGGATTAAGGGAGAGGAAAAGGAGGGGGGGGGGGGGGGTTGCGTGGGGGGGAGGGGGGGGTTGCGTGGGGGGAGGGGGGGGTGATACGATAGGGTTGTGTGTATAGTTTAGTGGGGTGGTGTGATATATTTGTGACGGTTGTGGTAATGGTGGACTGATAATAATGGTAAGGGGGGGGGGGGGGGGGTAAAAAAGAAAAAAAATTATATATATAATATATATAGAAGGGATAAATAAGTAGATGAATAGAATGAAAGAAACTAATTTTTAAAAAAAAAGGTTAGGTGAATAAAGTAAATGATATCGCTGGGTGATGAAAGAGGTGGTAGTAGTTATGCGTGGGTAGTTGTGAAAGGTGTGTGGGTAATGTTAATAAGGGAGGGAAGGGGATGGAAGATAAATGGGTGATAAGGTATAATTGGGGGGGGGGGGGGGGGGTTGAGAAAAAAAGGAAAAAAGGAAAAAAAAAAAGGGGGGGGGTAGGGTGGGTGGGGAGGAGGGTAATGTGTGGTGTGGGGGGGGGGGGGGGGGGGGGGAGGGGGGGAGGTTCATATAAATAGTGTTGTTTAAAAAAGTAAACAATGCTGTGGGATGATGTTCATTGTAACAGGTGAAATAATGTGTTGGCATCAATATGCTGATGTCTGTTGAGAGAAGATAGCAGTGATCAATGAAAAACAGGGTATCATGTGTTGCACACACACACACACACACACACACACACACACACACACACACACACACACAAGGGGGAAATAGCTGTTAAAGTCCTGAACTGCCGGAGAAACAGAACAAACACCAAGTCAAAACATGGAAATAGCTGCTAAAGTACTGAACTGCTGGAGAAACAGAACAAACACCAAGTCAAAACATGGAAATAGCTGCTAAAGTACTGAGCTGCCGGAGAAACAGAACAAACACCAAGTCAAAACATGGAAATAGCTGCTAAAGTACTGAGCTGCCGGAGAAAACAGAACAAACACCAAGTCAAAAACATGGAAATAGCTGCTAAAGTACTGAACTGCCGGAGAAACAGAACAAACACCAAGTCAAAACATGGAAATAGCTGCTAAAGTACTGAACTGCCGGAGAAACAGAACAAACACCAAGTCAAACATGGAAATAGCTGCTAAAGTACTGAGCTGCCGGAGAAACAGAACAAACACCAAGTCAAAACATGGAAATAGCTGCTAAAGTACTGAGCTGCCGGAGAAACAGAACAAACACCAAGTCAAAACATGGAAATAGCTGCTAAAGTACTGAACTGCAGGAGAAACAGAACAAACACTGATGTAAGAGCCTTGACTTTTTTGTCTTTGTCGCGAGTCGGCCGAGTGTTCTCCAGTCCTTCAACAACCAAAGCAAGCAATGGAAATGAATATGTAGTTGAAAAAAGTAAGCGTGGGTGAACGAGTGCTTAGTTACTAGGAAATAACTTGGAGGAAATGGGTTTGGGAGGGGAGGGGGGGGGGGGGGAGATTAGATGGAATAGATTTACTTACTTTGATGCTCCCGCGTCTTGCGACGCATGAGGCAGTCAAGGCGCTCCACTGTGCCAGTCTGCTGGTGTCACTCCATCCTCTGTCAACGAGTCTAAGCTCTCTCTCCACAGTCTGTCGCCAGTTCATCCTGGGTCGTCTTCTTTTTCTCTAGCCTGCTGGGGTCCATTTAAACGGCCTGATTTGCAGGTCTTGATGAGGGTAATCTCAAGACATGACCCAGCCAGTGGAGGCGCCGTCAGCAGATGATGGTTGACACGTTGAAAGGTAAACATCTATCCCTGTTAGCAATATGACTGACTGAATTACGTTGTTGGTTTTTTTTTAACAGAACGATTAACATTTTGTTTATGCCTCACCAGAGTCGTCTTCAAATGGATGAACTTCCCAGTAGCCATGGTCTTTAGTCGTTGTGGGAATCGACACGTCTAATGCAGAACATTACCTATGATGTCGTTGTGCTTTCAGTGCGACGGGGCAAGCATCTCAATCCAACGAGCTCTCATGAGAGCCAGTAAAGATAGAAAAGGGGAAGGTGAAAGAGAACGATGTTAAGTATTTATACATTTCGCTTTCTTGGTTATATTCACTGATTTCATTGCTTCTTAAAGACACGTTAGATATATACAGCTTGAGCATTGCTTCATAGAGACTTTTTATTTATTACCATAATGATCATCATCACCGTGGGTGTTAGGTTGTCGTTACTAACATCTTTGGATATGCAAAGTTAGAGAACGGCCTCAATAAACAAAGGCACATGATGCCTGGAAAGAAACACGACCTGTCCAGGCGACTCCAGTAAGGGGTACCCAGTATAGCCTGTGCACCGGCTACCCTATTACGCACTGCGAAGAGATAAAGGGCTTGACAGTAGGTCAATAGGCCAGATAAAGGGCTTGACAGTAGGTCAATAGGCTCCTCCGACGGATCAGGACAGGATACCACAGATGTGTTCTCCTGGGTTTGACCTGCCAATGCGGGTCAGAGGCCTCTCTCCAACACGCCCCGAGTGACTGCACCAACCTCCCCATTGCCATGACCACCATCCAAGACTACAGACGAACACACCAACTACAGCTGCACGAATTTCTACTGCCACACCCAACCCTAGGGACTCAACCCATGAGGATGCTCGCCAATGCCCTGACGTCCTCTGGACTCGACAATTGGTTCTAACCCGCCCCAGAAGAAGAAGAAATGAACGTCTACAACTACAACGAATGGAGACAACTTTAACGACTACCACCGTCGAATAACAACAATGACCAACCGCACCACAAACATCTCTTAAATCCAACGACACCAAAGACTACCGTGAATGAAAGACATGTCCCTAAAAGCTTTCGCTATGAGGACGTAAATCTCAACTATTTTCCGTCAATAGGCTAGAACCGAAGTGTAGTAGTACCTCGCCAACCACTTTGACCAGACATAGGTCTTCGCTGTACACACAGTTTTCCATGGACTTCGTTGGCGCTTGAACAAAGCACATGTGTCCCCTCACTAACTGTGAGTATGTTTACGTCTTTTTCTCTGGTTTTATTAACTAATGTCAAGGCTCACAATGACGATTAGTTATACAGTACATTCTTTTTTTTTTTTCTCACTAAGTTGAAACTACAAAGATTCATTTCAGGTAATGTCAAATTTAGTCTTCAATAATTCTCTGCCAGGAATAAAACAGTTTAGCGCCTATCTAGTGGACTACCTCTTCACGATTGGAGCAATGTTCTGGGAGTAAGCAAACAGTTGGTCACTGATTGGACTATGTTTTCACGACTGCCAGGGGCCGGTTCAATACACGAACAAGCGCGGCTAATGAACCGCAGTTACTAGCTCGAGGAAAACACGGCTCTCCGATAAGCCTCGGTCGCCGCCATTGAACACGATTTCAACACGATCCTAATGCATTTGCTAGACCTACAGACACCGTTCTTGCAGATCAAAAACCGATCTAACTGGCGCCAGCCACATCCAGATTCACACCTTGCACACTGAACACAGGTAGTGTCGTCTGCTAATTTAAATGGTAGAAATCCATTTTCCGTGATTTGGGCGAACCACTTCGATATCCATATACGATGTTTATTCTTTTATTTATTTTATTTTATTTTATTTTATTTATTTATTTTTTTTTTTTTATTTTTTTTTTTTGGGGGGGGGGGGGGATTTCTGTTTTTTTTTTTTCTTTTTAGGGAAAAAAAAAAGATTTTTTTCTCCAGCACAAAGGATAGAATCGGCTTTATTTTGTCCCAGAAAGACTTCGATGCGAATATACCACTTGATGTCGAAAGCACCAAGTGCCCGCACAGTTTCGCCCACTGGATTGTGGAAGCGTGTTGCCCGCCTTGCAGTGAACACTCGCTGTCGTCAGCCGGCTGTAGTTGTGGGAGAGCAAACACTGAGGCCTATGACATAATAAGCGACGGTGACGGAGGCGGGGAGGCTCGAGAGGAAAGGGGAAACTCGGCAAAGATAGTAACAGGCAGTGACTGTGAAGTCCACGGACTGCGAAGTGAAATGAACTGCGGTCATTCGCTAGACTGTCTGCGCGCTCACCTGTTGAACAAGCGCGGCGTAGGACGTCACGGTAGTTGGACGAGTACTTTAACGCCACTGATGTAATGTCCACCATGTTGGATAAATCCATAACCGCCAAAAAGGAAAAAGGGCCTGTAAATTTTTTTTTTTTAATCCACTTATTTAAGAAATAGTTCAGAGAATATGTTTAAAAATGAAAAGCAAAATGAGGACTACTGACTGGGTGAAGAAAATGTCTCGATATGTCATTAAGCAAATGTTGAAAAATAAAGGTGGTGCTCAGTATGTATAATAGGTAACACAGTGGGGGGGGGGGGGGGGGGATAGGGGGCAGTGAGCGGGAAGGGGGGGGGGGTAGGGGGGCAGTGAGCGGGAAGGGGGGGGGGGGCGTCAGCAGTTAGTCAAATATTTTTGGAAGGTATAAAATTTCATCATATGCTATGATATAACGGGCGGAGGCCTCGAGCCCTGAGCGAGAGAAATGCCAATGAAAAGCTTGCTTCTACCATCTGCCGACTTCGCCTGTGTTCAAATACGATATGAAGATCAATCAGCCAGTCGTCACGGCTGAAAGTCAGTTCCTTAAAAGCAATGGGGAGGACGCTCGCTCTCATGCTTCCGCCCGTTCATCACACACGAGACAGTCATGCTGTCGAGTATTACAAAAAGTGCCGAATCATCCTGCGCACATTTTAAGGCGCCTGCAAGGGACGCTGGGCAGCAGAAAGGGCCAATGGTTAGCGCCTTAAACAGCCTGCACCCCTCGCGAGCGGCCGCAACTGCTCGCAGGCTCACAGTTTTCTCTCGAAGTCATACAAACCTCGAAAAAAAAAAAAAAAAAAAAGGGGGGGGGGGGGGGGAGAGTATTACAAATACCCATAAGTGTAGGCCATTACACAATAGTGTAGAAATTCTAATTTTATGACGTTTCACTCTAAAATTTATCAGTTAGGCCTATCATTGTCATAGAGTGCGGTGAGCTGAACTGATTATTACCAGGCATTTCAGGTCGATGCTCCAATCAGTGAGAAACGCAACTTAACACAACTACCTCGTGTGGTCGCTACTCTGCACATTACAAGAAATGTTGGGGGGAAAAAAGCAGGATGAACAGTCGTTGAACCAGCCGTCAGCTGAACCCCATTGGTCAATACTGTTATAAAACACGTTTCTTAGACGCGAGGTGGTGAGAATTCTGGCTTGCTTGGCAAGTGTCAGCGTTTCATAGCATAACATCACGGCGAGCGGGGTTAGGAACAGGTGCGAGTTCGCTACACTGTATTTAACAACATGGCCGACAGTTCTAACATCCTGTGATTGGTGCACGAAAAGTAGTAAACGTTCTCTGATTGGTGCAGAAAACGATCAAGCTACTGATGCGTAAGCAACAAGAAAAGTTTGATGAATCAGTCACATTGAGAATATGAATTCATCTTGAGTTCGTTTCTTTACTCCCCATGCCTCTTGCACCCCTCTCCGCTAGGATAAGCCAGCTTTTTTTTTAAGTCCTCGCGTTCAGTGAAAAACACAAGAACTTGCAAGGTGGCCGTACGTCACGATTAGCATTTTGCACTTAATCACTAGATTGTCCATGTCAGCGTTTAGTTTTTAGACGTAGAATAGATTTGAGCCAGAAATTGATATAAAACTGATGACAGATCAATATGAACAACCGCCACAAGTCGTTTTAACTTTTTTTTTTTTTTTTTTTTAAGAGAGATTTCTCCCGATGAAATAGGCCTAATTCACAATCTAAAAACACATGAGCTAGCCCTTATTTGACGTCACATGCCAGACCTTCGCATTCACCCATGATCCCATCTTTGCGCAAGGGGGTTTCCCCCAAATAGTCCCATTTCTTTCATCAAAAAATTCTTTTTGATCTTGCGCCGAATATGAGAAGATAAGCGTTTTCTCGTTCTTCGTTTTCACTGTCCTAAATGTTATTCGCTTTTGCCTGAAGAAGACCCAAGAGGTCGAGGTGCATTGTGTTTTGTCCTGTGTTTTGTCTATGTCCTTGGCGGTAACTAACCCCTTCTCTTTCATACATTTTGCTTCATTTTCCGCCCTCAGTCACTTCGTTTTGTCTTGAAACTAACTTTGTTGAGACAGTTTTCAGACATACCACACACCGCAGACGCAGCCAGCTACACGGAAGACACTGTCGGGGCATTTGCATACTTGACCTTTCGCCTTTCTTTAATTAAGCGCGCGCTCTCGGCTCGTATCGTACGTGAGCGAACAAAACTGTGGCAGCGGCGATATATATCAACAGTAAGACAAACACGCTTCACCAACGTAGATACATGCCCCATAAACTTGGGGTATTCAACCCAGCTGACAGACCTGTACCATTAATGATTGTCGCTGTACTGGAGAAGCTTACTCGTACGTCGTTTCACGCAGACTCCCTGCTCACAAAGCGTCTTCTACTTTGCGCATACAGTTTCGTCTTTTCAGTTCTCTGCATATCTTAAATAAATATTTTTCTTTGTGATCGAATTCATAATTGAATCGACGTCAGTGAACCAATCGTCACTTCTGAAGGGACGTGAGCCTTGCGTGGGTTATGTAGCCTACTCCTGATCCGGGGAAAGTGATTTTGATTGGACAGTTGCGAGCAATATTGGTAGGGGAAGGTAACACGCGTAAGCCTTGCATGAGTTATGTAGCCTACTCCTGATCCGGGAAAGCGATTTTGATTGGACAGTTGCGAGCAATATAGGTTGGGGAAGGTAACCCGAATAAGACACTGTTCTGATCGATCTGCCAACTATCCGCTCGCAATACAGCGGACAGGTGCAGCCAGTGCCCGAAACCGCATTGCGCAGCCCGTCGAGCCTCAACACTTGCTACGTCTTGCTATTTCAAGCATCGGCCGGACTTGTCCGGTAATTGCGAACAGATAGTTGGCAGGTAAGAAGTGTTCCCATTCTGGTTGTCTTCCCCCGCCGATAATGCTTCCAATTATCCGTTCAGAGTCACTTTTTCGGACTACGAGTAGATAACCCATGCGAGGTTTATTTCCCTTCCGAAATTGCGATTGTTTTTACTGACCGATTCAGTTGCGGATTCTGTGTTTTCTGATATTGGCTGAAACTGATGTGGCTCAATGCCCATTTTTCTTCTTTTAGTTCCATTCGAAGCTCGCTGACCTTCCTCGTCAAAGTTGATCCTTTCGTACTTTAATGCACCACAATCCTGTCGCAGACATTCTCCTTTCCACCAATACTTTTATGTACAATACCCGGATGTTAATTAAGACAGTGTCTTGACGGTCATGAAGTCTGTGTGAAAATCGGCATACACCGCGTTTTATTTTTCTAGGCAACAAAGATTTAGCCATGCAGTTTTCATACTTGATGTTTATTTAGCCGTTACCTGCAGATATTTAAAGCAGCCGTTACCCGTGGATATTTAAAGCAGAACAAAATAAAGCAGAAAAAAAACGACCTGCACACAAGACAACGAAAAATATAAGGATACATCTGTTTGACTGCGGCCTTCACTCAGGGAATTTATTATAAAGCTTTCACCTTTTGGCTTGATCATTGGACATACCAAAATATGACAGGAATCCACAAAGCAACATGTTCTCTCTCTCTCTTCTCTCTCTCTCTCTCTCTCTCTCTCTCTCTGACGGAAATCCACTAAGCAACAAGAACCGGAAGAAAAGGGGGATTATATGGGAGGGGAGAGAGAGAGAGAGAGAGAGAGGGGGGGGGGGGGAAGGGAGGAGAGATGAAGTTTAAACGGCTATGTCTTTTACTGAGCTTCTCTTCTTTATCCTCAGCTGGTATTGGAAATAATGTTGTTCCCTTGTTGCTAAAATATTGACTTTAAGCGTTTGCAAGCAAGAAAAGACATTTAACTGACATGAGACATCCTTGTGTGTGTGTGTGTGTGTGTGTGTGTGTGTGTGTGTGTGTGTGTGTGAGAGAGAGTGAGTGAGTGAGCGCCCACAAGCGGGCATACGTTTCCCATAGTATGATAGACTCCAAAAGACATACTGCATTCGACTTGCCTATACTCATATTTCAGTTTCAAAATGGTATCAAATTTCCACCGGACTGAAAGCATACGATGAAAAAAAAAGGTCAATAATCGATTTTTTTTTAATGAAGAAAAGTGCTAATAGATATTTTTCTCAAGAGCATGTTGTCAACCGATATTATGTGTATATACTTTACCGTGATCGTTTCTTTGCAGTTAATTGTCATCATCGCCGAAGTCGTAAATTTTCTCACTGGGTGTATTAAACATTCTATGTGTCGGAGATTTTGTTTTCATTATTTGTCACATCCCATTAATCGTCAAACCAGTTTAAAGTGTTAAGTTACAATATCATGCCCGTAAAGCAGTAGCATGACTACAGTCTATGTAACACCATTTTAGATAAACCACACGTGAAGACAGAAAACCACGAAGACCTCGCAGGGTTGCAGGGAATTGTTCAACAGCCGTGCTTCTGTTTTCCTGTTCCAGAGCCTGGTCACGACTACCAAGGCACAGAGATGGCGTTGGAACCTCGACGGATGAAGCAGCTCATTGGCGCGGTCAGGAAATGTCTGAACAGGGACCCGGGCAAAGAGCTGTCTTCTAGAATCGAGGACGCCATGCGCCGCCTTGCTGCCCTGAACAAGAACAGCGAAAATGTAGACCTATTTATGAGCGCCTGCCATGAGTGTCATTCTTATGACTGTCTGGCTCTTGCGGCAATACACTTTAATAACAACGTTGAGAAAGTCTTCACCCAAGAGTTGGTTGGCAGATTATGCCCCGATTTCTGGGATCAGCTGTTATTGTTTTTAGGCCGGAAGAAAAATTGGACCACCATCCACAATTTATTCCGTGTCTGTCCCAACATATCTTTTCGATCTCTCCTCAATCATTTAGCGAATTCGCTTGACTTGGATGAGGAGGCCATGCACGTCTTTGAGGCCCTAGTGGAACGTAGTACAGGGTCCCGAATGATTTGGCTGAAAAATGCATTAACGCATATAATTCAGTTGGGTAGTGTCTCGCAATTACGTTTTTTACTTTTTTCCAGTAACCAGCACACCAGACAGGCTATTATGGAGGGGTTTAGCGAGCTACCCCATCTTGCTGACCTTGTTGAGCAGCTCTGTCTGGAGAGGTATCCACCCGAGTCCTGGCGGATGTCGCCTGTTAAACTTGTAGGAGACCACTGCCTCTGTCTCGCTGTGGCTTGCGAAGCAGGTGTATTCTCGTCTCTTCAAACGCCCCGGAGCTTGGAACACCCGGTCTCGGCATTCGACACCGTGTTAGGCACAGCTGTCCGCTACAACCAGCCTGACCTGGTGCGATTCCTCTACAGCATTGGAGCAACGACCAACAGAGAAGTCTACCAGCTGAGCCGGCACCCGTTGCTAGGAGAGAGATCAAAAGCAGGTAGCGGGCAAGTTCAGCGTGTGCACCTCCTTCCTCCCTGCAACAGTTTTCCGTCAGCTGATGATGCAAGCGCCGCCAGAGAGATCGAACAATTTCTGTCCCGCAAGGCGTCACGGCCACGCTCGTTAGAGAAAATGGCTCTGTTGGAGGTGTCCAGACTTGTAGACTGGGGCCACTCCAGGGAAGTCAATATGGACCTGCTGGACATCTGGGATAGTTTGAAATGTCGGCTCAAGTTCAAACACAAAAAGTCATTAATTAAGCCATTCATTAGTACTAACGAAGAGTAGGCCTTTAGCGAGACTGTAGACATCCCTGTTATGGGGTAGGATACAAATAGAGTGTATGAGTATTATGTTGCGCGCGGTGTGTGTGTGTGTGTGTGGTGTGTGTGTGTGTGTGTGTGTGTGTGTGTGTGGACTCAAGACTCTGACTCAGATTCTCAGACTCAGACATTGTCACAAGAATCCCAAATGAGGGTCTATAAACACAGCATGGTTGTTTGAAGTATTTAACGTTTATTATCTATGGTTCTAGTCGGTAGTTTTCAGTGATTTTGGTGCTTCTGGTTTGCTGTTTCCAGAAGTCTATGTATTTAGAGTCCAATTTCTTTTTGATGGCATATTTTACTCTCCCGATATTAAGAGTCGATAGTTTTTTTTCCAGATATGATTTATATCCAATTTATACAGAACAGTTCGGATAAATTCTAAATATGGAGTGGTAGATAGTTCTACATTTCGAAGCCTGCTGCTGTATGATTGCTTGAGTTAAGACGATTTGTCTGCTTTTGTTATTTGTAGCCAGAACCCCAGTGCGTGGCATTTTGTTTGTAGGCTAACAGAGAAATGACCAGGTTCTGCTAATGGTGGGAGATTCATGACTTTTTGTGTAGGCATAGAAGGTTCTTGCAAAATTCTGTACACATTTTTTCGTGAGGGAATGCTTTGGATAGACTTTGTTGGAAAAAGGTGTAAATATGGGGGCTCTTCATGTCTTTATCTCTGTAAGGAAACAACAATTCAACGCCATAAGCTGATATCGGTGCAATCAGCATACCGTAAAGGTGCATCAGTACATTCCGTTTCAGCTTTGTACCTTCACTTGTTCTTCTCAAGGTGTGCAGCGCTTTATTTGTTTGCTTTGCAAGATGCTCTTGTGAATTTGCGAACTTACTGTTTTTATGAACAAAACGACCTCCAGATATTTAAACTGGCTTATACTCTGTCTACTCTGTGTGATATTAGAGCCATATTTGAATACAAGAGGTATTTCAGGATCAGTTTTCATGAAAATGACAATTTTTTTTTTTCTTCATTGATCTTAAGTCTCCGTTCATTATAGTACTCATTAAGTTTATTTAACTTATTTTGTAGCCCACCTTTTGAGGTTGATAAAATTACCAAATCATCTGCATATAACAAACATGAAACTTGGTTGTTAGTGTTTATGTTTGAGTTACGTGAATCATTATTCTGTATGCAATTGGAAGGTCATTAATATACATTGAATGGCGTCAGTCTTGGCGTTTTTCCTTGGAGAACGCCTGTAAGTAGGGGTATCTTATAGGATAGTCCGTCTGATGTCCTTACACAGATTTTGAAATTATCATGCATTGATCGCTGATGTCCTTACACAGATTTTGAAATTATCATGCATTGATCGTATTACTTTAAAACAGTTGCCTCTGATTCCTAGTCTGGCAGTTTTGTTAGAAGAGCTTCGTACCTAACACAGTCGAACGCTTTCTGAAAATCGACGAAGCAGCTATGTAATTTACCCTTTCTGTCATTTAATGTATCTGTCATTTAATGTATTGTCAATAAGGTTTTTATGATTAAAAACATGGTCAGTTGTTCTTGACATTTTTCAGAATCTGGCTTGTTCTTTGGTCTAAAAGTTTCTCGTCTTCAAGATAGATATTCATATATTTAATATGTGGCAGAAGTTTACCAGTGTATTATTTATTGTTATCCCTCAATATCTGTTTGGGTTTAAGAGTCGTCGTTTTGGTATATGGATATATTGATCTATATGGGTATACTGTTGTCCAATCTCCAGGGTGTATACCCGATTGTAGAACTTTCTGGAATAATTTCTAATTGATGGGGAAATTTAGCTGGAGACTAGCTTTTTATGATCTCGTTTGTAATTCCGTCAATACCCGGAGATTTTTTTTTTTTTTTTTTTACTTTTAAGATGTTTTGAGGCGTTCCATATTTCTAAGTGTCATGGGAAATCCAGGCAAGAAGTGGCGATATCATTTATTGTTCTTAATTCTGGCTGAACTGTATTGTCAGCGGATTGATCTGCGTGTAAATCTTTGGCGAACAGCTTCTGCAGACGGTTTACCCAACGTGTTGCTTTGACAGTTACCTGTGGTATCAGGTTCTTCTGATTGTTGTAATAATTTCAAGGGCTTTCTAGACGGCATTCGGATCTTTTGCAAACGTTTCAGTAAAGCTGGTAACTAGCTCTTGTTTGCACATTTTCACTATTATTATTATTTATTTATTCATTCATTTACCTGTTCATTTATTTATTTATTCATTTACTTATTTATTTATTTTTGTTACATACCTTGCTCTGTTGGAAACATTTTTCATTTGTGTGGCGCTTTTGTAGATATCTGTTAATTGGGTGTCGTAAACACTTGATTTGGCGCTTTAGTATATAACACTCTTGATCGAACCATTGGTTTGTCGGAGATCTTTTTCCTGTGTTCTTAAACGATTGTTTTGTGGACAGGACTGAGATTTTCTGCTGATATTGTTGTATCTGTTAGTTCTGGATCTTGTATTTCTTTCAAGAGTGTCCTCATTGTCTTCACTGCTTGTTTCAAACTTTCGACAGACCTTCAGTCCATTTACATATTATTTTCTGCTGATATTGTTGTATCTGTTAGTTCTGGATCTTGTATTTCTTTCAAGAGTGTCCCTATTTCATTGGTCTTCATTGCTTGTTTTCAACTTTCAGCAGACCCTTCAGTACAATTACATATTTCTCGACTGTTATTGTGATCTCTCTCGGTTCTGTGATATGTCGCCGGATAGAAGGATGGTCTCTTCCTTTTCTGTTCATTTTGGTTCTGTTCATTTTGGTATACATACTTGTAAATGCAAAGGACAATGGTCCGAGTATTCTGACGGTTTGAACAGTTCGTTGTGAGCAAATAAAGTAGTCTGTAACACTGCTACCATATCGTGTGTGTGTGTGTGTGTGTGTGTGTGTGTGTGTGTGTGTGTGTGTGTGTGTGTGTGTGTGAGGTGGATAAGTGGAAGGACTGATTGTGTGTGTGTGTGTGTGTGTGTGATGTGTGTGTGTGTGTGTGTGTGTGTGTGTGTGTGTGTGGTGTGTGTAAAACGCTGTTAAACACATATAAAATGATCTCGTGTGAATACTAAAATGAAAGCAGGACAAGACGCTATCCATTCTATATGCTTTTCTTCTTTTTCCTTTTTTTTTTTTTTTCTTTTTCTTTTTATATTTTTTAGATTTCTCAGGTCTTGGCTGAGAATGGGTAAATAAATGGTGTGAAAATGTCAGGACATGCTTTTCTTCATTGTCCGAGCGTACTAAATTATCTTTGTATATTTCTACTTCAGAAATTGTGTAAAATTTGGAGTCGGCTATTTTTATGCAAATCAATGTGTACATTAAGATGAGTGTGTTTTGCGTGTGGCTGGCAACGTCTGCGGTGTGTGGTGTGTCTGCGAACTGTCTTAACATTGTCTGTGGGCCGCCTTAAAGTTCACAAGGTGAACTGAACAATGCTCAAGTAATTGATTCTAAATCGTAGAGTTAAACACAGACAATTCAGAAGTGCTTCAGTTTAGTGACCCCCTATTCAAAACCGAGTTTTGAAAGAAAGCTTGCTGAAACATTGAGGAGAAATAACTGAATTACTCATATGTACACATTTGCCATTTGTAGACCAATTGGGGTCCTTTTTTCCATATTCATTGTGACCCTTGATGCACAGAAACCACTGACATGTCTTTTTCTTCTTCTTCTGCGTACGCAGGCTGATACTCCTTCGGACACTGCCTGTGCAGACAAGCAAGTATTAATCCCATCTACCCAACAAAGGGAGTGGAGTTTTGTGTGTATGACCGTTTTTTATCCCGCCATTAAGGCAGCCATACTCCAGCTTCGGAGAAGGTGCATGCTGTGTGTAACGTGTCATCCATACCAACAGCCAAAGTGGCCTTCTCTTCCGAAAGTTGGTGATGGGATTTTACGTGTGTGCAAGATGTTATGCGTGCGTTCACACACGGAACCTCGGCTTATAGTCTCATTCGAAGGACTGTATGGGAAGTGGAGTCAGAACCAATGTTAACTCCGTGGGAAAAATCCCCCTGTACCGAAACGGCCTGGCGGAGATTCGAACCCGCAACCCCAGGATCACGAGTCCGGCGCTCTACCACCGGGCTACTCCGGCCCCAACCACAGACAGAAAGATGTTATGCTTGAAGTGGTGGTCTTTTACTGTATCTTTGGCCAAAGTTAAATTGTAAGAAAATGACCGTTAGCTGACTGCTTCCTTACTCCCTGAATATTGAGTCTGTTAACAGATGTGCTTGCTTACTGCGAAAGTATTGAAGACTGAATTTTACAATACCTGAAATATATGTTATGCACTGCCAATGTGTGAGGACAACGGAATATGTTGTATAATCACGAATTACTGTTAGCTATAGAACATATATATACAATAAACTAATAAATTCCAAGGATAAGTACCGAGCACCATTCCAGCAACTTACAAAGCAGCTTGGTGTTGCAATGACTGCAAGAAATATTCAGTTATAAACAAAGCTTGCTCTTATGTCTTAGATTGATTATATATATATATATATATATATATATATATATATATATATATATATATAATCAATGCACAATCAAACCAGCGATGTGTTACACGTGTCTTGTATCAAGTGTCTGAGCATGAGTGAAGGACGGGAGACAGTGTCTGCTGATAAGACATGTGGCCGCTTTTCAGAGATGCCAGAGGTAAACATTCCCATTACTAGTTTCACAACTAGAGGCATTCTGTCTCTGGCAGTGAGTTTGCTAGATACGACTACCGTGCTTGTGGTCCACTTTGCACGCCTGATAGGTGGGGGCACAGCTGCTGGTTTAAAACAAACAAACAAACACGGAGGCACACCGAAGCGCGATTTCAACGCTGAGTTTACTCATTGCAGGTCCGGAGAACGAGACGACTGTTCGCATATTTTACTGGACACAAGACGTTACTTTATCTGATCAATATAACAGAAGAGAGAGAGAGAGAGAGAGAGAGAGAGAGAGAGAGAGACGCTAGTAGCCACCCCCCCCCCCCCCCCTATTTTTCACTGAGTAAATGGAAGCACACACACACACACACACACACACACACACACACACACACACACCACACACACACACACACCACACGTGATAGACCACACGATGCCAGATGTCCAGGAAGGTCGGAGATTGTCTTGAAATAAAACTGCATGTGCATTTGGAAGTGTTAAGCATTGATTTGGGATTTATTCACTAAGGTCACACATGTAACCTCTGGTATGGGGAACTATTTTTCCTTTAGTTACCTTCCTTGTCATCTACCATAGATTTTCAAAATATAAATGATTTAAATGTTTCAATCAATTTAAAAGGTATGTAGTTTCTAGAAATATGTAAGCCGTAAGCTCTTCAATCTGTAATGAAATGTATAAATATATCTCTAACAAGTAAGGATATTTCATTTCTATTTTGCTAAAATCTTCATTTTGTTCCTTCATTGTCACTCTAATTGACTTGTATCGGTTTCATTGAAAGAAATTGTTGATCACTAACAGAATAGATTAAAAAAAAAAAAAAAAAAAAAAAGCATAGTACTTACAAAAGTAACCACAACTATATAAAATCCATGCTTCGATCAGCAATCAATCGATAAACAGCAGATTTATTGTCTCGAAAGGAATAAGGTGGTGATTTAACGCTTCGTCTGCTCAAAAACGAGATCATGGTATGTAAACGATACTGCACACGCAACTATATAAGTTCTGATCGAAAATTTTATTCAATTTTGTGGAAGTGAAAGATTGCCAGACAGGAAGGAATATAAGTAATAGTGATGGCAGGGGGTGGTTAAGAAACTTTCGTCGGCCTTAGTTAGGCAGGAAATGAGACAAGACGGCGTCGTCTATTCTGTAAAACACATTTTCTCATTGTGCGCTTGAACTGTTTCAGCCATTGAGGTTCCAGCGGACATATCTGTCTGCCTTGACGTTCCTGATAGAGCTCTGGAACTGAAAAATTGGAAACAGTTGTTTGATAAATTCCCTGAAAACGGCTGTTCACAGTAACTCCTTCGCGTCCATTATCATTATGGTTTTCCGTCTATACGTGTAATTTATTTAAAAGTCCTTTACATAGCCTATTGCCACGCTTTATGAATAAGAAGCACTAAAAAAATTACCACTTCTCAGCGATGATTAAACAAATTCAGACTACGAAGAAACGACAATACTGAGCTACTTCATGTGAATTATGTCTATTAACAACATATTTGTTCACTGAACATCAATTGTTGCGTATCACAGTTCTTTTTTCCTCATCCTTTTCAGTTCAGTGTAAATTTGATGCTATTTTGAAACTCAAATAACGCTAATTGCAAATCAAACGCGCCATTCCTGTTGAATTCTTTCTCTCTCTCTCTCTCTCTCTCTCTCTCTCACCACACACACACACCACACACACACACACACACACACACACACACTGGATGTCTTTTCCTCGCCTGCAAACGCTTGAAGCAATACCTTGGTTTCTTTGTCTTAGCAACCTGAAGATAAAAGATGTGTGTGTGTGTGTGTGTGTGTGTGTGTGTGTGTGTGAGAGAGAGAGAGAGAGAGAGAGAGAGAGAGAGAGAGAGAGAGAGAGAATCATCTGTACTGCTGCAGCCTTCACCCAGGGACTTTCTTATAAAGCTTTCGCCTATTGGCTTGACCACTGGACAGACAAGAAAGACATGACATGAATACACTAAACATCAAGCAGTGGGGAAATAGGGGAGGTAAGAGAGAGAGAGAGAGAGAGAGAGAGAGAGATTGTTGCTTTGTGGATTCACTTGCGGACAAGTGCGGCAGAACAGCCGGCGCCAAGCCGCTGCAAAGGTCCCCGTCCACTCTGCGCCCGAGAGGGACGTCCCCCTTACTCCCTTCCCCAGGCAGAGGGCCCTGCTGGTCGTGCAGGCCACGGTGCAGTCGCAGAATGGCAGCGCCACGTCGCTGAACTGTCCCACAGCCTCAAGAGCCATCCCACGGAGACACAGCGAGAAAGGCTGGCTGCGCCGCCCTACGCCTACCTGTCACACATGGGCCCTCCGCTGGTACTTCCATCTCCCAGCAGTTCTGACTGTTACTTATCTATTCATCTGCTTTTCTTACTTCTGATTTCCATTCAAATATATATACTCCTTTTATCTGATTACTCTTTTTATTGTTCTTTCTTTTTTTTTTTTTCTTTTTGTTGTTGTTGTTGTTGTTGTTTTTGTTTGTTTGTTAGTTTGTTTGATTTGTATGCCCTGGCGCGTGCACGCGCGTGTATGTGTGTGTTTTTGGTGTTGTGGTGTGTGAACTCTCTCTCTCTCTCTCTCTCTCTCTCTCTCTCTCTCTCTCTCTCTCTCTCTCTCTCTCTCTCTCTGCATTACGCATGCACACACACACGCACACACACATTGGTTTCAGTCAGTCAGTGTGTGTGTGTGTGTGTGTGTGTGTGTGTGTGTGTGTGTGTGTGTGTGTGTGTGTGTGTGTTGTGTGAGGGCCTTCCCAAAGAAAGTCAACGGGTGAGAAAAAAATCAAACAACATAGCAGCTACAATATGAGGTAGCAAGTTTGCCACACACACACCTCACACACACACACACACACACACACACACACACACACACACACACAGAGGAATCCACCATCACGGAACATTCAAAGCTTGTCACATGGATAGACCATTTGATTCCAGAAGTCCAGAACAGTGTGTGAGAGTGGGAGGGGGCGGGGCAAGGGGGGAGGGGGTGGGCGGAGGAGGGGGTAGGTGGGAGAGTGTCTTGAAACAAAACTACGTGTGCATTGGAAAGTGTTAAATATTGATTTGGGATTCTTCACAGTGGAATGATGACTCGCATGTGACCTCTAGTATGGGAAATTATTTTTCCTGCAGTTACTTCCCTTGTCATATATCTAAGGATTTACAAAATATCAAAAAATATTCATGTCAGTCATCTAAAAAGTATATTAATTATCCAGAAATATTAAGTCCATAAGCTCTCAATTGTAATGAACAATAAAATTATTCTATATATTTATATTGATGAATACTACCTTGCCCCCCTAATTTGCATAAATCCAGCATCTGGTCATTGGCTGGCATGTAGATTTAAAATACGTAGCTGCCACATTATTTGGTGTCAAAAGTTAGAACCAATGAAGTCATTAAGTTACTGAAGACCAAAATTAATTGGCTGGAATAAAATGACACAATTCTAGAATGGTAATGTGATAATTGTAGTCAATTTGACTCACCACAAATACCAGAAAGCAGTAAAAATGGCGCTCACAGCAGATGGTCAAACCGTTTTTCAATCTAATTATTGGGAGCTCTGTATTTTTCTATACGCTCTCAAAGGCGTCCATTGCCTCTTCATTGATGTTCAGGGACTTCACAAATCAATTGAGGAGAGATTGAAAAGAGCTGTTTGGATAGACACGGAATGAATTGTGGATGGTGGTCCAACGATTCTTACGGCTTACAAACAAGAACAGCTGGTCGTCCCAGAAATCGGAGCCGTAATCTGCCAACCAACTTTTGGGTAAAGACTTTGTTAACGTGTATCGCCCCGCAAGGGCCAGACAGTCATAAGAATGGCACTCGTGGCAGGTGATGATAAATAAATTTTCGTTGACCTTAATAAGTGAGGCAGCGCTTGGCGCCATCAATTCTGGACAACATCCGTTTGCCAGGTATTTGTGCAGAATATTCCTTACCGGTGCAAATGATGAACTGCCTCGTTCGTTCATCCATCTGGGTCGAAGTGCTGTCTCTATGCGATGATAGTACTCGCCGGGAACTGGAAAATACAAAACACTGCCGTGGATTAATTCCCCTGCAACCCTGTGCGTTCTTCGTGGTTGTGAAAGTGCATTATACCACTACTACTTGCCTTGAAAGGTGACAGTAAAATAATGAAAACAAGATCTCCGTTACATACAGGTTTCTTTGTTTTTAACCCAGAAAGGAAACAGTTTACGACTTTAGCAATAATATAAAAACCTTTTGAATCTATCAAGAAACGATCACTATAATACTGGGCGACTTCATGCTCATGAGAAATAGGTCTGTTAACAACATGCTTCTTCATTGACAATCAATAATAATTGCATATCACATTTTATTCCTTTATGTTTTCAGTCCGGTGTATATTTGATACTATTTTGAAATCAAATATCAGTCGATGCAGATCAAACGTAGCAATTCTTCTGGATTCACACACACACACGCACGCACGCACGCACGCGCGCACACACACACACCACACACACTCGCGCGCCGCGCGCGCGCGCACGCACACTCGCACACGCAGAAAAGTGTGCGCATGCGCCACCACAAAAGCGCACGCCCATGCTCGCACGAGCGCACACCACCGTTCTGAACTACCCAGGCAGTTTTCCTTTCTCATAATCCTGGACAACTTTTCTTCAATGATTGGTCACCTTTTGGAGTTGTTTTGTCAGTTAATGTTCATAATGATGATCTGGACGGCGATAACTTTAATAATAAACGAATAAAGAACCAAGTGGATACACAAACAAAAGTAAGCAAATACATTGACATATCCACATATTTATGCATGTACATACATGAAAAAAAATGTGTTGACAGAGATTGATAAATACGTTATTGAATGAATGCATACAGGATTTCACCAATAAATGCATACATGTCTTGAAGAAAGCCCAGATAAGAGCAAAAATACAAAGTAGCTGCACATATTACTAACAAACTATTGTGTGCCTAAAATTTATGGATAAGTATAAATAGAAATAAATGAACGCTAATTTATATGTGAATATCCAAATAGGTAAATATCTTGTCATATTTTTTAAGTTTCGCCAGCGGCAAACTGGCGAATTAGAACATCATGCATTCTCTGTCTATATATAGGCCTACATTGTCCTCTTCATCCACGAGTCCTGTGCTCAAATCCCACAGGACGCATTTCACTCCCCAGACGTCAACAAACGGTCCATGTTCTCTTTGTCACCGGCCCTGTCACGCCCCTGTTACCAGCAGTTCATAAAGACCAATCAGCGTCAAGCTACCGTAAGGCAACCCATTGGAGAAGACACTGCAACTGCTGCCGAGTCACTTCGATCGCGTTTAGTGGTGCTTGCGCTGCATGAGCGTAAGTACTAGAAGTACATATACCTGTACTTTTGGTCAGGAATTTTAACCAACACTCACGGAGTCGTATCGATTATATGAAACTTGTCTCGTGTGATTCCAGTTTCCTACTGTCCATCCTGAAGTGTTGTCTTTTTGTCTTTAGATGTCGTGCTGTCTTAATGTGCTGTCCTTTTGTCATAATGAGCTTTGTCTTCATGTGTTGTCTTTTGTCGTTGCATGTTGTCCTCCTGTCTTAATGTGCAATCCTTTTGTCTTAATGTGCTGTCCTTTTGTCTTATTGTACTGTCCTTTTGTCTTAATATGTTGTCCTTTTGTCGCTACATGTTGTCCCCTGTCTTAATGTGCAATCCTTTTGTCTTAATGTGTTGTCCTTTTGTCTTATTGTACTGTCCTTTTGTCTTAATATGTTGTCCTTTAGTCGCTACATGTTGTCCCCCTGTCTTAATGTGCAATCCTTTTGTCTTAATGTGTTGTCCTTTTGTCTTATTGCACTTGCTTTTTGTCTTAATATGTTGTCCTTTTGTCGTTATATGTTGTCCTACTGTCTTAATGTGCAATCCTTTTGTCTTAATGTGTTGTCCTTTTGTCTTATTGTACTTTCCTTTTGTCTTAATATGTTGTCCTTTTGTCGTTACATGTCCTATTGTCTTAATATGCAATCCTTTTGTCTTTATGTGCATCCTTTTGTCCTCTTGTCCTTTTGTCTTGATCTGTTGTCCTTTTGTCGTTATATGTTATCCTACTGTTTTAATGTGCTGTCCTTTTGTCTTATTGTGCTGTCCTTTTGTCTTGATATGTTGTCCTTTTGTCGTTATATGTTGTCCTACTGTTTTAATGTGCTGTCCTTTTGTCTTATTGTGCTGTCCTTTTGTCTTGATATGTTGTCCTTTTGTCGTTATATGTTATCCTACTGTTTTAATGTGCTGTCCTTTTGTCTTATTGTGCTGTCCTTTTGTCTTGATATGTTGTCCTTTTGTCGTTATATGTTGTCCTACTGTCTTCATGTGCAAATCCTTTTCTTTAATGTACTGTCCTTTTGTCTTATTGTGCTATCCTTTTGTCTTAATATCTTGTCCTTTTGTCTAGGTTTGTTTGCCCTTTTGTCGTTAGATGTTGTCCTACTGTCTTCATGTGCTGTCCCTTTGTCTTATTGCACTGTCCTTTTGTCTTGATATGTTGTCCTTTTGTCTTGATGTGTTGTTCTGGTGTCTTAATGTGTAATCCTTTTGTCTTAATGTGTTGTCCTTGTGGTGATAGACTGATCCCTTACCCTTGCAACCCCTGTCCACCACATCACCACAAGTGGGTATGGATGTTAAATCTGAATAATAAGCACAATACACTCTCTCTCTCTCTCTCTCTCTCTCTCTCTCTCTCTGACATCCGCCGCACGTGGATTTCTCTTCTATCACGTCTTTCCGGCCATCCCATAGTCTTCCGCTGCCCGCAGACCACAGAAGATCGGGCTGCAGTCTCCCTACCTCACGTTGTTCCACGTCCAGACAGATGGACGAGCTGATGCCGTGACGGCGACCGGTTTGTGTGTCGAACCTTTGTGTTGTCTCCCTTGGCAGCGACTGACGGTGCAGCCATTGTTTGCTGCGGGTTGCGTTTCAGGTCGCACACCAAAAATTAATGCGGCAAAGGCCTTGCTGAAGGAGTCGAGTATTTATAGACTGGCGCATTTTGGATTATGTTGAGAATTTTTTATTCTGTCTGAAAGTTGATTCTCCTCATTTTCTTTCATATGGCCATCAAGGTACAAGCCAGGTGGTTCCAACCTAATTGAAATCAAAGGAATGGGATTTCTTGGGGTGGGGGCTCTTGGAGCCGCCGCAAAAATAGGGTCACAGGTGAAAGCAAAGGCCTGGCATGTGTGTCAACTACGGGGAAGGTCATGTATTTGAAGACTGTAATTTCATCGGTGGATATCCCCAAAAATAAGGGAAGTAATTGGTGGGGAATTGTCCTTTTGATCAGTTGTTTGTTTAACATTAAATGCAGGCTCAAGTTTATGGCAGACCTCAAAACGCTTACATGGATTGCATAGTGTTTTAGTGCAAACCCTGAACGTGGCGTACGGCCTGTACATCGGTTCCTGATGGCAATTATCAAGTTCTATTCCATGGCAGTTCTTAAATGGCTTTAACCAAACAAGCCTCCACCAACACTGAGATCTCATTCCATCAGTTGTGTTGATTACACTGGCTTTGAATAGATAGAAGATGTAGTTATGCACCTTCCTTTTCTGTTTTCGATTTTTTTTTTCTTTCCTCTTTTTATAGGGGGAGTGGGGGGGGGGGGGGAGTGAGGTGGAGGGGGGATGGGGGGGGGGGGGGGTAAACCTGGCTTGAGTACAACCAGCTCTATGTTTACCTGCTTCTTACAGCCTTAACTAGAGGCCTTACCATGAGGCATGGAGGATAATGGTTGCATGCAGGTTCACCAAATCATCATGCACATCGGAAAGATGGCAGACATTCAGGTGCACATCGGAAAGATGGCAGACATTCAGGTTCACATCGGAAAGATGGCAGACATTCATATGCACATCGGAAAGATGGCAGACATTCAGGTTCACATCGGAAAGATGGCAGACATTCATATGCACAGCGGAAAGATGGCAGACATTCAGGTTCACATCAGAAAGATGGCGGACATTCATATGCACATCGGAAAGATGGCAGGCATTCAGGTGCACATCGGAAAGATGGCAGACATTCAGGTTCACATCGGAAAGATGGCAGACATTCAGGTTCACCAAATCATCATGCACATCGGAAAGATAGCAGACATTCAGGTGCACATCGGAAAGATGGCGGACATTCATATGCACATCGGAAAGATGGCAGGCATTCAGGTGCACATCGGAAAGATGGCAGACATTCAGGTTCACATCGGAAAGATGGCAGACATTCAGGTTCACCTAGTCATCATACACATCGGAAAGATGGCAGACGTTCAGGTGCACATCGGAAAGATGGCAGACGTTCAGATGCACATCGGAAAGATGGCAGACATTCAGATGCACATCGGAAAGATGGCAGACATTCAGGTTCACCGAGTCATCATGCACATCGGAAAGATGGCAGAGAGAAGTAGCTTACCCTGGCCAATCCATCAGAATGACGAGTGGCAACGAAAACGGATTTTTGTTTTAATAACAGTGTTTTCATTCAACGCCCAACTTGCACCGAATTGGATCAAGATAAGTGATTGCTCATTCATTTTCGTCGTCCTGAGTGTTATATATCTTGCCTGAAGACCTAAGAGGTCGAAACGCGTCATGGTTTGTCTTGTGATTCGTTTTTCAACGTTTTTTGGGCGGAGCTTTAGCAATAATTTTTTTTCAAATTTAAAATAGGCGCCAGCAGAATTCTTCTTCACGACCTTTAACTACGTGATCGATACTTACAGCTTGGCTTCATGACGGAAAACAGAAGAAAAGCCATTCATGGGGATGGGTTACTCTGCCACGTTTAAGAGAAGAGAGAGAGAGAGAGGAGAGAGAGAGAGAGAGAGAAAACCAATCATCATGACATCTTGGGTGTGACAGTGTATGTGGTGACTGCAATGGGAAGTAATGCCTTTGAAAGAGCACTGAAGATGAGGGGGGGGGGGGGGGGGGGTCAGCTGGTGTGGAGGGGTTAGTGTGAAAAAAAAAAAGATTCTTTTCATTAAGGCTTTTTTCAGTGCTATATCTGCTGTGCATGTCAGTTACACTCTCATCAAGGAAGCATCATCGCATATGGATTAGTCCACATAGGCTAAACCACATCAGCTGTGGCGCAAGGCCAGAGTGTATAAGGGCGACAGCTAGATAAATAAATCAGAAAAGAGCTGGGAACAAGGCCTCACGGAGAAGGCTTCATGATACCTGACCTATGCACTAGCTTAATGCGCTGGTCAGCCCTTGGATATCTAGCTAACATGGTCTGTGGGACAACTACAGTTATGGGTGTGTGTGTGTGTGTGTGTGTGTGTGTGTGTGTGTGTGTGTGTGTGTGTGTGTGTGTGTGTGTGGGTGCGCGTGCGCACATGGTCTGTGTACACATATGACTGTGCATTTCTGTGTACACAAGAGCATGTGCATATGTGTGTGCTTACACATGTACGTGTACACATATACTCATTTGCATACATGCATGCTCGCAAACACCCGCACTTGCATGTGTGTGAAGGGCAGCATACATACATTACATCAAGAAGAACAGTTCAGATGGTAGCGTATTTCAAATCGTTATTGATTTAAAAAGCAGCATTCTAACAAAAAGTTAGAAAGAGAGGGGGTTAGTAACCACCAAGGACATAGACAAACAAAGCACAGGACAAAACACAATGCATTTCGACCTCTTGGGTCTTCTTCAGGCAAAAACAAATAACATTCAGGACAGTGAAAACAAAGAACGAGAAACCACTTATCTTCTCATATTCGGCACATGAATAACGCGGTAACTAATCCCCTCTCTTTCTAAATTTTGCTTCATTTTTCGCCCTCAGTCCATCCGTTTTGAAACTTTATAAAAAAAATTGTGAAAGAATAAGAAAGTTAAGATTAAAGGGAATTAGATGATCATTATTTTTTCCACAGATGGGCGGTTGAGCTGAGCAGCAGCGAACAAGTTATCCTCCATCTGCATGCGTACCAGAGCCCCATAAATGGGAGAAAGCAGTTTCAATGGCAATGCAATACCAACTTGGATGTGGGCTTGAAAGAGCGTTGGGACTCTCATGCCCGTCTTCCTATTGGATGGAATGGGCCCAGATCTACCTGTGCATGAATGCAGTAATTGCATGAAGACTTGCTCTTTGCAAGACTGATATAATTTAGGGAAAGAAATACCAGCTAAAATGAACATTTCATAACTTTCTGTGAACAAGTGCGTGCATGTGTGTGTGTGTGTGTGTGTGTGTGTGTGTGTGTGTGTGTGTGTGTGTGTGTATGTGTGTGTGTGTGTGTGTAAATGAAAGAGAGACACACATACAGACAGAGAGAGAGACATACACACACAAAGAGAGAGAGAGAAGTGGAGGGCAGAGGGGAGGTAGACAGATAGACAAAGAGACAGACAGACAGAGACAGAGAGAGATCAAGTCCCAGTTACTTTGTCATCTGATTTTAATAAGTTTAAAACTAGTTTTCACTCATCTTTGGAACTGAGCTTCAGTAACCTAAAATTTGTTTTCAATTTAATATCAAGAAAATAAATTGGTTTCAACCAATCAATGTGTGCGCGTGTGTGTGTGTGTGTGCATGTGTGTGTGTGTGTGTGTGTGTGTGTGTGTGTGTGTGTGTGTTCAGTATCAAAAAGCACAAAATTAGCAGAAAATGAAGACACAAAGAGACCTGTCTGTAATGACCCCAAGAAATCCTTAAACCTTGGGACTCAATTAACCCCTTGACTGCCGCTATTTTTGATCAGTTTTGTACTTCTGTGTGCCGGAGCAAAATTTGACTTTTTGCGGTAGGTTCACTAATTTGATCAGCACTCATTTATTTGTGGAGATATCTCTTAGATTTTTGGCAGGTTTTCTTCTTATACCCAGGGCTACAATATCTGCAAATAATATTTGATTTTGTTCATTCTGAGTATAATAAATAATCTTATAATTCAACTTTTAAAAAAAAAAATTATACTTTGCAAGCAAACAAAACCCACAGCAGCAAAACAAAAAACATACAAACCCAGCAAAAAGTGGTTTTAGTGTTTACTGAACACACCTGTGTAAATATTTGGTAGTGAATTTACAACCCACAATTGTTGTTTTACATGATAAATCCATGTATTTGTGGGGTACAGTACAATCCAGGTATCAAGGGACACAATTTTGTTTTCTTAGGTAGGTTCATTAATATGCCCACTGCTCTTTCAATTCTTGACATATATCTTAGATACTTGGGGAAATTTTCTTGTTATATCCTTGGCTACAGTCAGATATCACAACAGTTTGATTTTGTTTGTAATGAGTAGACCAAAAATATATATAATGATGAATGTTTTGTTTGAAAGACAGACACTTTCAGGACATAAACAAAACTATAGCAGTAAAACCACAAAAACTGGTGTTAGTATCCTTTGAACTTCAGGACAGACATCTGACAATGCATAAAATGTTTAGCAACTCATATCATAGGAGACACTCCAGTCCTGGTAACGTTCGCCCTCTTCCTCTGCCACGCCCCCTCACACTGGACCCTCGCCATTGTCCTGAACCCCCTCCCCCTCCTCGACTCCCCTCCCGACCTCTCACGAAAGGAGGAAGGGGGCAGTTGACATAGACGGAATCGGCTCGTCACTCTCCGATTCCACCCCACTTGCGCCGGTATCGCTCGGTTCGAAGTCGGGGATCAGCTTCATCAACAACACCAATCACCGATAGCAAAGGGTGGTGTTGATTGTGATTGCTTTCTTCCTCCTCCGAATCACTTCGTTCCACTTCTCTGAAGTCTTCGTCATCGCTTTCACGGTCTCGGATAACTTCTTGAAGCACTTCAAGAGCATTAGATCGTTTGAAAATGGCACACGCCTGAACGAACAGTCTGCTCGACTTGCCATCTTGAACCGAAAATGACTCAACCGAACATTGCCGAAGTATTTCATCCGAACGGACATGAGCCGGTCAGTCAGTGATCCGTGAAAAAGAAGAAACCGTCTTTTAGGGTCCCTACAACCGTTTAAACCATTTTTTCTCCTTGCCTCCCTTCTTTAAATCGCCGAATTTTGATGATGAAATTACCACGAACGGCGTTCGTTGTGTGGCACACTGCTTTCCAGAAACCACCTCGAACGCTGTTCGTACAAGGGCAGTCAACGGGTTAAAGTTTTAAATCTAGCACACACAGTTATAAAAAAACAAACAAACAAACAAAAAGGCTCATGAAAAAATGACTTGAAGAGCGGGAGTCTAACTTCAGAGTGTTTTTATTTGAATGCTTCTTTAACTATAAATAACTTCACAAATTCCCAAAAAATACCAATGGCTAAAAACTTAGGCACTTAACAAGTGTGTGAGTTGTTACTGCCACTGAAATGTGAAGTCTTCAACATTCTACCATCAACTGATCAACTTTTAACAAAACAGCATGGTTCAATCGACAGAAAATGTCTGTTCCAATGGGATATTTATTTCTGTTCAAATAATAAAAACATTAATTTTCATAAATTGTTAAGTATTTGAACAAAACAACAATGCGCTTCATGTACATGTAACAAACATGTTTAATGTCACTTAACACATTCTTTGAAAAAATAGAGTCTTAACTTCAATTTTACCCAGACTTCACCACATGTGCGTTGGTCCGTTGATGCATCACTACATCTGCTGTGACATAATGCTTGCAGAGGATAAATGATTCAATAAATATGTACATAGATACACATATATCACAACATAACAAAAAGGTACATAGATAACTGAATAAGGGGAAAAAAAGAATTGAAACAAGGAAAATCATGGTAGCCTTTGCAGAATTAAGACAAAAAGAAAGGAAAGAAACAAAGAAAAAAAAACCCTAAAGAACAACTACAACGAAAAAAGAGCACGCTTTATTCAATTTTTGTATTCTGGTTTCTGAAACTTTGAACACAGGGATATGCATGATTGTGTTGACCTCTGAAAGTACGCTCATATGAAATAATGAACATGATGATCAACTGTGATGTCAAAAACAGCCATGATGTCATAAACAGTGTATGGTTAAAACAGTCACACTGACAGCTCACATTTTTCCTTCTTCTGCGAGCAACCTTTTCCACAGCTCCTAACTCAATAAAAATATACAACAAAACAGAATTGGAAACCAATAAACACAGACAGCAATCATAAACCGCCATGGGCACACACACACACATACACACACACACACACACACACACACACACACACACACACACACACACGTCGGTCTCTTTTAACAAAAACCCAGTATCAACACACACAATTGTCTTTCACTCAATCAACCAGGTTATATGTATCTCCCTGCACACACAATTTCCCTTCAAATTCAAGACCTCTGAGCTCATCCTCAAATACTTTTTCATCTATGCTTTCCAATTCAAAGGTGAGCCTCCCAGTGTAGAATGCATCCTCTTTTCTGTCTATTATTTGCTCTTCTCTAGATGTGGCTGAGAATCTTACTGTTTAATGCGTGTAGTCTTCTCCATTCTTTTCTTTTATCTTGTAAATGGCAATGTCAGGCACCTTCAAGCATACAGGATTTCTTTCATTTTATAATGGCAATGTCAGGAACCTCACTTCACATTTGAGCCCCGTTTTCACAAATGGGGGCCAAGTCTCTGGGTCTGAATTTGTGCAACAGTTTGCGAAAACTGTTGAGAAGTTGAGATTTTCGGTTATTTTCATTCTGTATTCATAAATCATAAATGTTTACAGAATCGTATGAGCTGTATACCTCAATTTCACCAATAACAACTCTCAACTCCTTTTCCAAACTGTTGTGTGATTCAGAAACAATGACTTTGGCCCTAATTCATGTGAACAGATAACTCTTTCTTTCACTAGTTTTTTTTTTTTTTAATTAAACCTTTTGCATATGCAGCATCCTTCATGTCTTTCACAGTGTTTTTGGCCTAGTTGTTCACTCATTTTTACCCTACTTCCATAAAATTCAATGATTAATACATTAATATCCATAATGTGAGGCAAAGCTTTGTTTCTTCACAATAAAGTACACAGCTGTGGTAATATTAAACCTTTGGCATATACTATGGGTGAACAAGCAACCCAGAATCTAACTGATGTTTGTGCTGGCTTGTTACTTTCCTCCCCTCCCCATCATACCCCTGTACTCCCCCCCCCCCAACTTTAAATCACTCGGTTTTTAAAGCCACTTCATTCAGGCTGAAAAATAAATCAACATACACCTATTACCTGAGGCAAAGTTTTGACCCTTCGCAAGAAAGTATTGTTTACCTAACACCATGACACAGACTAAAGGTTGAGGCAAAACAAAAAATTGAACTCTAAATCATGAATTGTTATATGGCTGCCCTGTTTATATTCCCTTCCCTCCAACTGCTTCGTTCCTAACCCACTATTTTTGTTTCTATTATGAAATGGCAGTACTGATAATCTGACTGAATGCAAACCAGGGCCATCTATGTAAACAAATTTACAATGACTTTATACGGATGAAAGGTTCTTCACATGGGTTTCATAAATAAAGCATGATTAATGAAAGGTACTGCAGCACAAATTTCAGCAATTCTCAAAAACACATCCTATCGAACTCATCTCTCTTTCTTTCGCCTCTTCATTTCTTAAAATTCATTCAGCCATGGGTATATCATTCATACTACTGTGTAACTGCCATCTCAACAGTTTTCATATCAACCAAACCTGGAATCAAACACACACATGCATGCCTCATGTTCATAAGATCACAAACAACAAAACACATTAAAGCCATTCACACAACAAAAAACACTCCAGTGCCTTGTACAGTTCACAATAACAGTCCTAACTGAGATTTGCAATGATCAGGAATATGCTAGTCTTCTCCGACTGGTACCGCATCTTCCAGGCGTTTGATGAACTTGAGCCGTATCTCTGTGATGTTATCCCCTTTGAGATGATCTTGCACAAAACGAACATCCACATCCATCTGAATCTGAAACCAGAACACAGAAAATGCACAGTGAATGACTGCACATCCGGAGGCAAAATGGAGTTAGGGATTAAAGGAGGGATGCCAGCACAGGAAGGCTTCAAGAAAATTTACAGCCATCAGTATCGATCTGCTCTGCACACGAACATTCCGCATATCGACACTGTATTGGCACAAGCACTGCTAAGCATTATCAAACAGATTCAACAACAGCACAGGATTTGCTCAGGCCGGTGGTCTTGTGGCAGCCACACACTGACAGCTCTCTGCAGGCTGCATCCTGAAGTCTGGGTGCAGTATGATGGATGTGACATGATACCACTAACAAGATGCAGATGGTAGGCACAATGCAAATTACAGAGCGACATGCTTACATAATTATCTAAGTAGAAAATTACCGTCATCAATACAAAGACTCTTTGTTTACATACATGAGGCAACACTGCCTCAGTACAGAAGTGACTGATTCTGAGTTTCTTTTCCATACTGTGCAAATAATCTGCCAACCATTTTCCTACTTCTCCAAATATGTGTTTTCCATCATACCTCCCCTCCCCCCCACATTTCTCCTCACTTCCCCCTTCTCCAAGCTCTCTGTTTATCCCCTTCTGCAAGCTGACAAATGTGGGTATGAGTGAGTCTGAATAGAAGAAAATCATGGACATGTGTGTAACTAGCACTTGCACATGTAAACGAAACCACAGAAAATTAAGTCAGCAAAATGTGTACTTGCCAAACTTGTCACAACATTCCACTTCAAAACTAATACTGCAACATACAAAAACAATGCACACACACAAAAAGACAAAACTTTGAAAAAGAAGTGCAACATATCTGTTATAACGAAATCATCACAAGGCAATGAACCTGGCAATGAACCTGCCCGCTTTAATACTATCCAGCCGAGAGCGGCACGGACGGCACGATTCCCTGCTGCCGCAAGCTCGCGCATAGCGCTCAGTCCCTGCCAACACGCATATTTGGCCACTTTTAAATTTATTTTTACGGTAGCTAGATAACAACTGACAGTGTTGTGTTTGGTGTCACAGGAAAGAACAAACACTCAACTAATCGAACATAGTAATTTTAAATCATTTACTTTCAATGTGTATACACGACTGTGCGTTGAAAAACATGTCTGACAAGTAGAAAAAATGCTTTGTTTACATTCTATTCCGTTCTTTCACAACACCAAATCAGAAGATGAAGGGATGGCTGCATCTTCAAATAATTCACTTTCCTCTTCTCTTTCATAGTTTTCTATCTCTCTATCACTCCCCTCATCACCAGATCCACTTTGTAATATGATTTCAAGCGCTTTGTTGAACGAGAAATCGCTACCACCCCTTCGCCTGACTGACATTTTTTCTGGCACAGGAAATGCGTGTCGTGCGCCGGTGCCGCCAGTTTCTTTGCTTCAAAGCTCCTGGGGTCAGCCAAGTTCACGACAGGCCACTGAAAGTATGGTCTACAACTCACTACGACATCCCCAAGACTAGTTACAGAGCTTATTTCCCTTGGATCGTTTTATGGAAAGTGTAGGAATTTTTTTATTGTTCCCGTCATGTGATAGTGGATGACACAGCAGAATGTACTGTCTGTCCGTCAGCCAGCCTGGATGACAAGGCACAAGGGAAAGAAATCCAGTCAGCCTCTATTGGCTGACACGGCTGGAAAAGGTTTTAACCATGTACTGTTAACCCTGTCAACACTGACACAGCATCTGGCTATGCAACCATCTCAGCCTGGTATGTTTTGACTGTTCAGTTTGAAGATCTGGAGTGCTAATCATAACTGCCATAATTCTGGAAAGCCGTTTAACTCTTTCATTCCTTCTTTTCTATGAACCATTACTTCCTCTTGTTCCTAGATTCTTATAACACGAGTATTCCTTTCATTCCTGGATTTAGAGAAAAAAAAGAAGAAGTGTAAAGTGAAAACTGCCATGTATGCAGTAGCAAACTGGCCAGAATAGAGCGGCGACCACTTTCCCACGCCATAGGGGCCGTCTGGCATCCATTCCATTTATAAATACTGCCCCACAAGTGACCTGGTCATGACGTGTACTGATGACGCGACTCGCGCGAAGTTCAAAGCACTTACCCCAAGAACCGATTTTCTGGGATGCAGGAAAGAAAGGAGGGATTTTGTCTGCCCAGTTTTCCGGGCTGCAGGAAGGAAGGGTACAATTTCTGCAAACCGGAAAACCAAGTTGTATGGATGAAAGAATTAAAAACAGAGGCCAGCACATACCATCTCCAGCGCTCCTTTCAGCACCCCACACAGTATGTTGGAGTAGTTGAGCGACTCGTGGCCCTCCGGCAACTCCACAAAGTCGGTCAGGGGGTTGTTCTCCAGCAGCAGGGAAAACTCATCTGCGGCAGGACTCCAGTTGCTGACCACAGGTGTGATGCCCAGGTACATCTTGAAAGCCACTTTGGAGATCACCTCCGCAACATCACGAAAGTCGTTGCAGCGACCCGAGTTGGCTCGAGCGAGGAAGTCTTCGATGATCCTGACACCAATGTTGTAGCCCCTGAACAAACAAACAAAATCAGCAAGAGTAAGAAAAACAAAAACTTACAGCAACTGCTCCATTCCTACTCTCCTCACATGACCAACTTACTTAAAAAGGATAGCTGCTTTCCCTGAATATTCTGCTGTGAATAAATAAACTATTATTCCAATCAACATGAGCACTGCATGTAGAGAGCATTTTTCATAGCACAGAGAAGCTCAGTTTCAATTTTAGTTTCATCAGTTTCACCATGTGTCAACTAGTCTAAATCAAACTCCACCACAACAGCCAAACAATCATTTGATGAAAACATAGCCTGAGAGAGAGAAGCAAAAACCTGCACCTTTCACTCTTCGGCCATCCTCTGCACTATGAAAACAGCACCTCCATCTTACCTAGTCACAGAAATTGTTTTCACTGCCTTGTGAATGGGATTTACTTGTGAGAGTTCATCAGTTACATAACTACTGACCTGAAGATCCTACAATTTGGTCATCTTCATTGATCCTAACAAACAATTCTGTAAAACATGATGCAATGACTGAAGAACAAAGCATTATGTCCAATAATGTTATTGAGTACTGTGATAACTGATATCAGTTTCAAACAATTGTTCATGATGTCACCACACATGCATATACACACATAGACACACCACACATGCGCAGACACAAACACAGACACACAGAGGACAGAAAAAAAAAACACTGAGGTGGAAGAACTGGCTCTAATCTTGATGGTACCTTATCTCTTTGCAATATATCACATTCAAAGTTCAGCATCAGTTGGTTCTGTCAAAAATCCAGTCAGAGAGAGAGAGAGAGAGAGAGAGAGCGAGGTGTGTGTGTGTGTGTGTGTGTGTGTGTGTGTGTGTGTGTGTGTGTGTGTGTGTGTGTGTGTGTGCGCGTGTGTATGTATATGTCATGTGTATGTGTGTGTGCTTGTATTTGTGCGTGCATGCATGTGTGTATGTGTGTATGTGCATACATGCGAGCAAGCATGTGCATGTGTGTGAAAATGAAGGTAAATCATTCCCATAGCTGTCAAATTTCTTACTTAAGATGGCCTAGCCAACGTGACTTACATTTTCTCCAGCTGTTTATTGACTTCTTCATCATTCTCATAATCCTTCATTAACTGAGCGACCAAAGCACCATAGGTCAGCGTAAACAGCTCTCCATTCTGAAAATACACATGACAAATGTAGTCAGATTACACAGTTTACATATGTGAAGCTTTCAGCCCTCCTAGCTTATACTTCTTTCCTCCCACTTGCCTACACTTCTCTAGTGAGGACAAATAAATGGCTTAAACTACACAATACATCAGATATACATGCATAACTTTTAATGTGCAGCATGTCAAGATATTCCTATGTGAATTTTGAAATTATACTTTTAGGACATAATCTGGATGTGACCTTTGCTTACTTTCTATACCATATATTCTTTAAACCATAGTAACATTTTGGTGGGCAAACCTAACTAGAAAAAAAAACCAAAGTAATTATTTGGAAAAAAAAAAACAAAAACAAAAAAACAACAGAAACATGTGGATTTTGAATCTGAAAATGGTAATGAATGATAATTTATATGACAACTGACAAGTATTTCTGCTCATAACCACCAATCAAAAGGCATCAACACAGTAAATGAACCATTTAGGATGTGTTTATTGGACACACTGTACAACATAAAACTCTCTTATGAAAAGTATGCATTGTTACATGACAACACTTTTCATCTAGTCTGAGAAAGCAGCAATGACACACATGCACACACACACACACACACACACACACACACACACACACACACACACACACATACACAGGCATAATTTTTCTTTTTAACAAATTACCTTACATACAGTTACATCATCAGTGACATGCTTAATCACACACTAACTTAAATACAAATAATATCGATATCCATGTACACATGTATTATTATCAGAGCACCATGTGAGGAAAAGCAAAAATCTATTAAACTGCATGGGGGTCCATGTATATGACCCCTTTCAGTTTCACCCAGAGAAGTTTTGGAACTTGTTCATACAATGATACAGTTTGACACAATATGAGCATAGAGTGTTGTGTCATCTATTCTTCAGTACAGTCTGAACCGCTACCATTCATTGGTACAGCTTTTGTTAATCCCCTTCACTTTTGCAACGTCCATCTAACACAAGATGTCAGGGCGTGATAATGTTCACCTTCAGCCGGGCAGACAAAATCATGGCTTCCCACTAATCCCCGTCTCACACAGGTTTATACAAGATTTCTTGACATCAGTGTTATCTGTTAGCATACTTAAAATGCCACCAGCACTCTGTGGAGTCATCGGACACTTTTTCTCCTCTCCCCAGATTGTTGTTTTGTTTTTTTTCACTGAAATCTTCCTTTTTCTCTGGATCGTTTTACTTTTCATCGAAATCTGCAAATCTGTAGAGAAGTGGGAGTCCTGTACAGTCCTAGCAAGTTGCACAGATGATGGCACATTTTACAGTAATTAAGCTGATGATGATGACACATTTTACAGTAATTAAGCTGTGATGTAACATCAGCACCACCACTTTGTGGTCAGCATGAGTATTCTGAGATCAAACTGAAAAAGAAAAAGAAAGAAAGAAAAAGGAGGGAAAAAAGCAGTATTAACAAGTTTATCAGTACTACTAATAAGTCAAAAGCTGGAGGTGCTAACTGGCACAAAAGAAATGGAAGTGACTTCAAAACATCTGGAGTCTCCTACATCTGAGGGGTTGAGGGTCTGAACTTTCACAGCACCTTTAGAGCTTTCTGACCACCCATAGCAGACATGTTTAATTTGTTTCAGATTAATTGTGGAACATCTTGGATGATGATGCCAAGAACAGTTCTGTCAAGAAAGGGGGACGATATCTTGTTTCAGGAAACACTCCCTTGTTAATAAAAGTCTGTAGCAGGACTCTCTTGATCATGGCCAATAGATGATGAAGAACCAACTGCCAGCTCAACTAGAAAATCACCATCTACCCACAACAAGAAGGTCATAGAAAATGAACTACATCCCATCCCAAGACACAAAGTTTCAGTTTAATCAAGGAAATGTCACTGCATGCAGACTAGTCCACATACGCTAAACCACATATGCTGAGTTTTAAGACCACACTGCACATGATTTACAACTAATGGATAGACGAGTAAATGACTAAAATGAAAGGATCTAACATGGAGGTCTCATGAATATGATTTAACAGATGTCTGATCAGTGCATTAGCCCAGTGTGCTGGTCAGACCTTGGGTACCTACCTAACATTGTCTGCACTGCTATTATCATTATTGTATGAGAGTGTTAATGTGTGTGTATGCATGTGTGTATGTGCATGGGTGTGTGGGCATGATGGGCCAATGTGAGTGTGAGCCAGTGTATGTGGTGAAAGTGTGCATGTGTGTCTGTATGCAGGCATGTGCATGTATGGGTGATCAGTGGGCTTCTACAAGCATGCTCCTGCGTGCACACATGCGTGCATGTATGTACATATGCTTATGTATATGGATGCATGCACACACCAACACACAGGGTCAGACACACACTTGCGTGTGTGTGTGTGTGTGTGTGTGTGTGTGTGTGTGTGTGTGTGTGTATGTGTGTGTGTGTGCTTGATTATTTGTTGGGCATCAATGTTAAGAAGATAACATACCTATCAGTATCATTGATTTGTAACACCAATAATGACAATAACGATGATGACTGTGATGAAAATCAAAGTAACAGAGATGAATTCAATATCAACTGGGCTGAAACGCTAATGAAAATGCTGCTACTGCTGTAACTCCTGATGGTGCTATTAGTAGTGGTAGTAGTAGTAGTAGCAGTAGTAGTAGTAGTTGTGGTTGTTGTTGTTGTAGTAGCAATAATAGTAAAAAGCTATGAAAAGGAAGTGAGCAAATATAGAATTCATATTAAAGATATGTGCAAGATAAGTAAACACACACACACACACACACACACACACACACACACACACACACACACACACACGAACGCGCTTCGCGTGCACACATCTCAAACCTTTCTTGCTTTTTTCCGTACAAACTATTCTACTTAGACAAGTAAGTGAATTTTTAACACGTATGGTTAAGTTCAAGGATTGAAGGAAAGGTTGAGAGAAGGGGTGGCAACCAAATACTAGTAAGTCTGACTTTACAGAACTTTGTTTCAATTTTTCATACCATTTTTCTTATATTGATCTATTTACCACTTTTCTGGGATCTCCGCCTCTTGCTGTCTGCCGGGACATGATGCACTGACTGGGTCTTAAAGCAAGCTGTTAAGTCGAAGGCAGGTGTATGGAGAAAATATAATTATTTTGGTTTTGCAGAAGACCGGAAGTGACGATAGGCGGAAGTGCAAATCCGCGTGCTTAAGGTAGTACTCCAGAATTAACATTGGTGTCTGTTCTTTGAATAAGTTGACAGCAATTCTTTATAACATTTTGCTTATCTAAAGGATTACGAGCGAGGTGGAGAGAGGGGATCAAAGATGAGTAGGGGTTGGGGGTGGGGACTGATAGTGCATGCAAGGAGGACTATGTTTTTATTACTCACAAGTGTCTGTTTTTGAGTCACATTTACCGTTTTCTTGATCGCTTTGAACTTCATCATTATTAGGCGGAAAGACAGGACACAAGTGATTATAAAGCTGAGCCAAGAGTATTAATCTCCTGTTCGCGTGAACATATTCATTATTACTTTTTAAATTTACTGTTTCCACGGAAAATGGTAATCCTGAGCTTATAAAGCCACTATGCAATTACAAACTTGTTTCGTTCTCTTCAACTTATCTGAATAGGGGTGGGGCCGTGGGGGGGGGGGGGGGGGATGTTGCAAGTCTATATTTTTCGTTTTTGACAGGTCTCTTTTAATTTCGAAATATTATTTCAAAACATTTCTCTATTGTTTGATAGAAGATTGTGAATAAAGACGTGTCTATGAATTCCTGCAGAACACAATATAGACAGAGTTCCTTCCTTCCTAGACCCCTGCAGGACCGGAACTTGCTCCTGATAGAGATTTTTTTAGACTTGCACCCGTGATAAGTTCGTGTCAGAATGTTATGCTCCCATCGTCCTTAGCTCATATTCAAAATGGGGGTGGGATGGGGGGTCGGAGGCGGTAGGGAGGCTGGTATGGCGCTTGGTGAGCCCCCCTCCCCCCCCCCCCCACACACCCCCTTTTTGTGTGTGTGTGTGTGTGTGTGCCTTTCCCGTGCTGACTGTGTCTCTGGCCAGGTCTGCAGCTGCTCGCTGTACCCAGGGCCTAAGGTTAGATCTACTAAACCACAGCACAAAGCTAAAAAAATATACAGAATCATTAGCCCATTAATGGTGACTGTTTCTCTTACTGATAGCGGCTGCTCAATGTAAGAAGTTTCTTGAACATGTTCAGTTTACAAAAAGTTCTTCATGGGTATATGCGTTTGTGGTGTGTATTGTACCGTTTGTGGTCACATGGGGATTCACATGACCCAAACACATCGGCAGACGGGTTAAATCAGTCCACAGAAATCTCTTACAGTCAACTAATAATGATAAAAATGTGTCCGTTTCTGATTACGATTGTTACTGTACTATTTACTGTGGGGACGCAGTCGCAAAGAATTGAGTTTCAAGCTTTTGATGCTTCCGAACCATTGGTGCGCTTTGAAAAACCGATTCAGGCAAACACGAAAGAAGGGTAAGTTTTAAGTTGCGATTTTACCTTGCTTTCACTTTTAATATTTTCACTCCACTTTATTCATTCCGCCCCCATCCTTCCTTCTGTGGTTTCGAAAGACAAATAGTTACATGGAAACAAATTAAATGTTTCACGGAATCGATCAATATATGCAGCCCCTTTTTTTCCGCTTGAACAGTGAGAGATGTGAACAGCCACAACGAGGAGACAGTATTTAAGCTAAATCAGTAGCAGACAGATTGGTGCGGGGATGGGGGGGGGGGGGGGGGGGGGGGGGGAGACTGTGTTAGCATATGTTCTCCTGTCAGGATCTGGCAATGGTGATGGCCTGAATACTCTGCTAACAGGAGTGGGGGATATGTGCCCCCATGGGAAGGAAATTCATGGAGTTGCAAGAATAAATTTTTTGTTCTTTTTCTTTCCTTCTTTCTTTCTTTTACTTTTTGTTTTAAAGTAGTGATTGTGGTACATTATCATTGAGTTCCGTCCATTTGGCATTAGTGTCATTGAAAGCTGAGATGGTTGCTGGTACAGCTGTCAGCTGAAGCATGTCAAGATAGCCTCCATCCCCCTCCCTTTGTCCACCCCGCTCACTCTCCCTCTAGCTCCCCTTACCCTCCCTCTCTCCTCCCTCCTTTTACCTGCTGCCATTTGCTGTTTGTGGTTGGTTTATCAGCAGGTAAGATGCAGCGCTCAAAACTGAGACTAACTAGTGCAAGGTGAAAAGAGAAAACTGCTATTGTGTACATCAGTATATAAATACTGGGCCATACCTAAACCATGTATGGTGATGCCCCACACATATATGTATTAGAGAGAGAGAGAGAGAGAGAGAGAGAGAGAGAGAGAATGGATGAATGAATGAGAGAGACTCTTTACAGAGGGACAGGCAATGGTTTTGAGAGTAGCAGTCTCATAAAAAAAACCATATTGCTTTTCTATGACTGCCAGCCAGCCATGTCAAATTCTCTTATGATTGTTATCAACAGCTGTGTTTACTGATTTTGAATTCTATTACCAGTTGTGAATAATTATCAAGTTTATTGCAGTCATACATGACAGGTTGTTTGCGTGTGTGTCATATATCATTTCATGTCCTGAACTTGGCATGGTTTTTGCTGTTAAGTTTTAGACATTTTCATGATTCATTCTTTCTTTTTATCCAGTATCCTAACCTTATGTATGAAGTGTGTGTGTGTGTGTGTGTGTGTGTGTGTGTGTGTGTGTGTGTGTGTGTGTGTGTGCGAGTGCACGTGCGCACCAATACTTCAATATACTCTGGCATGTAGCTATTCATAAGATGAGTATCTAAATGCTAATGCAGACATTGATACATTATGAAAATAGCATTGTAAGGTATAAAAATAAAATGGAATTACATATATGTGCAGTTGCCAGGTTAAATAAAAAATGACTAAATCACTGTTTGATTACAAATATATAGGCTCTTCACTCTGAATGTTGATCTTGATAAACCATTTGCTTTTTGTTTCAAATAATTTTATTTGTTTGTATCTGTTTTCATGCCAACTTTATTGATAAACATGTCCGTAATGAATTGTGTATTCAGATAAGTAAGATGAGAATTTGTTCCTGATTACTTACTTCTGTTCTGGCAGTGAGCCTCAAGCAGAGACACTGGCAGATGTGTTGCTGTCGCTGAGTGATGATGTGCCCATGGGGAACCTGACGGACGTCTGTCGTTCCATCATGCAGCACCTGGCTGAACAGGGAGGCGACTTCACACGCTGCCTGCTGGGCCACGCCCGCCCGTTCCGCATGTGTGAGAAGTGCATCGTCCACTACACTCACTTCACCAACCTGTATGAGGACCTCCTTGTGAGTATTGCAAGGAAGTTTCTTTGCCCGAAAGAAAGCATCTTTATTTAAGAAAGGTCACTCAATACAACATAACTAAGTAAAGATAAGGAAAAATGAAATAATTGAGATGACCATAATCAACACATAAATCTTACTTATAGCACAAATTTACATTCAGAGGACAACAGGTTAGAATGTAATTGAGAGAGAGATAGAGAGACACTGACACTGACACAGTTTCATTATCATTAGCATAAAGCCCTGTTGGCAAGGGGATATCATGAGTAATATCTAGCAACAACGGCACGCAGCAGTGACTAAAAAAGAAACAAATGAAGAGAGAGAGGGAGAGAGTATGAGGCAACCCAAAGTGTATTATAAAAAAAATTTAGATATTTTGGTTTTTAAGGGTTCTGTACAATTTCTGCTGGGGCTGTGCTGAACAACATCATAACAGTTCTGTAGGGCAAGCGTCATAGAGGAATTTTTATAGTGGGCTAGAGGGGCCTGTGAGGGGCTGTTGGTCAGTTGGTTAGAGTGTCTGCCTGCAGAACTGATGGTTGTGAGTTTGAACCACTCATAAGGTTGGATTTTCTCAGCTTGACAATCATCTCTGTCCACCCAATTAGCAGTGAATGGGTACCTGTCCACCCCATCAGCAGTGAATGGGTACCTGATTCACTTCAGGGAAGGTTAATGGTGGCAGAAGGAGAGGGGTGGGCGCTGCCTTCCCTTGTGCCATGTCCTAGACATGGTGAACCTCTGATAGTGCACTGCCCCTACCGCCAATAGGCCTTGGGAACTTTTGATTTTTTTTTTGTTTTGTTTTGTTTTTGTTTTTTTGGAGGGAGGGAATCTTTCTTTGGGGCCAAGACAGTAGATAAAGGTAGAAAGAAAAAGACACTCTCAAAGGTGGCAGTGGGACCCAGAGAAGTACTGTCCTCAACTGCAGAACCAACCACCCAGGACTAATCCTGCACCACCTTCTGAAGCCTGCACTATGTGGGCAGGGTGCTGGCACACACAGGGCATGCCATAAAGATGTCAAGGGACACAACTTCTGCCTTGCAAATGCCTTTGTATGATGGACACTGGATGCAACACAACAGAACCCCAAGGGAAACATCTCCATGGGTGTACCAGCCCATACATATTTCATGACTGCAGAGCCCACTAGCAAAAGATGCCACTATCAAGCAAACCATTGTACACATCCCACAGTGACACTTATTGCTGTTTCGCTGATAGTGAAACCAACACAACGACAGAGTCACACAGACATGGTGTTTAGTGCTTTTGAGAGAGGATCCTGGATTGCAGTCTTTCCTTTTGTCAAAAGGACTTTCCCTGTGGTCTGTGGGTCTTTCCTCACCATCACTGGGACTTTTCCAAGAGTCAGCAAGAAGTCTTTGAAGGGGAATTGTTTTTATTCTAGGATCTTTATGGGAAGGTTTCACTGTTTTCAGTTGCTCCTGAAAATTGGGTCTGGCAAGTTCAGTTTATGGTTTCAATTGCCTAGATAAATATTAATGTATTATTATTATTTTTTATTTTTTTTGGTGCATTCTGACATAATACCTGTTCCAATTTAGCTGCTGGTTCCAGGAAAATAAAAACGGCCCCTGGGACTAGCAACTCAAAAAAGTTTTGGTATTCTACTTTTACAAACAAGTTTATTCCAAACATAGTATGAAATATTGTTATCTGAAACCATGCCATGCCCAATCAGTGTTGTTGACAAGTAGTTGGTCACAGGACTCCTCTTAACCCCTAAGATTCTCTCTCCTCTGTGTCTGTCCGGATCTGCTCACAAGTCTTGGATCAGTGCAGGCTGGGACAGCTGAAAGTTTATATGACCATACTGTATGGGCTCTTCCCTGTGTTAGAGATCTTAACAAGTAAATGAGGACCCCCCCTCCCCCGCCCGGACAGCCTGAAACCACCACAATGTACTCTGGTTCATGAAGTAGATGAACTTTGGTGACAGAAGTATCAAGGGGATGAAGCCATGTTAACTTTTCATGTGCAGGATGATGAGCGATGTGCCGCGGTTCTGTTGCTGGCCGATAGAATGCAGGTGCTGACGACCATCTACTCTACCTTCACTGCCACCTGGTCAGATGCATACTGTCTGCGTGAGTACACACTACACAACACAATTCACAGCACCTTCACTGCCACCTGGTCAGATGCATACTGCCTGCGTGAATACACACTACACAACACAGTCCACAACACCTTCACTGTCACCTGGAATACACACTACACAACACAGTCCACAACACCTTCACTGCCACCTGGTCAGGTGCATACTGTTTGCGTGAGTACACACTACACAACACAGTTCACTGCCACCTGGTCAGACGCATACTGTCTGCATGAGTACACACTACACAACACAGTCCACAACACTGTCACTGCCACCTGGTATGACACATACCATCTCCGTTTGTTCACAATACACACCATGATAATCCACCACACCTTCACTGCCACCTTGGCTGACACATGTTGTCTCTTTGAGTCCACATTACACAATGCAAAACAATCCACATCTTCAATGCCACCTGGACACAGACTGTCTATGTGAGTTCACAGTACACAGCACAATACACACCACCTTCTCTACCACCTGGTCTGAAGCAGACTGTCTGTGTGAGTTCACAAAACATAACACAATCCACAACACCTTCACTGCCACCTGGTCTGACGCAGACAGTCTGTGTGAGTTCACACTACACAATACGATACAATCCAGTTTTCGCAACTTTGCCTCAGCTCTAAATTCAGCTGTGCCAAGTGTACCTGGTTTTCTCATAAACTTTCATGAATGGGTGTTCATCATGTAAGCACTGGTGTATTGCATGTATGTTGTGTTAGGATTTATATAATTTTTGAAGATTTGGGAAAACTGGTCTGGCATTGTAAAAGCTTTTTCTAAACAGGGAAAAGTGGAAAAGGCCTCTAAAATTTGGGAAATTTGACAAGCTGCTCAGCATATTCAGCACAGCACCATGAAAATTGTAATACAGAAATGTACCTCCGAGTTAAAAATAAATAAGATTGAATTAAAAGTCTGTTTGATCTTTTCATTCTCTGTTTGCTCTTGTTTGTGAATGACCATCAGAAGTTTGGAGTTCTTTCCCTTCATTAAATTCTATGTTCCTATTTCAGGTCATATGGCAGTAAGCTACAAAGAATCAGTGGTGCCTAGAATGTTTTAATTAGTGACGTTTGGCTCAAAAAAAGAAGAACTCTAGTTCTGGATCAGGGAAGATGTTTGCAATGAGCGTAACACTTTTTGCTTCCTCTGTAAGAAAAACCAGAAATACTGGTTTGATGGGGAAAGCAGCATTTTCACATCTGAACCCTGTGTTCAAGGGAAGAATTTCCTTATGAATGCTTGTTATAAATCCTTTAAAAGGCGCTTGAATGGTCTTGGTCCTTCATTTCGGGAAGTGTTCAGGAACCCTAGAATGTAGGATAAACCCAGTGATACTGTTGGGACTCTTGAAGTCAATCACGTTGACCCAGATTTGACCTTGTTCATGCTGGAGAGTGTACTCCATCCACTGGCATTTACAAATTATCACCCCTGTGTTTCCAGTATGCTATGACCGTGTGGAGGAGAACACGACAACAGGGGAGGTGACTTATAACTACACGGCTGACACGCTGCTGTTTCAAGAAATGCATGCCAATGTGACGCATTGCTTTAATGATTCTGATATGGTAAGCTGGTTGGTTTGAGTTCTGTCTTTTAGGTTCAGCCCAACATTGCGTTAGTTGGCGTCAAATTTTCACTGTGTTATAATAGTTGACTTTTCGGTGTGTATAGTTTTCTTGCCTGTCAGTTGGTTGCTTTAGTGTTGTGAATGGAATGGTGCAAAGAGGGTCTGTCCACTTTGTGTGTGTGTGTGTGTGTGTGTGTGTGTGTGTGTGTGTGTGTGTGTGTGTTTTACTTTGTAAGTGTGCTTACATGCATGTATACATGTGTATATGTGTGGTTGTGGATGTGCGTTAGAGAGCTAATGAGGTTGTGCTGCGTGTCTGAACTGGTAACATGCATATACCCATGCACATTCATCCTCACATACACAAAACACACACACACACACTCACACACGCACACACACACACACACATGCGCACACAACACACACACACACACACACACACACACACACACACACACACACACAATTAAGTACCATTCTGGTTTTAGACTGCATGACAGAGCTATTCTCAGTGCTTCCTTTGATAATGCACCCTGCAGAATGCCATTTGATTATCTCTTTTTGCTTCTATTAGTTTTGGCCTGATAGCACATTTCCATGGCTTGTGGGCAAGGGGGGTGAGGAGGGGAAACTTGGGGGGGGGGGGGGGAGGGTTGGGATGAGGGAGGGACATGAGAGCACTTGAGGAAGAAAGTCGTGTTTAAAAACTTCAAGAATTACACCACTTTTGAAGTGATTCACTTTTAGAAATGATCTAGACAGACCATAAGCAGGCCAAACGGTTCCAGGTTGACGACTTGGGGAAAAACGCAGTGTGCAAGAACTGTCGGAGCATGTACAGAGAGATGAATGACAAGTTTTCTGCCATGAAAGGAGACAGTGGCGGCCACATCTGTATGGACCTGGTGGACATGGTGTGTATCTGCGTGTTCAGCCAGTGTCTGTTGCCCATTGCTCGCTTTTGTGCTCGCTTTCTGACACTTGACTGGTGTGACCATGTACATAAGCAATCACAACAGCAAATGTTTACCTAGCGTTTTTGAGTTGATCATGTTCAATTTTTCAGTCATTCACTCTCTCAATACCAGTACAATGATAGCTGCAGCATGTACAGTTTAACTCGGCAGCTATCCCAGTATCCTTATAGGCTGAAAAAAAAGGATACTGACTACATATTTATTAAGAAAAGTAGAACAATGTCTTTGACCTCGTCTGAATTTTTGGCAGCAAACTGACCTTCATCAGGAACTGCGGCAGGGACGTCAGTCAGGTCACCCCCAACGTTGCACTGGTTTCAGATTGTGTCTTACTGTCACTATTTTGTGCAGGGAGTCATTTGCAGACTTTTCAGAACCTTGGAATGCAACCCAGGATGTGATTTGATCGATATAACTATCTTAGTACCTGATGAAAAGGGCTGATTGCTGAAAATTCAATTAAATTAGGAGATGTTGTAAAATAGGAGACATGAAGTACAATGCAAAGTGTTAATATTTAGATAAACTGGTGGTCGCAAAGAAGAAACAGTTCTATGCCAGCTGCACACCGGCCATTCGTATTTTACTCATTCATACCTTTTAAAGAGTGAAGAAGCTCCATGGTGCATTCCATGTCATGTGCCACTCACAATGAAACATATTCTTTTAGAGTGTTGGGATTTGCATGATGTGATACACAAACATTTTACAGCAGATTCCATGAAAACCTTGTTCAGAGATGTTCCGCCTGACGTGATCTTTGAGTTCTTGAAAGAGATTAACATTTTTCATCGGATCTGAGATTTTACAGTGGAAAGATTTTTAACAAAATTTCGGATGGGTTTTGAGAAGATGTATTTTGAAGAATTGTGTGAATGAATGACTTGTGAGTTGATTTTAACGTGGTGACAGCCTTGATATGGCCCTTTGTGGTCGGCTGGGCTATAAGCAACATTACCTTACCTTACCTTGCTCCAGAATGAAAGTGTGGGTTGTGGTGCAGATGAAGATATAAACAAACAGGTTAGCCATGAAGTGACAACACTGAGATTACCTTTGCTGAACAGAGTCAGTTTGGCTCATGATGCAAATGAACTTACATACATACAGATAAAGCATGAAGTGTTAACATGAAGATCCCATTGCTGAACAATGTCGGCTGGCTTTGTGGTGCAGATGAACTACACGCGACTCATGTGGTCCAGCAAGTACAACTGCACCAGACCACGTCCTGATGCTTCCATCGTCATTGTCATCTCCGTCATCCTCTTCATCATCACTGTCCTTCTCTACCTGGTCAGCAAGTTCATTGCCAAGATACGGATGCCTCAGATCTTTAAGGGTGAGAGATGTGTTTGGCATTTTGTCAAGGTGTATAAACTAATAATAATAATAATAAATCGAGCTTATATAGCACTCTTCGATGAGAGAAAAAGACATCCTCAGAGCGCTTCACAATACAGGAAAAATTTCCATAAGCATTGCACAATATTGAGAAAAAAGGCATCAAAACAGTAGGTCACAAAGCAAGCACTAAAACACATGCACAAGCCACACACACACACACCACACACACACACACACACACACACACACACACACACACACACAAACACACACACACACACACCCCTCCCACCACCACCCCACACACACTCCACATGACATTTTATGAACAGCGCTCGACAAGAATTTGGGAATAGAAGAAAAGAACCAACCCCCATCCCCACCCCCACACCCCCCACACCACCCCCACACCCACCCGCCTCCAATTTCGTGAACACTGCACCGGATACAATTTAAAACATGCAGAAGGGAGCACCCACAGACACACACACACACACAGACACACAGACACACACACCACACACACACACACACACACACACGCACACACACACGTGCACATGCACATACATCCCTTTCACTCTCACTGTTGAAAGCAATATTTTTTTATGAAAACAAAGTCATTCACTTGCCTGTGGGTTTCTGTAACCTGGGAAGCAATGCTGTTAGGGCCTATGAGTGCAGCTCGCCACTCCAACTCATCTCTGCAGCAGACCTCTGACACGTGTTAGTCAGCCACGCCCCTTTCGACCCTGATTTGTGGTAAGCCATCTGGGCTTGCAGTTCATTCATTGTCTCGTAGCTGTTAGCCCTATAACGCCTCTCCCACTGTGTGAGTCAGTCACTGAAAGTTGGCCTACCAGCCAGCAATACTAAGCTTGTTGAAGGGCCTGTGTGTGTGTGTGTGTGTGTGCGAGACGAGACGCACTGCTCAGCCACTTGGCATGCGTTCAACAGTCAGCCACTGTGATAATTCGGTCAAGCTCCCCCTTTCACTTAGGGCCTAATGTTTACTGCTCACAATCTGGGTGTTCTTTATCTGAATCAGGATAAACTGACCGTCTTTTCAACATTTCTAGCACCTGATCTGTGATAAATGTGCGGCAAGGCTGATCACGTGAAGTGCTTGGTTGTGATGTCATAGTGAATGGAAAAACAATCGGAATAAATTGATAAAGAACACTTAACTGAACAGCGCTCTGATGAAGCAAATGGCTGTGTGCACAGGTCAGGGAATCACCCAACTATGACATTCCTTTCTGGCTTTGTCTCATCAGATTAGAGACTGAGAATATCGGGAGTTAGGTAACCCTAGCTGGTTGCCTTTCGGTGACATGTGGTGAGCCACATTGTCGCAAAATGGCGACATCGGCAGCGTGAGGGTTAATTCTGTGCATAAGGCCATCCCAAATTTATAATGAATTAATCCGCAGAACAGATGCCTTTTCTGGATATTTTGATGAAGCTTAGGAACAGCCTGCAGCACACAGATCTATACACCAAACTGACGCACACAGTCTTTGCATTACCAGTCAGCACATCCTCAGCACTGCAAGAAAAATATAAACCTTTAGCCAGTTCCTTAGACGGAGAACTATTTTGCTGCTCGAAAGACGATTTCATAACCATTGCACAGATACATAGATCGGTACATAGATAGATAGATACATAGATAGATACGAGGAGAGAGAAGGGAGAAGATACATAGACAGACAGATAGATAGATATGGGGAGAGAGAGGGACAAGCCATATTAGCCAATATCATAGCTTCTGCCCACTCCAGGGGTTAAACTCTTGCTACCTACTTGCCAGATTACAAGATTATAAAAACAAACAAAACCAAAAAAAGAACCACACATACAGCAACAATGATGATAACAACAGTACATTATGAATTGTAACAAGAGAACAAAAAAAATGATGAGCGCATACCACACCATGAGACAGGCAACTGGCTCACAATATAGTTTGAAAAGTAAAAGATGAAGAAAAGGAAAAAAAACATAACTCATTCTGGACAGCTTACAAAATAACTTGTAACAAATAGCCACCGTACTAGCATATTGTTCTGTGTGTTCTTTGCATATTATTTTTACTGTGTTAAATGGTGTTTTTGTGTCTTATTCAAGTATCATTTTTACCATGTTAAGTGTTGTATTTGGGTGTTCATCAAGCATCTTTTTTACCATGTTAAGTGTTGGATTTGGGTGTTCATCAAGCATCATTTTTACTGATTAAATGTTCTGTCTGTGATGTCTTCAAATATTGTTTTTACTGTGTTAACTGTTGTTTCTCTGTAGTCTTCAAGTATCATCATTGCTGTGTCAAGAGTTGTTTCTGTTGTTTGTTCAAGTATTATTTTAACTGTCTTAACTGTTGTTTTTTCATTGTCTTCAAGTATCATTGTTATTATGTAAATTGTTTCTGTATTGTCTTCAAATACCATCATTACTGTGTTAAGTGTTGTTTCTGTATTGTCTCCAAGTGTTAGTGTTACTTTGTTAACTGTTGTTTCTGTAAAGTCTTCAAGTACCATCGTTGATGTGTTAAGTGCTGTTTCTGTGCTGTCTTTGAGTAGCATTGTTACTATGTTGATTGTTGTTTCTATGTTATCTTCAAGTACCAATTTGCCACATGGCCTAGTTTGTTTGGGCACCAGAGTCAGGAATAGGTTAAGTCATGTACTGAGTTTGAAGTTTCAAGTAAGAGTTCATGGAAAATAGATCTGTGTTCAATGATGATCTTCTAGAAGACTGGCTGTCAGCATAAACCAGTCTTTGTTAACACTGTGTGTCACAATAAACCAGTCTTGGTTGACACTGTTGGTCACTGTAAACCAGACTTTGTTGGCACTGTTTGTGACAATAAACCAGTCTTTGTTGACACAGTCACTGTAAACCAGTCTTTGTTGACATTGTTAGTCACTATAAACCAGTCTTTGTTGACACTGTTGGTCACTATAAACCAGTATTTGTAGTCACTATAAACCAGTCTTCGTTGACACTGTTAGTCACTATAAACCAGTCTTTGTTGACACTGTTGGTCACCATAAACCAGTCTTTGTTGACACTGTGTGTCACAATAAACCAGTCTTTGTTGACACTGTGTGTCACAATAAACCAGTCTTTGTTGACACTGTGTGTCACAATAAACCAGTCTTTGTTGACACTGTTGGTCACTATAAACCAGTCTTTGTTGACACTGTTTGTCACTATAAATCAGTCTTTGTTGACACTGTTAGTCACTATAAACCATTCTTTGTTGACACTGTGTGTCACAATAAATCAGTCTTTGTTGACACTGTTGGTCACTATAAACCAGTCTTTGTTGGCACTGTTTGTCACAGTAAACTAGTCTTTGTTGACACAGTCACTATAAACCAGTCTTTGGTGACAGTGTGTGTCACAATAAACCAGTCTTTGTTGACACTGTTGGTCACTATAAACCAGTCTTTGTTGACATTGTTAATCACTATAAACCAGTCGTTGACACTGTTGGTCACTATAAACCAGTCTTTGTTGACACTGCCAGTCAGTATAAACCAGTCTTTGTTAACACTGTTAGTCACTATAAACCAGTCTTTGTTGACACTTAGTGACTGTAAACCAGTCTTTGTTGACACTGTTAGTCCCTATAAACCAGTCTTTGTTGACATTGTTAGTCACTATAAACCAGTTTTCTTTGTTGACACTGTTAGTCACTATAAACCACTCTTTGTTGACACTGTTAGTCACAATAAACCAGTCTTTGTTGACACTGTTATCACATAAACCAGTCTTTGTTGACACTGTTAGTCACTAAAACCAGTCTTTGTTGACACTGTGTGTCACTATAAACCAGTCTTGTTGACACTGTGTGTCACTATAAACCAGTCTTTGTTGACACTGTGTGTCACTATAAACCAGTCTTTGTTGACACTGTGTGTCACTATAAACCAGTCTTTGTTGACACTGTTAGTCACTATAAACCAGTCTTTGTTGACACTGTTGGTCACTATAAACCAGTATTTGTAGTCACTATAAACCAGTCTTTGTTGACACTGTTAGTCACTATAAACCAGTCTTTGTTGACACTGTTAGTCACTATAAACCAGTCTTTGTTGACACTGTTAGTCACTATAAACCAGTCTTTGTTGACATTGTTAATCACTATAAACCAGTCGTTGACACTGTTAGTCACTATAAACCAGGCTTTGTTGACATTGTTAATCACTATAAACCAGTCGTTGACACTGTTGGTCACTATAAACCAGTCTTTGTTGACACTGTTAGTCACAATAAACCAGTCTTTGTTGACACTGTTAGTCACAATAAACCAGTCTTTGTTGTCGCTGTTAGTCACTATAAACCAGTCTTTGTTGACATTGTTAATCACTATAAACCAGTCGTTGACACTGTTGGTCACTATAAACCAGTCTTTGTTGACACTGTGTGTCACTATAAACCAGTCTTTGTTGACACTGTGTGTCACTATAAACCAGTCTTTGTTGACACTGTGTGTCACTATAAACCAGTCTTTGTTGACACTGTCACTATAAACAGTCTTTGTTGACACTGTTAGTCACAATAAACCAGTCTTTGTTGACACTGTTAGTCACTATAAACCAGTCTTTGTTGACACTGTTTGTCACTATAAACCAGTATTTGTTGACACTGTGTGTCACTATAAACCATTTTTTGTTGACACTGTTTGTCACTATAAACCAGTCTTTGTTGACACTGTTAGTCACAATAAACCAGTCTTTGTTGACCCAGTTTGTCACTTAAGACTTTTGCATTTCAGCCAAGCGAATGACGACAGGATCAGGTCGATACGGCGCAATTGGCAATGAGGAGGTGGAGACGAGTCTCCCACGCTTTGCCACCAGCTCTCCCTCTTACTCCACATCTGTGGAGCGCCGTCGCATCGATAGCAACAGAGATGTGGATGGGAACGGGTATCCCAGATCGTGAAGAATGAAAAAAGAAGCAAAAGTGGGTGCTATGATTGAAGTGGCAGGTACGTATGTTAATTTGTGTGTATGTGGGCGACTTGCTGATGTCTTCCTGTTTGTTAGATGTCTATATCAGTCATTCTCTCTCTCTGTCTCTCTGTCTCTCTCTCTCTGTCTCTCTCTTTCTGTCTTGCTCTCTCCACTTTTTTGGTTTGGTTTTCTGGGTAAAAATGTTTTTAAGCAATGATCTCATCAGTCTGAATGGTTTGGTGAAGCTTTCCACGTGCTTTAAAGAAGCTTTCCATATATTGATCACAGAGTTGTCAGTTGCTAATATAACATTACAGCTAGTTTGTTTAATGGCAGTCCTCTGACAAAAGGAGGGGAGAGGGGGGGTTGGGGGGGGGGGGGGGGGGGGGGCTTGGCGTGGGGTGAAGAAGCAGAGGGAGATCGTGTTGGGCGAAGGAGAGAGGAAGATTGTCAAGGTATCGAATCGGGTGAGTGTGGGCATGCTATTAACATCTCTGTAATGTAACTTAAAATGCAGTGTAGAATTGCATTGTATTAGATTAGATTTTGTTTTTTTACCTGTTGATGAATGGTAGCATGGGACTCTCAAATATGGAATGGTAATGGTGATGGTGATGATGCTTATTGTTTATTTATGAATTCATAAAACAGCGTAGAAATTGTTTGTGTGTTTCAGAAATTTGGTGTGGTAACTGACATTCCCGATGAGAGTGTTCGGAAAAATTTGCTGAAAAAGTTTGTGTATTTTGTGAGTAAGTGAATGGAGAGAAACTTTTGAATCTCAAACTTTAATTCATGCATGTCAGTGTGTGGAACATCCATACAACACACACAACACACACACACACACACACACACACACACACATCAAAACAACTAGACAGGTACCATCTAAATATTGAATGAGTATAACTCAGGGGGTATTTTTTTTCTTAATGGTGTATGTATATATTTATGAAATCATTTGAAGATGTTGAATATCAAATACATGTGCATTTCAAAATGTGTACCTTAAAGCCTTTTTGTTCGTGCATTTTTGATTACTTGAAGAGATGGCTGTTCTGTGTGTGCGGTTGTACTGTTTAAGGTCATGCAGGTCTCATGTAGAGGATGAAATGTTCGAAATGCATGCCTCCACAGCCAACAATCAGTACGCAATGAAACCACCTAGAAATTTTATCATACAAAATGTTGCAATTTTCATGATTTTTCTCTGTAACATGTACGTGTAAAAGGTACTGTACCTCTGTTTCTATGAGATGTAAAACACTGAAAGAGGGACAGTATTGTATCCATGAAGTTCCCATGCCACCAGTGGTGCAGGATGCTCATGTCCATTACTGTTCTCCTTGAGGCTTTACGATGGCCTTCTGATAGTTCTTTGTACAATGTCGGCACTGGGCCTAGCACAGAACTGTTGTGGGTGTAGATGTCTGTTCGGATTGTGCTGCAGGCAGGTTACAAGTGGAACTATGTACAAAACTAAACATTGCTTCAACTAAAGTTCAAAAGCGTGCCATGTGCTACAACTAAAAGTGTTATCTAGAGCAGTGTTGATCATCAGCCACATTTAGTGTGTGGCTCAGTATGGGTAGACAGGGAATGTTGTTGTTGTTGTCGTCGTACCCTGGCTAAAAGACTCCAGGGATCATCCGAACAGCCGAAGTACTTGAACACTATGGTACAAATGCATCAGCTGGGGATGAGAACATGACGTGTGTGACCGTTTTTTGATTACCCCGCCACATGGGCAGCCATACTCCGACTTCGGGGGATTTTGGCAGGGAATGAGCAAAGTCAATGTGATGTCACTGAGAGGGAGGGAAGGGGGGATAACAGCTAAAACAGAAAGAACATGAAGGAATCATGATGATTAAGGTCGCATCGACAGGTAGACTAGAATTAATGTCCAGTTTTTGTTTCATCTACATCCACCAGATCCTGTCAGATTTTACTGATCTGGCGCAGGTCTGCGACATTTATTTCATCGCACTTCTCAGCTGTCTTTTCTGTAAAACTTCTGGGTTTATATCACAGGAATAGCTTTCAGCAAGTCAGCATACGCATGACCATTTCTTGTTTTTCTCTGTCCAGTCATAAAGCACAATATGTCTGTCGTTCAGTCTTCATTTCAGTATCTAGTTGATATTGTGGCTGGGATTCTTATAACCCAGTCTGTATATGAAGTGTGTTAAAAAGTTCTTCATTGTTATTTTTGCCATTGTTGTCACCATTGCTGCTTTCAGTCTTCTGATGTTATAAACACGTCTTGTGTGATTAGGTTGTTGTGATTTTCATTCATTAATCGATGTTGGTCCTAGTGAAGTATTTCATGAGAAATCATGACATCAGGGCGGGCAGCAGTTTCTGTCGACCACATTGGTGCATGGTGCTGGCCGTTTGAAAATGTCTTCCAATTTTCCTTTGTCTGCTTCATGGACGCAGTCATGTAAAATTAGTGGTTTTTGTTTTTTGGGGTTTTCTTTTTGTTTGTTTTTGTTTTGTTATAGTAGGAGTAATATTTTTGACACAAAGAGGTCAGAACAATGAATTTCATGCATTTTTGTCTCAGGTAGTCAAAATGACATCTTTTTTAATGTCACAACAGCGTTTGATATTAGCTTAAAGGTGTTTAACAGTATGCTGAGTTCATGGTTTATCGTTTCCGTTGATGAATATCAATGATAAGGAATTACATTTGAATTGAAAAGTGTTAACATGATATAAAGCATTGCAGTTTCCCAAGAGAGATAATTTGTTATGCAGCTTTCATCGGGGAAAGAATTAAATGGTGTTTTGTTTTTGTTTGCTTTTTTGTTTGTTTTAATTCAGATACAGATTATCTTTAGGTATTGTTTCTTTTCATAATTTATTATTTGTGTATTAAGAGATAGAATATATTATTGGGAATACTTTTTTTCTGAGATATAGTTTATTCTTTTTATTTAGTTAATCTTTGGCAAAGTTTATTATCAAGTATACTTAATCATTAGTATAGTTTATTGTTAAATACGCTCTTATTTATTAAGTATACGTAATCATAAGTACAGTTTGTTGTTAAATACGCTCTGAGTTATTAAGTATGGGTAATCATTAGTATAGTTTACTGTTAAATACGCTGAGGTCCACCTCGAAACTATGATCTGTTACTGGGCTGTATCTGCCATGCTTCTGTCCACAGTGGTCATTGTGTTCATGGTTTTTTCCCACATCATATGCAGTGGGTATCATTTTGGCACCACAGAGCACCTGTGACTGTGAGGAACATGCTGTGAAATTGAAGGAAATCCAACACCAATAATTGTGATGGAAGAGTTCCAAGCCGAGGGAGGAAGCGAAGGACAAGCATGAATTAACCACATAACAGTGTAAATATTGATGTGCATTGAATGCAAAGAATGTTGTGGTTTATGAATGCTGGTGTATAAACGCTTGTAAAGTACATGATCTGAAATGTGGGATCTGTAGTTTTTCATTAGTGAATGTACATCAGAGCCCAAGGTTTTAAGTTCAGGAGAGTGTCTTCATGTATATTGTGGTAAACTCCGATTATAGATAGATCTGATGAAAAAAGAACATTCATTCAAGGGGAATTAAAGGAGAGAACAAGTTCTTGCTGATGCTGAAAGTAGTTGGCACTTATGACCTTTTGACCCTGAATTCTGTCAGTTGAACTCCCAAAGCATGGCCATTGTTTCAGGCAGATTTTATGTCTAGCAACTTGTTGTTGCAGGGTCTAAGTCGTTCAGTCATTTAGTAGAATTCACACAACAGTTGTCAGTGAGGTTGTCGTTTAGATTTGCAGAAGTTAGGATTGATAATTTGACCTTCATAGAAGCTTTTTCTTAATCTGGCTTTATGTCATTGTGGACACTGGTTTGAAAATGTGTGCCAGGTCAGTGGGCACTTTGTCATGGTTTAGGTCATTGTGCAATTTGATTGTCAAGGTTTGGGTCAGTGTGCACTTTGGTTGTCAAGGTTTGGGTCGGTGCACACTTTGATTGTCATGGTTCAGGTTTTGTTGTTATGGTTCAGATGAGTGCATACTTTGTTATGGTTCAGGTCAGCAAATATTTTGATTGTCATAGTTCAGGTCACTGTGCGCTTTGATTGTCATGGATCAGGTCAGAGCACACTTTGATGGTCATACCTTCTTGGGTTTTTCACATTCATACACCATTTTCTTCCAACGTTGGTACTCTTTTAGTGTTTAGTACATTTAATGGTCAACAGTATCAACTTCAGCTGTGTAGATGTGTTCGGTGTGCGCTGTGCTGTCATGTCTGCTAGGCGATTTGGTGTCGTAAGCAGCATTCATTTGGAGTTATGTTTTCTTGTGGGAGCAAGAGTTACCCTACTTGTTTGTTGTCAAATTTTTAGTTCATGTCCCCTGAAATTTGAGTCAGGTGGACTCCGATGCATTGTGATTTCTGTTTTACAATGATACTCAATGAGATTAATATTAATTTGTCACACACTGGTTTAATAATCATTCCTCGGAGATAACATGCTACCTATACTTAAAAGAGCTGAGATATCTGATTGGATGAATGATAATTTATACACTCTGTAGTGCTGAATTCATTTGTAAATGGCTGGGAGTGTATTTGTAGTATTATGAAACCTTGTTCATGTAAGTTAAACTTAGTTCATTTCTTTGTAAAAACAAAAGTATGGATGTAAGCTGTTTAAAATATAAACAGTTATATTAACTGACTGTAAGTTATAATCAGATGTATGAATTCTTACCTTGTTATTGTTGCAGATGCATTGGTGGTTGTTCTGGTTGGTCTTTCACTGTTGTTTGTATTGACTTTCTTATTTGGCAATGTTGGTAAAGCTGTGTGCACTGTATCATATATGATATTTGTGAAACTGGAATGTGTCATTTATTTTCATACAATCAGGCACTCACACACACACACACACACACACACACACACACACACACACACACACACACACACACTCACACACTCACTCACACTCAACTAGCACCCACTCACACACACACACACACACACACACACAAAACACACACACACACACATACACACACACACACACACACACACACACACACACACACACACACACACACACACACACACACACACTTCTCAAATAGAAACTTGCTGTATTATTTTTGTGCATAAGCATGTCCTAGTGAAATGGCAAACATTTTAAAAATGATTTTAAAAAGGTGCCATGTAAAGGAGCGAAGCTACTTGCATACTGTTCCGTTGTGTTTTTACTGAAGCAAGCAGAATGATTTGGTTCTGCTTCCGTGTTTAAGTGGACAGGAACCAAGAGCTTCATGAGAACTTTTGTTTGTTGTTGCAGAAGATTTTTATTTAATGTTTTCAGTGGTTGAATGGAAATATCAGTATTGAAATGACAGAGCACAGGAAAGTGATACCATTTCTGAAATGCAACCATTCATGTTTTTGTGTCTGAGTGAAAAACTGACAACCATCCAGAATTTCTCAGTGTTTTTACCTATTTCAGAAGTTATTCTCGAAATCCCTAATATGGTTTTGAAAAAAAATCCAGAATTTCAAGGGTTTTTTTTATTATTAAGAAAGGTGGGACTTGGGGATCAGTTTTGGAAGGAATAGATAAATTGTAAAAATTAAGCAAAAATGATGTTTGAAAGTGCTAGTAGCTACATGTACTGGATAACACATTTTCTTTCACACTCTGTCAGTTCTGTCATCGTTCATGTGCTTCATTACTGGTGAGGTTTTTGTGTGTGCTATGGTTTTCAACCCCACCAGTAACTCACTTCTGTCTCAGTTGTCAAAACAAACTCACTCCTCTAGTCCAGCTGCCTTAAAAAAAAAAAAAGAAACACACACACACACACACACACACACACACACACACACACACACACACACACACACAGGGAGAAAAAACTGTGGACAGAGTAGAAACAATGATCCAAAAATCCCAGAGCACATAGTGTTCTGAAGGAAGTTGCACAAGGGAGATTTTCATGAAAATGTCAAACTAAAATGATTGGACTTGTCCAAGCATTTGGACCACACTCTCTTCTTCCAGTTATGGCAAAAGTTGGCTGGTGCTCGGCCGTCTTATCACAAGTTACAAGTCGTCTGGAGTAAGTTTAGTAGTCACATTCAGTCATCAGAGATCATATCTAAACAAGATATCAGTGTATTCATGCAGCTTATTTTTGTGTTATTTATCCCATTGAGACAAGCCTTGGAAAGGTGGAATAGGATTTAACGTGCATACAAGATTTGCTATAAATCTGTTCACCTCATCTCCCCTCACGTCCTTCTCATGAACTGCATGGTCGTAGGGGGAACAGGAGGGATGAGTCTTGATTTATGTTGATGGGAGGAAGAATGTGGTGAAGCAGAAAAAAAAAATTGAGTCCCATTGGGGTTTTTTTTGTTAGCAGCTTGGTGGAAGAAAATGTATACCAGCTAGGTGGAATTCAAGTTCAGCGAGGCTGATGAAGAGAAAAACACAATGTAGTCAGTACTTGCCGTACCTCTTGCCCAACAAACGTGGATGTGATGGAACTGAGATCTCACTGGATCAGAACCATTTTCCTCAGAACAGTTCTGGTTTGGGGGCATGTGCTCTGGTCAGCGTCTTCTCGTCAGATGAATGTGTGGTGGTTACATTGTTGAGTGACGCCTGTGTTGCCAAGCAGTTGAACTGGTAAATGGCATTATTGGTGTGGAATAGTGGCATTTTTGTATTGTTTGCGAACTTGCACTTTCTTTCCATTTGATTTTCATGTGCAGTTTTGCTTCTGGCTGTGTTCAGTTTTCATTGTGAACAGCTTTTAAAACCATTTAAAGACTGTGCTGATCAGTCATCTCCTACTGTTTGAATGCCCATGTGCCTTAGATTCTACCATTTGATTATTGTATGATGCAGTTTGATTTATTCTTATCATTTCATGGTTGAATGGAAATGCTTTTGGTGTATTGAACTTAATTTTGTGTCTGTGTTCAGTTACACGATTGATTCTCTTTTTTCTTTTTTTCCTCTTTCTTCCATGTGCTTGCATCAGTATTGGCATCATAGTGGCTGGGAAATGTGGGTTCTGAATGCTGGGATGTAGATAATGTCACAATGGTGAATGTGCACTTACAAGTCCTTGTGAGAGTTCTTCTAATTGACTTTTTTGATTCAGATGTTCAGCAAAGTGATTTGTGACTTTGTTTACAATGATCTAAACTTCTTGATTTCTCCTTTTTTATGATTAGTATACATTGAAGTCAGGTTCCAGATTCCTTGAATCATCTATGATGCAAATGCGATTTAAGGAATGGACAGTCTTTGGGGGGTTAACCTATATGTCTGTACCCTCAGGCAGTTGAACTGTTTAAGAACTTTTTAATACAATGATGTAGTAACGGCTTGCACTTAGTAAGGAAGATGTGCTAGTGTGGCCAGGTGTACTTCCGATGCTGCTTTGCCTGCTGAAGCTACATTTGATGTGGGCTGACGATGCAGGTCTTTTGGCAGGATGCCTGCCGCAGTGGTTCCTTTTTTTTAAGGCTGTCATTGACGTTGTCTTGGGTCACTGATGGGTGTGTGGTAACTTTTGGTGGTGGTCATTGCCGTTTTAACAGTCGCAAGGAAGGGCTTTTTTCTTCTGATGTTTTCAATAGATCTATCTTTTCTTGGATTGTAGCTTGTGGTGATCCACTTCCAGGATCGCTGTGGGTACTGCCAGTGGCCTGGAAATACTGCCAAAGGTGACAAATATTGACAGTGCAACACCACGGGCACTAGCAACAACATGTAGCCACTCCCCAGTTTGCAGGTGTAATGACCCATTCACACCATGTAGCGCAACACTTCAGGCACTACCAACAACATGTAGTCACTCCCCAGTCTGCAGGTGTAATGACCCATTCACACCATATAGCGCAACACTTCAGGCACTACCAACAACCTGTAGCCACTCCCCAGTCTGCAGGTGTAATGACCCATTCACACCATATAGCGCAACACTTCAGGCACTACCAACAACCTGTAGTCACTCCCAGTTTGCAGGTGTAATGACCCGTTCACACCATATAGCGCAACACTTCAGGCACTACCAACAACCTGTAGTCACTCCCCAGTCTGCAGGTGTAATGACCCATTCACACCATATAGCGCAACACTTCAGGCACTACCAACAACCTGTAGCCACTCCCCAGTCTGCAGGTGTAATGACCCATTCACACCATATAGCGCAACACTTCAGGCACTAGCAGCAACCTGTAGCCACTCCCCAGTCTGCAGGTGTAATGACCCATTCACACCATATAGCGCAACACTTCAGGCACTACCAACAACCTGTAGCCACTCCCCAGTCTGCAGGTGTAATGACCCATTCACACCATATAGCGCAACACTTCAGGCACTAGCAGCAACATGTAGCCACTCCCCAGTCTGCAGGTGTAATGACCCATTCACACCATATAGCGCAACACTTCAGGCACTACCAACAACCTGTAGTCACTCCCCAGTCTGCAGGTGTAATGACCCATTCACACCATATAGCGCAACACTTCAGGCACTACCAGCAACCTATAGTCACTCCCCAGTCTGCAGGTGTAATGACCCATTCACACCATGTAGCGCAACACTTCAGACACTACCAACAACCTGTAGTCACTCCCCAGTCTGCAGGTGTAATGACCCATTCACACCATGTAGCGCAACACTTCAGACACTACCAACAACCTGTAGTCACTCCCCAGTCTGCAGGTGTAATGACCCATTCACACCATATAGCGCAACACTTCAGGCACTACCAACAACCTGTAGTCACTCCCCAGTCTGCAGTTGTAATGACCCATTCACACCATATAGCGCAACACTTCAGGCACTACCAACAACCTGTAGTCACTCCCCAGTCTGCAGTTGTAATGACCCATTCACACCATATAGCGCAACA
>CM065724.1:18915232-18917732 GCA_033310375.1 Conus canariensis | reverse complement strand
ATATGCATGAGTAGGCATGTACACAAAAACGTGGACACAAACATACACGTACACACACGTTCGCCATCTTCATATGTGCAATAACATATACAACGATGTAAACTCATCACAGGAAGAATAGTGCCCCAGATGGGAGCCAGATGTGACACCTGTAGGCAGTCAACCAGGTGGAAATACATTGTGGTCTTGTCAGGTTTCCCTTGCTATACATGTGTGTGTGTGTGTGTGTGTGTGTGTGCGTGCGTGCGTGTGTGAGTGTGCGTGCTGCGCGCGTGCGCGTGTGTGTGCGTGTGCATGGGTGTGTGTGTGTGCGTTTGAGAGAGAGAGAGAGAGAGAGAGAGAGAGAGACAAACAGATGGACAGACAGGTGTGTGTGTGTGTTGGTGTTGGTGTGTGTGTGTGTTGTGTGTGTGTGACAAAAACACTAAGAACAGTTTGACAGCAGGTCTTCAGAAAAGAACGCCCCCCCCCCCCTCCCCCTCCGCCCTCAGACAAGTGTCGCGACCCTGAACTCACTCTCAAGGGAAGCAGGCGGGAGGAGGGTGAGGTGGAGGGCCGCATCCAGGTCATGAATCCTAGATGGCGTGGTGCTGGCAGGACCAGAATCAGGAGCTTCTGGATGTGTGGGCGACTCAAGGCGTTGCCTATCTAGACCTGTGTCTTGGCCACTTCGCGATAAGACTCGTTCTCAGCTGGGAAATTTAAGCCTTATCAAGTTCACTTTTGTCCCTCCTCGACCAGATCAAGCTTAAAACTTTTCAACTGCCTCTGTCATTATCTTTAGGGGTTTGGTCCTCTTCTTACAAGAAATCGCGAGCTGTTTCATAAGCTCATGGGCAGATGAGCCAACAACTAACCTGCTCCAACTTCAATGGCGAGGACATTGGCTTAGAAGCCCGATCCTCCTCCCCCCCCCCCCCCCCCCCCGCACCCTCCCTCCAAGCTAATGATTAGACTGGCATAGGCATACTGTTCAGTCATGTAGGTGTGAGCTTGCTCTGTTCTGCTTTCATATGGCGCAGTTAGTTCAACTGGAATCATTTGTTTTGATGAACCTGAGTTGCTTGCAATAATAATCTGTCTCCTGCCACTCTTCCTGATGATCTCTGTGTGGCATTCTCTTGCTGAAAGGTCTGCTGGGCACTCCTGTTCATCCAGTCCATCCAGTGAATCCAGCCTCCGTACTTTTGGTGCTACAGCTGTTTCAGAACATTTGCAGCTGCATGCCACGTAGAACGTCGATGCTGGGCTTCTGGTGCCTTGGTGTCTCCGCTGTCAGTGCTAAACGTGTGTGCGATCTCTTTGAGCACTTGGTTGTGTCTCTTTGTGTACCTTCCATGAACCCAGGACATGTTCCATGGTTTGTTGACCCTAGCAGAACAGATACTTAGTGTCATCTGATTTCCCCCGTTTGACCAGATTTGAATTTGAGGGCAGGAGGTCATGTACAGATCGAAGGATGAAACTGATCCTGAGAGGCACCGTGTGTTGCATGTCATTCCAGCTGAGACGTCTTCGGAGTGCGTTCTCCCACACAGTCCACTGCCCTGTTGATCTTGGACATCCTTCTGGATTCTCTTGGCATTCTCTTCTTTCTTCAACTTCTATATTACCATGTCTCTCTTTGCTTTTCATTCTGTTGATCCAGCCCCTGTCTGCCGGTGTGCATGAGTCCTGAGAGTCACAGGTTTGAAACCAGAATAGAAATGATGAATAAAACCTTGGCTAAGATGTCCTCAGTCTCAAGAGAAGAAGGTGGACAAAACGTCCAAATCCAGTTACAAGACATAGCTTTAAACCACCAACTTGTGGTTTGAGGGAAAGTGGGCATGAGAGAAAAAAAACTTCTCCAATGAGTGCCTTATGAGTTTCATTGTTCCTCCCAAAAGGGAGGTGGGCAGGACCAGCTTGCGACAGCTGTTTCGCTCTGTGAAGAGCTCATCAGGCGTGCTGTTGGATCCTGGTCACCTGCTGGTGAGAAACACTTCCACAGGTGCAAAAAGGAAATCTTCGAAATCACGTGGTATCCTCCTACGACTATGAAAGGTGTCTTTAAAAAAAGGAAGGGGGAGGCGGGGGTAGGGGTGGGAGGTGGCGGGTAAGTATGTAGTGAATGGGAAAGTAAGAATTTTAGATGAAATGGTAAACTGAAATTTATCTTAAAATTAGAAAAAGTGTAAGTTTAAAAGACACGGTCTACGGTGGGCCGGTAGATGGGGGTGAAATCCCACAAGAATCAACCATTGCTCTAGAAAATCCCTAGGTTTCAAACACTGAAAACGTCGAATCTTACACAAGGAGAAAGACAAGTCTGCAGACAAAGAGCTACAGGCTGATGGAGAGCACGCACAGACAGACACAGATGACCAAAACTAAACCGGAAGCGTCATGCTTGTTTCCGTTTGTACTTTATTTCTTCTCATCAAGCAAAATTATCCCCGTTCACCAAGGATTTCTATATGTCACAACCATTGTACCACCGTTTCAAGACCTGCATCAT
>CM065724.1:18907732-18912732 GCA_033310375.1 Conus canariensis | reverse complement strand
AGAAGAGCAACAACAACAACAACAACAGGAAGAATAACATAGAACAAAAGAAGGTGAACCCGAAGAAGAACTTGAGCAGAAGAAGAAGAAGGAGGAGGAGGACGACGACGAAGAAGAAGGACGACGAGGCGGAGGAGGAGGACGACGACGAGGAGGATGACGAGGAGGAGGACATCAAGAACAACAAAACATCATCACCACCACAACTGCCACCACCACCAAAAAAAAAAAAAAGAAAGAAAATGATGATGATGATGATGATGATGATGGTGGTGGTGGTGGTGGTGGTGGTGGTGTCGAAGAAGAAGAAGGAAACGAAGACGAAGTTGCTGATGATGGCGCTGATGAAGTAGAAGACAAACGACTTCAAAAAGCAAATTGAACGCAAAAACAAATTTACTATGTATAATTATAAACAACAACATCAACAAATCTTCAACATGCAATTTTGCTTCGTCATCTTGTAATCCGCTTGAATATACTCTTCTCGTTGGATTTATAAAAGAATGAAAGGTTGAAAGTTCGCCTTGGCTTAAGGCTGTGTCAGACCAACTGACATAGGCTAGAACTCCAAGGCTACATCAAAATGTTGTTATGTTCTGCATAGTTATGCGGGGATTGTCCTCAGTCGTGACAAGCTCCTAGCATAACATTATCAGTCTCCAAAATCCCTCGAAGTCGGAGTGTGGCTGGCCACGTGACGGGGTAATCAAAAACAGTCACACACGTAATGTTCTCATCCCAGCTGATGCATTTGTACCATAGGGTTCGAGTACTCCGGCTGTTCGGATGATCCCTGGAGTCTTTTAGCCAGGGTACGACAACAACAACAACAAAGGTTGAAAGAAAGAAAAAAAAAAAAAAGGGGGGGGGGGCAGAGAAACAGAAAGAAGACAAAGAAAAAACTGCATTCAGTCATAAACTATCACATGTTGAAAATGATGTTCAAAATTACTTATAACCTGACAGCACAAATAAAACACGAGTACATAGAGTCATTCCGCAAGCATGAATACTTCGGTCACCAGCACTTGGGGAAAACAAAAACCAACAGCAACATTGCACGCAGCGTTTCATTCGGATCCATATGTATAAATTACATGGGTGACAAGCCTGTCGTCCACAAAATGAATTATGTACATTTCTGTGCCAGTAAGGCAACGTATCAAAGCATCTCTCTTCAAATTGCAATGTATGCACGACAATCATGGCCTTTGTCTGTCTGTCTGTCTGTCTGTCTCTCAATGAAATAGTTCCCAATAATACATGTTTACCTTGCCTATTAGTCATTTGCAAGCATAAAAGTGAGCAGCTCATGTGCGCATGAGCACACACACATAGAACCCCCCCCCCCCACACACACACACACTCTCTCTCTCTCTCTCACACACACACACACACAATTTGCGCCATGAATTAAACAAAATACTTGACATATAAAAAAGTTAAAACAAACTGTACGTTAAGACCGCGATAATGATGATAGCACCTTGAAAATAAAAGATATGTTGATAATTCTTCACCGTAAACCTCACCAGAGCGTACCGTCCCCAGACATAATGTAGGTGTGTGCCCTATCACAGTTCATCCATCCACATATAATGTAGGTGTGTGCCCGTTCACTGCACATCCACCCAACATAATGTAGGTGTGTGTCCTGCCACTGCACATCACACAGACATAATGTAGGTGTGTGTCCTACCACTACACATCCACACGCAAACATAGTGTAGGTGTGTACAATTCCACAGCACACTGACTCAAACATAATACAGGTGTGCGTTTCTACCACTGCACATCCACCCAGACATAATATAGGTGTGTGCCCTACCACTTCACACCTACCCAGACATAATATAGGTGTGTGCCCTACCACTTCACACCCACCCAGACTTAATATAAGTGTGTGCCCTACCACTTCACACCTACCCAGACATAATATAGGTGTGTGCCCTACCACTTCACACCCACCCAGACATAATATAGGTGTGTGTCCTACCACTTCACACCCATCCAGACATAATATAGGCGTGTGCCCTACCACTTCACACCCACCCAGACATAATATAGGCGTGTGCCCTACCACTTCACACCCACCCAGACATAATATAGGTGTGTGCCCTACCACTGCACACCCACCCAGACATAATATAGGTGTGTGCCCTACCACTTCACACCTACCCAGACATAATATAGGTGTGTGCCCTACCACTGCACGTCCACATGCAAACATTGGAGTTGGGATCAGATTTGGCAGGAGGACGGGGAGGGGGCAGAGAATCGGAGGGAGGAGGGGGGGGGGGGGAGGAGTAAGGGATAAACAATAATAAACATTATTGCTTTTACACGCAATGTATCACATGTGATAAAGAATTCAAGTGCCTGTTGCATTGATTGATGTCAGATGATGTATTGTACTGTCTTGCATATATATATTGTATTGTATGTATTGTACTGCACAGTTTTACAGCTGCAACGGGTTCTTTTTTGGAACCGCGCGTCACCATAGTGCGGCAGGAACCCGTTTCACTTTGTTTGTTCTTTGGGTTTTCGTTTGTTTGTTTGTGATTTTCCTTTTCTCAGTTCCTGTACGTGTAGTTCTTGTTCTTCAACAACATTTTTTTTTTATTAAGGACAACTCAACCCACCCATCCCCTTTCTTTTTTTGTCTTTTTTGTTTTTGTTTTGTTAGGAACTCCCCGGTTTGGGGGAAAGAGAAGGAATGGGACATGAATGAGGGGGGGGGGGGGGGATGATCTACGGGCGGGAAGAAGGAGCTCCCAATAAAGACCTCCCCTCCCACACCACCTCCATCCTTCAAAGACCCAGTTTTCAAAGATTCTTGATGCTCGTCATAAAACGGTGCCATTGCGACAGAATTCTCACCAGCTGTTTGTTCCAGACTGGAGTTCGATTCCTTTCACACTAACACTCTCTCTCTCTCTCTCTCTCTCACACCACACACACACACACACACACACACACACACACACACACTGTCTGGTTCAGTAAAAAAAAAAAAAAAAAAAAAAAAAAAAAAGTAAACAAGTTGGGTATTTTTTGCTCCCATAAGAAAACCTAACACAGAGTAACTTTTATTCAAGACTGGCACAGCCTTTTAAACTTGAATAAAGTCAGACAAATACATAGACGAACAATCTAATAGTGGGGGAAAAAACAAGCGCAGGCCAACAACTGAACTATCTTCATAGTAATGACTATGAGTCCGACCCAGCGGACGAAAGGCCTCGGAGCAGGCAATACAAATATATCTGCCTGCAAAAGAGATTGCGATGGTTCCCTTATGCAGCTAGTGAAGAGTTTTCATATCTGTAACATATTTTCTTAATTTCATGTTCCCAGTTTCTCCATCTTCAAATTACCCCCCCCCCCCCCTCCTTAAGTCCAAATCTTTGCCAAGTCATTACTATGAAGATAGTTCAGTTGTTGGCCTGCGCTTGTTTTTTTCCCCCACTATTAGATTGTTCGTCTATGTATTTGTCTGACTTTATTCAAGTTTAAAAGGCTGTGCCAGTCTTGAATAAAAGTTACTCTGTGTTAGGTTTTCTTATGGGAGCAAAAAATACCCAACTTGTTTACTGTTTATCGTTTACTGTTCCCTGCCTCATTTCATTTCCGAAAAAAAAAAAACATAGAAGCTAAGTCACATCACTGATGATCATCGTCACCATACACCTTCATTATCATCAATGACATGATGGAATGTACACCATGTCTAAACAGTTCCATAACCACCACAACTCACCACACAACAGAGAAATGGGCTGGGAGAAGAAGGGGTGGTGAAGGAGAGGGTGGGGGTGGGTGGGGGGGGGGAGGCACAGTCAATAAAGAAGACATTTGACAATGTAGTTTTCATAGACCAAACATTTCAGGCAGTCAAAAGGTAACTGGGACGGGGACGGAAGGTGGGAGGTGAAGCGGAAGGGAGAGGGGGGAGACAATAAGAAGTTCAACACATCACAGTCATCAATGCACTGAATTAACAGGAATGTTTTCTAAATCGGCAAGAACAGGTTTAGGTTGTACTTTGTAAGTAGAATAAAGGTTAAGTTACATGACCGGGTATGGAACAAACAAATGAATAACAGCCAAAACATAGCAACGTGTTTCCATGACCCACCAAGGTTTTTGACAGGCAAGAATAAACAGAGAGAGAGAGAGAGAGAGAGAGAGAGAGAGAGAGAGAGAGAGAGCCGTCACAGGTTGAGCTTGTTAAGGTTGTGAGCATGCAGTATACGCCGCAGTTTATGTGCGGATAGTTATCTTCTCTTATATTTTCTCCCTTTCAAGTCAAACAGAACTTCAAGACCCCACTTACACAAATATGAGTAATCTCTTCCCTCTCTCCTCGCGTACAACAAAATCAAGACAAAGATAATAATACATATGAAGATACATCTGAAGGTGCGAGGGGGACCCAGAGAAGTACTGTCCTCAACTGCCAAACCAACCAGCTGGGAGCAATCCTGTACCACCCTTGGAAGCCTGCGCTGTGTTCACATAGGGTGCAGACAAGCACAGGGCATTTCGTTAAGACGTCAGGGAATATAATTGCTCCCTGGCAGATGCCATTGTGTACAGGCCACCGGATGTGACACGACAGAACCTCCATGAGAGCGTTCCCATGGGTGTACCAGCCCACGTTTCATGACTGTAGAGCCCACCGGCGAAAAACGCCACCATTAAGCAACTGCCGTGTGCGTCCCACAGCCCCCTCCCTCGTTGCTGTTTCGCTGACAGTTAAAACCAGCACAACTTCAGACACAGCCTAGCTTTCTCCATGAGGTCTTCCGTGCCCTCTCAAAGAGGATCCCAGGTTACAGTCTTTCTTGTTGTCAACAGGACATCTTTCCCTGCGATCAGTGGGTCTTTCCTCACCGTCACGGGACCTTTCCCCAGAGACAAGAAAAAGGTGAATCCGAAGGTGCGAGAGGGGCCCACATATATATGAGGAATCTCTCCGTTGTTTTTCAAGC
>CM065724.1:18900232-18905232 GCA_033310375.1 Conus canariensis | reverse complement strand
GGGAGGAGGATGAGGTAAGTGAGAGGGGGAGAGGGATGAGGAGATAATGGGGGGGGGGGGGGGGGGGGGGGGGGGGGGGGGGGGGGGGGGGGGGGGGGGGGGGGGGGGGGGGGGGGGGGGGGGAGGGGGGGGGGGGGGGGGGGGGGGGGGGGGGGGGGGGGGGGGGGGGGGGGGGGGGGGGGGGGGGGGGGGGGGGGGGGGGACGCGTAAACTGCAGGATGTGACCCCTGACCCAGTAATGGGAGACAACTTTCGGCACGGCGCCAGGCAGTGATCTGGAAACTGGCCGGACGCTTATCTCCTCCTATTGCATCTTTTATCCAGTTATTCCATTTTACGCTCACCATCACACGCACGCCACTGTGCACGCGCCTGCTCGCTCACACACCTAAGTTGCATGCACATATGCAAACGCACATGCGCGCCCACGCACATGCGAACGCACGCGTACACACACACACACACACACACACACACACACACAGCACTTGAACAGGCAAGTCATAAAACCAAAAGACCAAAATCAATAACAAATCAATAAATGAACCAGGTCATACCTGGGGCGTCGTAAGCCCAGTTACGTAGCCTACAGGACAGGTCTGGAGCCAGTTGCCCACATCTTGAAAGACTGCCCTGGAAACTGCCGCCAGGCCTGTTCGCGATTCATTATCCATCGACAAAGTTCCCAAGGTCATCCTGATCTCCACACCCCAAACCCCGAAACCTGACACGTATCCCCATAACCTTTTCGTACTGTTTGCGTGTCATGCAAACATTTTGTGTTGGAGGAGTGGATGGTGGAGGATAAGAAGGACGGGGGTGGGGGTGGGGGGGGGGGGCAGAGTGGTGGTGAAAAGGCGTAGAGAGAGAGGGGAGGGGGGTAGAGAGTGAGGCAGAGACGGTGGGGAAGCAGAGAGAGAGAGAGAGAGAGAGAGAGAGAGAGAGAGAGAGATGCAGACACACACACACACACACACATAACCGACAGACAGACAGATAGACAGACAGGCAGACAGTCGGACACGGGGAGAATATCTATATATAGAAATGCGAGCGTTCGCACTGCTCCAGCTGTGAACGCGGTTGGTCGGTTGACAGAGGTTAAAAGTCCTCACCCCTCTTAGGCGATACGGCAGACTACATGCCATCGACCAAAGTGCACCCAGACAATCCTGTGCATAGCTCTTATAACCTTCGTGCACACATTGGATACATGTGCAGACTTACATCGGATATAATAACCAGATTGCGAATAAAATTAACCTAAGATTTGTTCTATTGTTACAAAGATCTCCTAAGTTATAGTACTAGCCTGAAAATGAAAGATATTCAAATGTATTACTCTCTCTCTCTCTCTCTCTCTCTCTCTCCTCTCTCTCCCCCTCATCTCTCTCTCTCTCTACGATCTTGATTGAGAACTCAATGTTTATCGTCAATATTCAGAGGAGATATGAGAAATGGATTCGTTCTGTTTCTAAAATTCTGTACTCTCTTACTCCCCCCCCCCCCCCCCCCCCCCCCGACACGGAATGAGTAATATATGTTTATTCGTCAATATTCGGGACAGATTTGAGAGTGGGGAGATGAAAATCGTTCACATGTTGAATTCAACGCTGGATGTAATTGCCGAAGATTCGTTATTTAAAAAAAAAAACGAAACCAAAACAAAAACAAACACACACACACAAAAACCGAGCGAACATACAAACGAACCACACACACACACACACACACACACACACACACACGCACGCACGCGCGCGCGCGCGCACACACACACACATTCAAGTCACAAACGTTTTTAACTCGTTTGTCCCGCTGTTGTGTGTGTGTGTGTGTGTGTGTGTGTGTGTGTGTTGTGTGTGTGTGTGTGTGGTGTGTGTGTGTTAAACACATTGCGAATGAAGTTGGAAGGCACTTCAATTCTTGTTTAACAGAAAGGAAAACCGATAATTTGAGAAAGGCTTTTTACCCCGACAGAGTCACAATAAAAACACAAAGTTAAAAGGCACACAATAATAAACAGAGAAAGTTCGTCATACGCTGAGAATATCCCACAAAGATGTGCATCACCTCGTCTAGAAACGAGGAGGAGGAGGAGGAAGAGGAGGAGGAGAAGGAAGAGGGGGAGGAGGAAGAGGAGGAGGAGATCAGGACGGGGACGGAAGGCAGAGGAAAAGGGGAGGGGCGCATTTTATTTGTGCATTAATGTCTCAGACATCTATACTACTACTTAAAAAAAAAAATAGAAAAGAAAAAAGAAAAAAAGAAAAGAAAAAGAAGAGAAAAGAAAAGAAAACTGATATTTGAAACATTCACATGAAGCCGTGTTTTGCCCCCCATGTTGTCTCCGTTCGTTTTTCTCTCTTCTTCTTTAGTACACTTTTGTCTAGGCCACACTTTCTTTTTTTCCCTTTTTTTTTTTTGTCTTTGTTTCTTTCTTATTTTTTCTTTCTGTTTCCTCTTTTTCTGGTGGTAATTCTTTGGAATTAGGGAAAAAAAAAAAAAAAAGAGTGGGGGGTGGGGTGGGGGTGGAACCAATGTAACATCAAACAACACCCGCAATCTATGATCAACATTATCAGCGTGTCAAAACGCCGCTTCGGTGTTATTCGGATGGGCTGAATTCGATTTTCCCACCAGAACAAGCCGTTAGCCTACAAACGCAGTTGGCACGGCAGGGAAACGTGGCAGATGTCCATGCAGTGTAATTATAAACGTAGTTTATATACCTTATTGCTCTGGCAAGTAGGGGAACCCCCCCCCCCCCCCCCCCCCAATCCAAACATCTATAACAGGCAGAAACATCTGTTTTATAGGACAGAGGTGAACAGTTTGATGATGCATGAATCATTTCTGGCGGAATGCAATTTACACTTCTTCTGCGCCCCCGCCCCACCCTCCCCCCCCCCCCCCCCCCCCCCCCCCCGCCCCTCTCGCCTTTCTACTGTTCCTCGGATAAAAATCCCATAAAAAGCCGTCCACAATGTATGTTTGGCAAGAGAAGAGAGAGAGAGAGAGAGAGAGAGAGAGAGAGAGAGAAGAGAGAAGAGAGAGAGAGAGAGGAGAGAGACAGACAGACAGACAGACAGACAGAGACAGAGACAGAGAGAGACAGACAGACAGACAGACACACAGACAAGACAGAGAAAGAGAGTGAGAGAGAATGTGTGTGTGTGTGTGTGTGTGAGAGAGAGAGAGAGAGAGGAGAGAGAGAGAGAGCGAGAGACAGACAAACAGACAGACAGAGCCAGAGAAAAAAGTGCGTGCAAGGGCTTTTGAAATGACCATAACTGCAGCTGTGGTTTTTACTAAGGTTAATTTCAGTCAACTAACCTTGATACCATCTGGGATTTAAACATTTAAAAATGATACTTGGGGGGGGGGGGGTGGGGGGGGGGGGGGGGGGGGGGGGGGGGGGGGGGGGGGGGGGGGGGGGGGGGGGGGGGGGGGGGGGGGGGGGGGGGGGGGGGGGGGGGAAATTCCGCTTTTTATAATTGTGAGCGGCATTCTGAATCCACCGCGGTGCAACCATCAGGCCATGCTGAAATGGCAACCCCCTTGCCCAGGCAGGACACAGATGCTGAGGTTGAGGTTCGCCCTTCGCTTGTTAAGAGTTCCGTTGCGTCTATCCAAAGTATTCATCACTTCCTTTAGATCGGATTGGCTCTCTGTCTGTCTGCTGTTCGCAGGATTGGCTGACTATTTGCCAAGTTACTCTACTGATAGTGCAAAACTGTCAGGTCTGAAGCACACACTCGGCGGTTCACGCGCGGGCATAAAGGTTACGTGCAGGGAGTGGGCCGCCCTCACTGAACATCGATTAATAACCAACTGCCAAACACGGCTACGCAAGAGGGCGGCCCAGTCATCTGAACGCTTCTCTCACATCGTGCGGGGACGATGGTGCTGGACGTGTTCAGTGACCTGCTCTAGCGAACGGGACTCCGAAAAGGCCAACAGTGGAAAAACCAGGCAAGAAATAACCCCCCCCCCCTCTCATTTCCCCCTCCCCCCAAATATCTTTGCCCAGATATACTCATTCAGCCCTACGCCATATCAAAACAAGCAGCCCCAAAGTAATGTCTTATTTTGATATCCTAAATTCAGGGACCTGCTTTCACGGCAACACGGTTAGGAACGTTCTTACCGTCAACAGAGGCGTCATCGCCGCTTCAAAGTCGTTGATTTATTAATATTTTTCCTCCCTCAGATCCAACTGTTCCTCGTCTAGTGACGCCATCTTGCAACGTCACTAAAATACACTCACACAGGCTTTCCCCTTTTCGGCCGACAAAAAGTTGGCTGGCACTACTAGGTCCTAAATGGCGAGCCCGTCCTTTCCATCTGAGGGAACAGTTCTCTGCTGTACTCATTTCATGTCTGCGTTAAAATGAGCGAAAACTGCTTTGAAAACAGAACCGGAATTTCGGATAGCAGATTTTTTTTTTTTTTTTATAAGGAAAGGCAGTTGTAGAAAGAACAAAAGCGGAAACATAGAAAAAGAACTGTATTTCAATGGCACAGAAGGCGGCAAACATTTGGTTTTCTTTAACAACAAAACAACAGAACTGTACAAAATGAGCAAAACATCTATTTACACAAACAACCGAATCTTTCCCAGATGAAAGCACAAGAAGCTGTGGAAAGCCCTCGTCTCTTTACACAAAACTCGCCTAACCCCCTATAATTTTGTACTAGTCAAGAGACAGACGTTCCTCCTCCAGTCAGTTCTCCAGTATAACGCATACACGGACACGTACGGGGGTTCTGCTACTGCACATTCATTCACAGCATATCAGCACTTCTTATCGCAGCCCCCGGCTTTTTTTTCGTCAGTTTATGTACAAGTCCTTTTTTTTCAACGATGGAGAGTCGGAGCATGCACGCATTGAGCCTTGAGAGAACTACCACGTCAGCAGAGCTGGAAACAACATTCCTCTACTCCAAGCAAGTCGCAATGTTAGTTTGCTGAAGAAAACACACTATTGAGTCTTCTG
>CM065724.1:18880232-18895232 GCA_033310375.1 Conus canariensis | reverse complement strand
TCGCCGCCTGTCTTTATACACCGGCACAGAACCCGGCAAATCTGATCATGACACTACTAACGTCTTACAGCCTTTTATCTGGATGTCTTCGAAAAGAACTTGCCCATTGCCCCCCCCCCCCCCCCCCCCCCCCCCCCCCCCCACACCACACGCACACACACTGTTTCAAAGTCCGATTGTTCTCCACCTGAATATCTTCGCAAAAAAAAAAAAAAAAAAAACAAAACTCAAGTCCTCACGCCGCGCTACAATCTTCTCACTGTACAGCATTGTCGCGGATAGCCTCATTCTGACCTCTGACACAAAGCCCCATCAAAGTCCAGCCGACTGTCCTTGCGCAGAACAGTCACATCCTCTTTGACACCACACCGAAGTCTCCTCGTATTCCACGGGAACCTCATCCGCGTACAGGATCACAATGTCATTGAACCAGAATCCCACCGGTGTCCATCTGAACTTCCTCGTGAACTAATCTCAATGTCCTCACGAACACTGTGCCCAAATCTCATTCCCAACCACCTCAATATCCCCAAGAAAAAAACCCTCAACGACGCAATACAGTCGCCTCACTAGCCATCTGAATACCCTCACAAAGAACCGCAATCTTTCCCACGAAGCCACATAACCCACAACTTCCACGGAAACCCCTTAACGACGCAATACAGTCCTCTCACTGGCCCATCTGAACACCCTCACAAAGAACCGCAAGCCTTCCCACAATGAAGCCACACAACCCTCAACCACCTCCTGCACCCCGACACGGGCTACACCAGCGTCTCCGAGTTGTCCACCTCGATCTCGTTGGTCTCCTGCACGTGGTACAGCTGCCCCGTGTCACGCACCTGCTTGGTGGCGTGGCGCACCAGGTCCTCCTCCTGCTGCCGCACCATGCGCTCGATCTGCTCCGCCGTGTCCGCGAAGTGGAACTGGTCGGCCCGTTCCCGGACGCGGACCTTGTGGTCCACCTCGATCACGTTCTTCCCCTTCAGCGCCATTAGAGGGGCCGTGTTCGTCGCCATGATCTTGCCCACCTGCGTCACAAGACGTGGTTTTTACCCCCGATTAATATGCACGAGTAGGAAGATGGAGCGGAAGAAAATTGGTGGTGGGGGAAGGGGGGTATGAAGAGTCATAAATAGTACAGAAGTAGGATAGAAACGGGTGGGAATGGACAAAGTAGGATAGAAACGGACGGATAGGGGTGGGTGAAGTGGGACAGAAACGGATAGGAACTGATTAAGTAGGATAGAAACTGGATAGGAATGAGTGAAGTAGGACAAACACTGGACGGAAAAGGATGAAGGATGACAAACACTGGACGGAAAAGGATGAAGGATGACAAACACTGGACGGAAAAGGAGAGGATGACAAACACTGAGAGGAAGGATGAAGTAGGATAGAAACTGGATAGGGTTGAGTATAACAGAAACGGGATAGAAAAGGTAACAAAGAAGAGAAACTGGATAGGGTTGAGTATAACAGAAACGGGATAGAAAAGGTAACAAAGAAGAGAAACTGGATAGGGTTGAGTATAACAGAAACGGGATAGAAAAGGTAACAAAGAAGAGAAACTGGACAGGAAAAAGTGAAGCCGGATAGGAACTGGATAGGATTGAGTAAAACAGAAACTGGATAGAGGAAAGGTCGCAAAGAATAGAAAGTGGATAGAGAAAGGTGACAAAGAATAGAAACTGGATAGGAAAGAGTGCAGCAGGATAGGAGCTGGATAGAGTGAAGAAGGATAGAAACTGGATTGGAAATAGTGTAGCTTCCCCGAAGTTGGAGTATGGCTGCCTTAATGGCGGGATAAAAAAAACTGTCATACACTCAAAACTCCACTCCCTTTGTTGGGTAGATGGGATTAATCCTTGCCTTTCTATACAGGGGGTGTCCGCAGGAGTATCAGCCTGCGTACGCAGAAGAAGAAGAAGAAGATGAAGAAGAAGAAATGGTGCAGCAGGATAGAAACTGGAAAGGAAAGGGTAAAGTAGTGCAGAGACCGGATAGGAAAGGGTGATGAAGGATAGCATCTCTCCGCTGATTGGTCAAAATATGTGCGGGAAATTCTGACCGGAATTCCGCCCGCAACTACTAGCGCATCGTCGTTTGCGCCTCAAAATGCATCCGCACTTTCTCTCCGAGCACTAGCAAAGTTGGACTGGAAAATTAGCAAAACAAACAATACTCTCTCTCTCATTCATTCACTCCGCTCCCCCCCCCCTCTCCCCCCCCCCTCCTCTCTCTCTCTCTCTCTCTCTCTCTCTTTTCTCTCTCTCGGGTAATTCTCCCAGTGAAATTAACGTGCCCAGGCCATACGCCACAATTAAGATTTCGCACTAAATCACAACATAATTTATGTAAGCGTTTTGAGGAAAAGCATAATTTTATGGGGGAAAATGACATTATACAGTTAATCGATTAAACGAACACCCCCACCAGTCATTTCACTTGTTTTAAAGGATTTCTCTCAATGAAATCATTCACAGTCTAGAAATACATGAGCTACTCTTCACTCACCCGCGATCTAATCTTTGCGCCAGGTAGTTTCCCTAACTTAGTCCTTTTCCTTTCGTTTTAATCTGTCTGCTTGGAACCACCTGGCATGTACTTTTGATGGGCGTATGGAAGAAAACACGGTAAATCAAATTTCAAAGACAATAAAACAGATTCTCAAAACAATATAACTGTGCCTGTCTATAAATACTCGAATCCTTAAGGAAGGCATTGGTGCATTAATGTTTTGTGTGCAGCCCCAATTGCAGCTGGTGTCACGGCCGGAAATACGCAACGATTTGACCAATCAACGAAGACAGGTGCGCGCCACTGCGGCCGCATTTGGTTGACGTTCCTTACGCACCCTCCTCCCCATTCCTCTCTTCCAGCCTCTCCCTCCGAACTATAAAAAAAAAAAAAAGTCACCTCCGCCAAAGCCAGCTGCTGGTTGTTCCTGGGGTCGACGTCTGGGAGGGGGGGAGGACTGGGGTGCTGGGGGTCCGGGGGCAGGATGGCCTTGACCTCACGCAGCTCGCGGTAGGTGCAGGGCACGCAGATGGTGGCGGCGTTGACCTTAGAGTAGAAGGTGGTGACCACCTTGCCGTGCTGCAGGCGGTAGTAGTAGTGCTGGTTCCAGGGCGGCTGGGGACGCTCGTGCTTCACCTCCAGCTGGTTCTGCTCCTGCACATGCATGTTACACACGTACAGTCTGAGAGACTGGCAGTGGGGAGAGAGAGAGAGAGAGAGAGAGAGAGAGAGAGAGACAGAGAGAGAGAGAGAGACAGACAGAGAGACAGAGAGAGACAGACAGACAGACGGACGGACAGACAGACAGATAGACAGACAGACAGCCACACAGCCAGACAGACAGAAAGACAGCCTGACAGACAGACAGTCAGACGGAGGGAGGGAGGGAGGGAAGAAGGGAGGGAAGGAAGGGAGGGGTGAAGGGGAGAGACAGAGACAGACAGAGAGAGCGAGGGAGGGAGAGAAAGAGGGAAACAGGGGAAGGGGAAGGAGGGCGGAAAGGGGTGATACAGAGAGAGAGAGAGAGAGGGGGGGGGGCAGGAGAGAGAGAGAGATGGAGAATGAGAGAAAGGGGAGAGAGAGAAAGAGGGAGGGGTTGGGGGTTGGGGGTGAGACGGATATTCCATTCATAAGTAGGCCACTGCCCCTAATGAAGGGGTGCAGCTGGACAATTATTCAAATCTTTCCATCAATCAAAAGTGATTCAAAATATTACATTAAGAAACAAGAAACAAATCGTAACTTAAATTCTCTATGTAAGTAAATCGACAGGTTTCTAGTTGTTCGTTCTTTATTAGATGTTAGAAGTAGATTTAATCTGAAAAGCCTTGGATACCTAGAGTATTTTAAATGCATATAACATTCCCTTATGTCGTTTTTTATGACAGCACAGAACAAAATGTACTCCGTCTTTTTTCTCATCTTTACATAGTAGACAAATTAAATCAACAGGAGTATGTTGTCTGTACTGATATCTAAATAAAGCAATATCTGAAAAAATCAAATACGAATCTTGCTGCAATAATCTTAATATGTCTGTCTATGCTTAAGTAATAATCTTAATATGTCTGTCTATATCCAACATCAAATGCATTTTATCCATTGCTATTGTGCAAAATGTCTTACATATACCGAATCTTTCATTGCTCTTGGCATTAAAATTCCATTTTTGTCATCTGCTAAGTATTAGTCTTCTTTAAAGTCAGCCAGGAACGGATTTACTCCCTAAACACTTTGGTTTAACCACACAAACCTAAATCCGAATGTATGTTATTTGAGAGAGAGAGAGAGAGAGAGAGAGAGAGAGAGAGAGAGAGAGAGAGAGAGAGAGAGAGAGAGAGGGAGAGAGAGAAAGCAACAAATCAAAGGCAGTATTGAACGCATGTCATTACAATGTACAGGAGGTTTACATATTTAATTGCCTGATGAGGTGACAGCCGATTCCAAAGTGTGTGTGTGTGTGTGTGTGTGTGTGTGTGTGTGTGTGTGTGTGTGTGTGTGTGTGTGTGTGTGTTTTATTCTGTTCATGTTTTCTTAAATGTCAGTACAACCACGAGTTAATCTGACAATACAATGGTTTCAGTCAGTCAGTCAGTGTGTGTGTGTGTGTGTGTGTGTGTGTGTGTGTGTGTGTGTGTGTGTGTGTGTGTGTGTGTGTGTGTGTGCGTGTGCGCGTGTGTATGTGTGACTGCGACTGAGTGAGTGCGCGTACATGCAGACAGACACAGGCTGACACAAAACATACGGAAAAGGAGCAGAAGTAATTTAAGGACGTTTGAAAAAAAAAAAAAAAAAAAAGGACGGTTGGACAAGCAGAAACAGCCACCGTAGAATCTTAGGGCAAAACAGCAAATACTGATCGAAGAAAGCGGTGGAGAGGGGTTGGGGGGGGGGGGGGGGGGGGGGGCGTGCGTTCAGAAATTTCTGTTCTTGCTGTTTTCATTTCGGTCCAGAGCACTGTGGTCATCACGTACATGATTTACTTTTGGCTCAGAGCCTGTGGAACGACATTTTGGGTGAGATCAATTAGGCAGCTGAATTGTGTTTTGATGCCCACACCCACCCACAGTGATATATGGCAGAGGACAACTCTCGTAGGAAAGGGAAGGGGGCGCGCGTCCTATACTACACAACGTCAACAGAGCAACGATTTTCTTTCTTCTTCTTCTTCTTCTTCTTCTTCTCATTATTTTTTGTTGTTGCTATTGTTGATGTTGCGCGACAATGTGATTCAAACTTGCAACATCTGACTGCCAGTCGCTGAGTCAGGTGCTGTAATGAAGGAAGCCAACCGGTCACAAGCGTTTCGGAGAAGGGCAATGGCTAGCAGTTTTTATTTATTTATTTATTCATTTATTAATGGTAGACTTCGGTGTGCTCAACCGTCCATCTGGAGACAAACAGAGCCTGGGGTCTCAGCTGGCCACGGGCCCCGTGCAGTCAGGATTACGTCGGTGACAATGGGAAATCTCGCATATCAGCATGGGTGTTCAGATGGAAACAAAGTGAAAATAATGAATAACTGGAACGTATCCCAAGAAAGGTAAAATCAGAACGCCAGAAAAGAGCTGTTTCCGAAGTCCATCACAAGACAAGCAATCGTATGGCAGTGGTTACAGCCACAGGCTACGGACTGGATGGTTGTGGGTTCCAACCCATCAGAGCTGTTAGGTCTTAGGTTGTAGGATATCTCGGCCCCGGCCGGCTCCTGTCCGGTGGTGAGAGTGCTGTGGGTCAAACAGGAAGAGTGGAACCACACAGTCGAGTTCCACCCACCTTTCTGACAGCGTCGCTCAAATTTTCTGACCAACACTGCAGGTGTCTGAATCTCTCAGGCCCGGTTGAAGAATGGGGATATCATGGGGGAAAAAAGAAAGCGCAGGGCGCACATCTGTCGTGAAGTCTCGAGCCAGAAATGAACTAAAATGGAGTATCATCTTGAGCATTCTCATCGTTATTGATCATCATTTAAAAACACACACACACACACAACACACACACACACACAACACAACACACACACACACAACAGCAGCCATGGCTGCTGAATGTGAAAGAGTTGAAGGAGGTGGGCCCTTCGTATTTTCCTTTACGTAGAGCCGACACGACTATGTCCGGCCATGCTTTATTTGCACGCGTTACGCTGCCTAGACTCCCTAAACATTCACAGAAAGACATGTCGTATTTTCACAAATTCATATATTTCCTAAAAAGTTTAACTCTAATGCATTAGTCAACGACCACCAACACTGTTTTAGACGTACACATAAATAAGCTAAGTACGTCTATCCCTTAACTGGGCGCATCGAAAACTGCCACAGATCGATTGACGCGAGTATTTTGCTTTAATCAGACCTCTGCCGATGATGGGGCGCACCTTCAGATCAGCCGAACCATCTGTCGCCAGCACGGATAAATCAATGCGGTCTGTTTTTGTTTCGTTCCATGTGCCGGTCTTCTGCACCGAATCTCTGTGGTAGGTGGCTGGGATTTTTTGGGGAACGCCTGTAGGTTTTGGTTGATATTGTTGTTGTTTTCGATTGTTTATGGGTTGTTTTTTTTCCATCGCAGACGAAAAGGCATTTCTCTTCCTCGTATCTCTATCCATCCCCACTCCTCGTCACTTTCTCTCCATGTCACTTTCTCATCCCACCCCCGCCCTCCTGCCACCACACACACATACATACACGTGCACTAATGCATGCGAGCGAGGCAAAACTGCACCTACAGGCCTACAGACAAATGGTGGTAGAAGTGATTAAAGAAAAAAATACTTCTAAATGGCGCTATATTTATGCTGAACTAGTTTTTGCCGGTGTGCTGAACAGCAACAATAACTTTATTGTCACAGAATACGGACAGTGAGAACGACAAACGGGCAGAGAAAGAGCAAATAAGGCACAAGGAAAGGAATACTTCTAACTATGAACAAACGAATGCATATTCAATTACATTTACTTACACTCATGTCTACCCATTAAACACACACGGCGCGCGCGCGCACAACACACACACACACACACACACATGTACATCATGTGTTGCGTTTGTGTGTGTGGTTGTGTGTGTGTGTGTGTGTGTGTGTGTGTGTGTGTGTGTGTGTGTGTGTGTGTGACAGAGAGAGAGAGAGAGAGAGGTGTGCGTGCGTGTGTGTGTGTGTGTGTGTGTGTGTGTGTGTGTGTGTGTGTGTGAGGAGGGCGAAGAGGGTAGGGGGAGAGAAGTGAGGTAAATGTGGGTGGGATTGAGGGGCATTTCTTTGGGGGGGGGGGGGTGTGTCGTCAGTACAACCATGAGTTAATCTGACAATAAACTGGTTTCAGTCAGTCAGTGTGTGTGTGTGTGTGTGTGTGTGTGTGTGTGTGTGTGTGTGTGTGTGTGTGTGTGTGTGTGTGTGCTTGCTTGCGCGCGCATGGTTGCGCGTGTGTGTGCGCGCGTGGGTGCATATGTGTATGTGCGTGTGTGGGTGGTTGGGGAGAGTTGGACGGGAGCACGACAGGCCTAATTCATAATAATAGATATTGAAAACATTTGTGCTGCTAACAGATTGATCTGTAAATCATCACCATCATCTTCATCATTATCATCATCATCATCGTCGTCGTCATCATTATCATCATCATCGTTATCATCATCATCATCGTTATCATCATCATCATCATCATCATCATCATCATCATCATCACAAAATCCATTCCCGTCAGACTGACATGGGTGACGATGACGTACTGACGGAACTGATGGTGTCAAAAGATGTTGATGTCGGTCATCATGACCATAATCATCATCATCACACCATCACCACCACCACCATCATCATCACCAACATCATCGTCATCATCATCATCATCATCACCACCACCACCGCCACCACCATCATCACCACCAACATCATCATCATCATCTTCTCCATTATACGATCATCATCATCCCCACCACCCCCATCACCACCATCATCATCATCACCATCATGCTCATCACAATCAATCCCCACCACCGCCACCAGCCCCCTCCGGACCCACCTGGATGACCCTGAGAGTGGGATGGGACTGATGGCACAGGTGGCACGAGGTGTTGGTGTAGGTCATGCCCATGGAGCGTGAATGCACGCTCTCGTCCTTGATGCGCCTCAGGTTCTGCTGCAGCCCGTTGAACTTGTCCACCATCTCGTCAAAGTTGGACAGCAGGGAGATGGGCGCCTCCTGCGACTCCTGGACGGCAGAAGGATGGCCCTGCTGGTCCCCGGTGGGCAGACCCATGGTGGCCAGCGACACGTCCTCCCGCTCACCTGGAAGAATCAAAGGTCAAACAAGGCTTAAAGCCCGTCCGTAATGAGGAAACAGGCAGACGACGGATCGTGAAAGGAATCCAAAATCAAATCATGGTTTTAAAGTGAGGTGACCGCAGGCGGAAACTAAAATAAACTTTAAAAAAAAAAAAAAAAAAAAAAAACTATGCCGCCGAACGAAAGAAGGAAACAAATTACAAGACATGTCTTTTAAAATCGAATGATGTTCAGAAATCTGCATGGGAGGTAATCTATATCAGAGCTCGAGTTCAGCGGGGGTGACCCCACCGTTTTCATGCAACAAATAAATCTGGTGAGCCCATAATACAGACTGACGTCGATCAGAGAGAAAAAAAAAAGCCAAAACATGGGTGTGAAGCTGTGCAGACAGTGATATTCCGATCGTTATCTTGACCTGTGCATCAGATAACATACTTGACTCTCTAAATTTATTAATTTGACCCATAACCTGAGAAAAGGTAATTCTAGTTGCGATGGAAAGGCAGGCATTATTTCCCATGTGATTTTTTTAAAAACAGGTCTATTCACAAGTTGTCGAACACTCAGGCTGAAGATAAGCATCATGATGATGATGCTGTGAATTTCGCCTTTAATGTGACATTTAATTTGTACAAAGTCTGTTATTCATGTTGATCTGATAATGGACTCCCTGACAATTTAGGGCGCGATTTCACCTGTCCGTTTACGGTTACAATTATGACACCCGTTACATTGTCCAGCAATTGTGTATGTACCCGATTGGTGTTGATACCCTACAGAACTGCGAGCGTTTTGACACTGTGAGCTGTCCATTTCTGTCCCATTTTCTTTCAGTCTTGGCGTTGCTTCACTCAAAGGGTTCCTATGTTTGCAGAACGCTGTCCAATGTATTCGATACAAGCGGGCCTGGCATCGAACTGTTGTTGTAGAAAGCCGAGTGTTCTCTCATCAGTTTCATGAGGCTCTCTATTTCAGCTGTTGTCAGCTTACTCGCCTTCATCACGGTTCCTCCCTCTGTTCCAACGTGACTTTCCTGAGTCAACAAAGGGCAAGAATGATCAGATCGATAGACTCGCCCGTCCCTTAACCCGTCCAGTAAGGCATCAATGGCTTGATTTTCCGGATAAGATGTGTGTTCGTTACCGCAGCCGTTGCCGTATTCGTGTCCGGACATATGAAATCATTCCCTCTTCATTTTCACTTGCGCGATTTTTGCCTCACCGTGAAGAGACACAGTAAATCGTGCTCCAATGATGAACAGACCTTAACTACGTTCATAGTGTTCCTGTCTGCTGTACTGTCTACTGCCAAGTTGGCAGGCTCAAGATCCACGTTCATTTCATCGTGAATGTCGTCCAGGTATGTCATCGAAGCTGCCTTTCACAATACCCAGGCGTCAGCCAGTTTCCCTCTCCCCTCCTCCCTACGTCCCCATCCCTTACCTCACCTCCCTCACAAAGGGGTGAGAACTGCAGCTACACGGGCACATTTCAATTCATCTTGTTTCAAGCCAAGCCGACCACGTGGGGCCATGTCGGGGCTGCCATCTTGTCGAAGTGAAGACCTGGCACAGTTGTGGAATATTTTAAAATAACGAAAGAAAAGAAATGAAAAGAACAGAGAAAAAATTAACACAGACACACGCGAGTAAAATCGACTTTTTAAAACACGATAAACTTGCTTAATGATCTTTCTTCCGTAAAAATCTCAGTTCAGATGAAAAAAAAAAAAATACTGATCTCTCTGAGAAACACAAAAATCACATCTGGCGGAACCATCTCTGAACAAGACGTTTGAGAGAAATCAGCCGCAAACTGTTTACGTCGACACCAGTTTCATGGGGCAGAAAGATGCCATGGAGTCCCTCATCACGGCGTACGGATAGCTCAGCCATTAAAGATTCCCGCTTGCCCTTAAAAAAAAAAAGGGAGCGAGGGTCTTTCTTTCTGTCCCACCCGCTTATTCTGACCCCTCACCGTCCACGGCCACAGACCGGACCGGACCACCGCAGCCCCGACACCGCCAATCCACAGGGAGCAGTCAATGTTCTGACTCCATTCCCCACACAGTCCTTCGAATGAGACTATAAACCGAGGTTCCGTGTGTGAACGCACGCATAACATCTTGCACACACGTAAAATCCCATCACCAACTTTCGGAAGAGAAGGCCAGTTTGGCCGTTGGTATGGATGACACGTTACACATAGCATGCACCCTGCGTGAGAAATTGAAAGAATGGAGGAAGTAAGGATATTGAGTGAACGATAGTGGACGATATTGACTGTATGACACGGGAAACGACTGAATGAAGCGCCAGCTGGCAGCTCTTCAGTCGGCACTACCCAGGTAGGCAGCCCGTTGTGTAAACGAGTGTGGATTGTAAAGCGCTTAGAGCTTGGTCTCTAGCCGAGAATAGGCGCTATATAAGTATTCATTATTATTATTAATGTCAAGTCGTCAAGAGGCAACCCACCAGAGGAGACACAGCAATGTTGCCGAGTAACTTCGGTGGTGTTAAGTGGTGCCTGTTTTGATCCAATATACGCAGGACAACACCTACCAAGCTCCCTACTGACGACAATAATCACTGAGTCGCAAAGCAGCGTGAGTGAACTCTCCCTCCAGAGGGTAGGGGAGTGGAGGAGTGGGGGCTTTTTTCGCTTTTATCAGACATCAAGAAGAGAAGAAAAAGATACACTCGAAGGCGCGGGTGGGACCCCAAAGAAGTACTTTTCTCAACTGCCGAACAAATAAGCTGGGAGCAATTATGCACCACCCTTTGAAGCCTGCGCTGTGTTCATATAGGGTGCAGGCAAGCACAGAGCATTCCTATAAGATGTCAAGGGACATAATTGCTCTCTGGCAGGTGCCATTGTGTAAATGGTCACTGGATGTGACACGACAGAACCTCTATGGGAGCGTTCCCATGGATGTACCAGCCCATATTTCATGGCTGTAGAGCCCATCGGCGAAAAACGCCACCGTCTAGCAACTGCCGTGTGTGCATCCTGCAGCCTCACTCATTGCTGTTCCGCTGACATATGAAGACAGCACAACTCCAGACACGGCCAAGCTTTCGCCATGAAATCTTACGTGCTCTCTGAGGAGAATCCCGTGTCACAGTCTTTCCCACTGTCATCAGGACTTTCCCTGCGGTCAGCGAGTCTTTCCTCACCGTCACTGGACCTTTTCCTGGAGTCGGCCTGTATCAGACAATGTATTATTGTCTGGTGGTGTCAATATGGAGTTCGAAAAGTCTACCCTCTTATCGTCCCTTTTCCACGATCTGGAGCAGTTGATTATGCCCATCATGTACATGGTTGTCGACGTTCACCCCCCCCCCCCCCCACACACACACACACACACACCGCACTGCTCACCTCCACGCGGCACACGGGGCACCGCGCCCCGCCCGGCCGGCCCAGCGACTTCATGAAGTTGCGCAGGCACTGGTGGCACAGCACGTGGCCGCAGGGGAAGGTGTCGGGCGCCTGGTGGTACTCGATGCTCCTGTCGAACTCGCTCTGCTCATCCGCCTGGCGGTTGGCGTTGATGTCGAACAGCTTCACGGTGGGGCTCGGCGGGCGCGGGGGCGGGCTGGGCTGGGAAGGCCGAACGGGGGTGGTGGAGGAGGAGGCGGGGCTGAGGACGGGGCTGGTGTAGCCCGCGCTGGTGTAGCCCGACTCGTAGCCGGAGCTGATGCTGTTGGGTCTCGGCGCCGACGAGCTGGAGGTGTAGCCATCGTAGTGACCACTCTGGGTGTTGCTGCTACTGCTGCTGACGCTGGCGGTGTTTGGGTAGTCTCCGCAGCTGTTGATGCTGTCGCTCGTAGCGCTTGAGTAGCGTCCGTAGCTGTCGCTGCTGATGTCGCTTTTGGTGGTGGTGGGGTCGCGCCAGTCGTTCGGGTCGCCGTTTTCGCTGGGTCCGGGTTTTTGCCTGCTGCTGTCGCTTCGTCTGTAGTCCTGCTTACAGCCTTCGTTTTGTCCGTAGTCTTGCCTGGCGCCATCATTTTGTCTGTAGTCTTGCTTGGCGCCATCATTTTGTCTGTAGCTTTGTCCGGCGCTATCATTTTGTCCGTAGTCTTGCTTGGCGCCATCATTTTGTCCGTAGTTTTGCCTGGTGCCATCACTTCGGCCGTAGTCTTGCCTGGCGCCATCACTTCGGCCGTAGTCTTGCCTGGCGCTATCACTTCGGCCGTAGTCTTGCCTGGCGCCATCACTTCGTCCGTAGTCTTGCCTGACGCCATCACTTCGTCCGTAATCTTGCCTGGCGCCATCACTTCGTCCATAATCTTGCTTGGCGCTATCACTTCGTCCGTAGTCTTGCCTGGCGCTATCACTTCGTCCGTAGTCTTGCCTGGCGCCATCACTTCGTCCATGGTCTTTCCTGGCGCCATCACTTCGTCCGTAGTCTTGCCTGGCGCTATCACTTCGGCCGTAGTCTTGCCTGGCGCCATCACTTCTTCTGTAGTCTTGCTTGGCGCTATCACTTCGTCTGTAGTCTTGCTTGACGCCATCACTTTGTCCGTAGTCTTGCTTGGCGCTATCACTTCGTCCGTAGTCTTGCCTGGCGCTATCACTTCGTCCGTAGTCTTGCCTGACGCCATCACTTCGTCCGTAGTCTTGCTTGGCGCTATCACTTCGTCCGTAGTCTTGCCTGGCGCTATCACTTCGTCCGTAGTCTTGCTTGGCGCTATCACTTCGTCCGTACTTTTGCTTGGCGCCATCACTTCGTCCGTAGTCTTGCCTGGCGCTGTCACTTCGTCCGTAGTCTTGCCTGGCGCCATCACTTCGTCCGTAGTTTTGCCTGGCGCCATCACTTCGTCCGTAATTTTGCCTGGCGCCATCACTTCGTCTGTAGTTTTGCCTGGCGCCATCACTTCGTCCGTATTTTTGCCTTGCGCCATCATTTTGTCCATAGTGTTGCCCGGCGCTGTCATTTTGGCCGTAGTTTGGCCTGGCGCCATCACTTCGTTGGTAATTTTGCCCGGCGCCATCATTCTGTCCGTAGTTTTGCCTGACGCCATCATTTTGTCTGTAGTTTTGCCTGACGCCATCATTCTGTCCGTAGTTTTGCCTGACACTATGATTTTGTCTGTAGTGTTGGCTGCCGCCGTAGTTTCGTCCGTAGTTCTGACGGCCGCTGCGTCCATCATGCTGGCTGCTGCTGTCACTTCGGCCATAGTTCTGACTGCCACTGTCGGTCCGTCCGTAGTTGCGGCTGTCATTATCGCCTCGTCCATAACTGTGGCTACCGCTATCGCTATGTCCGTAGTTTTGACCGCCGCTATCATTACTACGTCCGTAGCCGCGACCACTGCCGTCGCCGTATCCGTTGCTGCGGCTGTTCCTGTGGCTTCCGGTGCTGGGGTAGCGGCTATAGTTGCCGCCCTTGTCTCTTGCGCCAGCATAGCGTCCATAGGTTTGGGTGCTGCTGTCACCGTCAGTGCCAGCGTGGCGTTCGTAACTATGGCCTTGCATGTGGTGGCGCTGGTCATAGGAGCTGTTGTGGTCGTTGGTGCGGGAGTGGCTCACGCCGGAGGTGGTTGTCGGGTAGCGGTAAGCCATGGCTGGGAGTGATGGGGACGCAGCTACAGTTGGAGGAATCACTGGATTTTAATGCTGTGGCTCAGACCTGAATGACACAGAGATAAAGGAAACTGTGAATGTTTTCAGTACCAGATAGATTTCATACAGACAAAGACGACGGCAGGGAGCTAGCTAGAGTATTTTCTTTGTTCTATATTTACTTTTTCGGATTGCATTGACGAAAAAGAAAATAAATAAATGAAAAAAAAGAGAATCAAACCATGAATGAGGGGAAATTGTACATACCAAAACGAAATGGTGTGCGTGTATTTCACGACTTCCCGCGACTGTGTGCCAAAAGGCTCGGAAAACAAATACATCAAGACATAAAATGTCGCAAGATTTATTTGGGAAAGAAGCACACCACAGACACACAGATGCAGACACACACAGACACACACACAAACACACACACGCACACACACACACACACACACACACACACAACACACACAACACACACACACACAAACACACACACACACACACACACACACACACACACACACACACACACACACACACAAGCGCGCGCGTCCTGACGGATCGCACGTGCCAGATAGAGACGAAACAACTCGATAAACCTTGTACCTCACCATACGTCAGACGGCTGCTCACCTACATATCTCCACACCAACACAGGCCCTGCACACTTTCGATCTCCGGCACATCTTGACCAAATCCCCATATAAAGAACCCCGCCTTAATCACACACAAACCTCACCCTCCTACATCTCCAACCGAAAGAAAACCCACAATTCCTGTCACCTGAACGCCCCTGCCAAGTCAGTGCAACGTCACAGTTCATCACGCACGTGTCTGGCCAAGCACTCCATCAAGGTCATACACAGCGTCTTCGGCTCGAACAGAAATACTGATTGCCGTCACCTATAACTGACTGTGTGGCGTGTCGGCCCGGGGGCCGGTTCAATGCGTGCCTGCATGATATCCTCATTAACCCGGCTCTGCCAGCCCTCGACTCGGCTCAATCACGGGATAAAGACAGGGAAGGCAACGTGCATGTCAAGGAATGCGTAACAGATCCGTTCAAAGCAGCGCTACATTTTTCTTTCTTTTTTTTTTTTTTTTGTTTTGTTTTGTATTTGG
>CM065724.1:18852732-18857732 GCA_033310375.1 Conus canariensis | reverse complement strand
CTGGTCGGTAAACCTGAATGAATACGTTATTGAGGAAAACGAGCGTGCGTTGTGTTGAGACACAATTCGCCTTCTCTGTCGTTGCCTGCCTTTGGGTTTTAAGCAGCGAAGTAATAATCAGAAATACACGCTGTCTGTAAATCATCGACTCTGTCTGCTCTGTCTGTCTGTCTGTCTGTCTGTCTGTCTCCCTCTCTCTCTCTCCCTCTCTCTGTGCAAAATTTACTTTAGCAAGGACAGACTGGAAGAATAGGCTCTGCCTAAAATTTCAATCCTTGATCGAATAAAGATTTTCTCATTTCTGAGTTCTGAATTCTCTCTCTCGCTCTCGCTCCCCTCCGAAACACACAAACAGAGAGAGAGAGAGAGAGAGAGAGAGAGACAGACAGACAGACAGACAGACAAGACAGACAAACTGACAGAGAGAGAGAAAGAGACAGACAGACAGACAGACAGACAGACAGACAGAGACAGAGACAGAGAGAGAGAGAGACCCAAAATACACTTGTAAACTGAAACTGTGGATCTCAGAGTTGATTAAGGTATTCACAAGCAAACAAACAAACAAACGGCGACCCAACAAACAATTATTCCTTTCACAACATTCAGGGCCTCTGATCCGTTTTCACTCTGATCAACGTGGGTGTCACATGTTTGTCAACCTTTTTTTGTCTGTGTGTGCAAGCTTGCCTGTCGGAAACAGGAAGTTGTAATCATTACTGGCAAGCACACCGTTTTTCCTCCTCCTATTCCTCTTCATTGCCCCCTCCTTCACAACCTGGTCACCGCCCCCCCCCCCTTCTACTGCACACAAACTCCACTTTCTGTCTGTCTGTCTGTCTGTCTGCTGTTGTCTGTCTGTCTGTCTGTCTGTCCTTGTCTGTCTGTCTGTCTGTCTGTCTGTCTGTCTGTCTGTCTGTCTGTCTGCTTGTCTGTCTGTCTGTCTGTCTTGTCTGTCTGCCTGCCTGCCGCCTGTCTGTCTGTCTGTCTGTCTGTCTGCTTGTCTGTCTGTCCTGCCTGTCTGTCTGTCTGTCTCTCTCTCTCTCTCTCTCTCTCTCTTTCTTCCTCTCTCTCTCTCTCTCTCTCTCTCTCTCTCTCTCTGCGTGTGTGTGTGTGTGTGTGTGTGTTGTGTGTGTGTGTGTTTTCTCTCTCTCTCTCTCTCTCTCTCTCTCTCTCTCTCTCCTCTCTCTCTCTCTTCATATTAAAGACCACACACCTCTGTAAATGTATTCAGCAAAACTTGTTGCAGTCTGCCTAACAGTCTGCGTATTCCTCTCTCTCTTTTTGTTTTTTGGTTGGTTGTTGTTGTTGTTGTTGTTGTTGTTGTTGTTGTTTTTTGTCTGTAGATGAGTTGATTGTGTTGGTTAGTTGTTTGGTTATTTAGCCGGTTATTCAGTTCAGCTGGTTAGTTAGTTGGTTAAGTTGCACGTCTTTGCTGTTCTCGATTTTACTATAGCTGTTATTGTTGTTGTTGTTGTTCATGTTGTTAGTGTTGTTGCTTTTGATCGTTTTGAGAGGTAAAGAATAGGTTAACTTTAAAATACTGCGGAAGAAATGAACAAATTAATCAGTAAAAAAAAAAAAGGTGTAAGAGGTATATCGAAATTGACAGTCAATACAAAAAGAAAGAAAGAAAGAAAGAAAAAGAAGATGAAGAAACCGTAAAACAATCATGCAGTATTATGGAAAACGAGCCGAATACCAATAAACTACTCAAACACAAGTTGCAAAGTAACGTTTATATAATACACAAGACGAAACAGATGGATACATTTTCAACAAACACGTCTCCTCCATACGTTACCAAAAGCAGACAATAAAAATACACAAAACATACATTTCTGCTGCAGCCGAGAATGTATGTTTTTGTATAAAACTATAAAGCAGAGAGAGAGACAGAAAGAAGAGAGACACAGCCAAATTGTAGACGTATCTTCTAAGGCAACCATACAGACAGAGAGAAAAGGAAAGAGAAAAGGAAAAACAAAAAGCATCGAAACACACCCAATAGCTCTCCCCCTATCTCATATTTCCCTGGGGAAAGGGCAGATCAGAGAGTTGGATAGGCGGAGCAACCAGGCAGAAGTCAGCTTCCGTTACATCACTCCCTCCCCCTTCCATCCCGTCCACCCCTTCCACCCTCCTTTACACCCCCCCCCCCCCCTCTCTCTCACACACCTCACCCCCCGCGCCTCAGCGCCTCAAAGCATTCTCTCTTCTCCCCAACTCACAGACAGACACGCACGCGCACGCACACCACACACACACACACACACACACACACACACACACACACACACACACACACACACACACACATATTGACATCCTAAAGTTGGATTGGTTGGGCAACAGTGGTGGACTAGGGAACGACCTAATGCGGCAGTGTAAATCAATAAATGCAGACAGGCAAACACGTGGATAAGAAGAAAAGACGAATAAAAGAATGAGAAAACCGAGCTGAAAGAAGCAAGCAAGCAAGTAAGCAAGTAAGCGTGTGTGTGTGTGTGTGTGTGTGTGTGTGTGTGTGTGTGTGTGTGTGTGTGTGTGTTGTGTGTGTGTGTGTGTGTCTCTCTCTCTCTTCTGTCTGTCTGTCTGTCTGTCTGTGTCTCTGTGTGTACGTGTGTGTGAGTGCGCGCGCTCGCGCGCGTGTGTGTGTGTTGTGGGGGGGGGGGGGGGTGCGCGCGTTGTGTTTGCAATGAGGATGACGAGGACAAAAACGACGTTGAACAGAAAATATGAGGAGGGGAGAGTAGTAAACAAACTGGAGGAGACGACGACGAAGATGAAGATGATGACAATGATGACGGTAACAACGACGACGACAATAACCTGACCGATACACAGCTCTGTCCCACAGCTTCGGGAGCACTGCACTTTGTCAACAGTCCGTTTTGAAAATCAAATATCCAGCCTCAACTCCACCAACGCATGAAAATCAAAAACAGGCACGCACGGGTCGTAAGCAATTTGAAACGATGGTTGGACTTGATGTCTACGGTTCCTAGTTCCCAGAAATCGATCTGTTGTTGTTGTTGTTGTTGTTGTGTCGTCGTCGATCGTCGTCGTCGTCGTCGTCGTCGTCGTCGTCGTGTTGTTGTTGTTGTTGTTGTCGGGGTAGTGCTGTTCTAAGAATATACTGAAACAGGGCAGACACCTATGGGCAACTTTGAACTGACGCAGTGGTAATGCTGAGTCCCCGCTGCCGAGTAGCCTGAGGGCGGAACCTGACCCTGACAGCTTTCTGTGAGCTGCTGGCGTGGCCACTGTGAAGGAGGAACGTGAGGGAGGTGATTGTTTGGGGGTAGGAGGGAGAGGGTGTTGTCACGGGATGGGCGGTGGGAACATAAATGTCATGGAAAGGACACAGGTCTGATGAAACCACAGCGAACATAGACATAGGCGCGCGACACAGACACAGACACACACACACACACACACACACACACACACACACCACACACCACGCACAGACCACCACCACGCCACAGCACCACCACACACACACACACCAGCACACACACACACACCACACACAACACACACACCACCACGCACACACACCACACACACACCACAACACACACACACACACACACACACACACACACACACACACACACACACAATCTGTCTGCAATCACGTTAAGTGGGAAGACGTTAAATTGAAGAAAAAGAACAACAACAACAACAACAACAACAACAACACACACACACACACACACACACACACACACACACACACACACACACACAACACACACACACACATGGATGTTAAACCAGCCCTCCGTGGAAAGGTGGTTAGCGCTGCGAGCGGCAGACTGGGCGATCGTGGGTTCGAATCCAGTCAGTATGTATGGATTTTTTTTTTTTTTTTTGGCCGCTGTCTGCTCCTAACCTGCGTTGGGTGATCTATGGACTCAAATGGGAAGACTGGAACCACACAGGCGGATTTCATCCACTTGTCTCTCCATAAGTTTCTAACAGTGTTGTTCGTATTTTCTGCAGCATTTCCAGGACTGGTTAACGCCGGGATTGATGGTGAAAAGACAGCATCAGTACAGCCTGTCATGAGCCAGACAAAGGAACTCCATAGAATCCTTTCAGTTTTCATTGAACATTAAAAAAAAGAGTGTCGATAGACTTTTGCGGCCTTTTCTACCTGCTCTCGTAGTATGCAGAGGAAGCCAAGCTGTACGGCACCCTGGAGGAACTGCGACGGACGGCAGCCTTCATCGAGGACACCAGGCTGCTCATCTAAAGGGATGGCGAACGAGGAAGAAGAAGGAGTAGTGTGCATGTCTTCATTCACCACTTCTAAGACCCTGGTGAATTCGTGACGAAGTGGTTGGCATCAGCAAGTTCACGAGGGACTCTCGTAGTGTGGGGGTGATGGAGAAAGGATACTCACTCACGCTGGCTCCACGTTCAAGCGATCGTCGTCATCATCAAAGGGCTTCTTAATAGGTGGTATCCTGCGTGTGTTGAACCTGAACGGGGCCGGAATAGCTCAGTTGGTAGAGCGCCGGACTCGTAATCCAAGGGTTGAGGGTTCGAATTAATCTCCGCCGGGCCGTTTCGGTACAGGGGGGGTTTTCCCTCGGAGTTAACATTAGTTCTGACTCCATTTCCCATACAGTCCTTCGAATGAGACTATAAACCGAGGTTCCGTGTGTGAACGCACGCATAACATCTCGCACACACGTAAAATCCCATCACCAACTTTCGGAAGAGAGGGCCAGTTTGGCCGTTGGAATAGATGACACGTTACACATAGCATGCACCTTCCCCGAAGATGGAGTGTGGCTGCTTTAATGGCGGGATAAAAAAAAAAACGGTCATACACACAAAACTCCATTCCCTTTGTTGGGTAGATAGGATTAATACTTGCCTGTCCATATAGGGAGTGTCCGCAGGAGTATCAGCCTGCGTACGCAGAAGAAGAAGAAGAAGAAGAAGAACCTGAACAAGCTCCACTGAAAACTACCCAAGTGACT
>CM065724.1:18837732-18840232 GCA_033310375.1 Conus canariensis | reverse complement strand
CTCTCTCCCTTCTCGCTTGCTGCAGAAGAAATGAATATTTCAAAACGGGTGTTGGCTGTTGAACGAAGCAAAGCGTGAGAAGTTATGCTGTCGTGTCTGTCTGACCTCTGACCGTTCTGGTGTGTGTGTGTGTGTGTGTGTGTGTGTGTGTGTGTGTGGTGTCCAGTCAACTTTGGCTCTCTCAGAATAGCCGTTTTCAGTACGTACAGCCGCTGGTTAGTCTAAATTGCATAACATGATTATATTAGTCTTATAGGCGTACGTGTAGGCTTCTACATCTCTCTCTCTCTCTCTCTCTCTCTCTCTCTCTCTCTCTCTCTCTCTCTCTCTCTCTCTTTTAAATGCTTGCTTCGTGGGTGTTTTTGCAGCTAGGAACATGTCCAACAAATCTGATAAGCGAGGTGTTAGTGTCCTGACTGCAATATTTCAAACAGAATAGCAGATGTCGGTGTTGCTCATCTGGGCAAAAAAAAAAAAAAAGAAGTTAAAAACTGTTGAATATACACGTGGACTCTATTTGGTAGAGTCCTTACTCCTGCTTACTGACGAGTCCGCTGACAAAAGAAACCACAGGCACGGTCAAGAGGGTGTGACAGACCTCCACTGGGATCCAACAGATGCTGCATCTGCTCTTTGAATGTGTGTTTATGATAAATGAGAACAAAAATGATTTCTTGCCAGGGGAAGTAAAAGTCAGTATGCACCGAAAGAGTTACTTCCCTGTATTTTTTTAATTAATTAATTTTTTTTTTTTTTTTTTTGGTAATGCGACATGGAATCACTAGACCAGACCAGCCGTTATCATTCATACACCATTGTAAAGATGACACAACACACATTTATTGCATGCGGTATTCAAACGAGAGGAAGCCTAAAACGAAACTACCGCATATTTACAAAAACTGAATCACAGCATTCTCATGGTGCCAAGTGACTGTCGTGCGGGCGTTCTGATTAAAGTAGTCGTTCGGCTTCCGTAGCATGAAAGAGTTAAAATGGGCTCTGCAGTTTTTTGTGTGTGCATGTGTGTGTTGTGTGTGTGTGTGTGTGTGTGTGTGTGTGTGTGTGTGTTAATATTTGTTACACAGACAACCAACAAAAAAAATCAAACAAACGAGCAAGAGTAAAAGCAGAACTCCTTGGCGTAGATTTTTTTTATAACTATGGTCAAAACACAAGGAGAAAACGATCTACGACAGATACAAACAATAAAACAAACAATAAAATGCATAAAGACGGATCCATGCTCAAAGTATACTTCTTGATTGTTTTTTTTGTTTTTTTTATTGTTCACATCTTGCTTGTTTACAATCGTTCTGGCCTGTGTCTTGCAGGATTCGAAGAATAATGTTTCATGTTGAAATCAGCTCAGCGTTTCCCATGTTTCCTGTCTGACATGCCGTTGGAAGAAACAGGACGTGAAGCTGTTTTGCGTGTGCTTTCATTTCACGACAGTCTCCGGAGAAATGAAGTAGGTTTTGAAGGAAAAGATGCACCCGAAGATGCCAGTGGGACCCAGAGAAGCGCTGTCCTCAACTGCCGAACCAACCAGCTGGGAGCAGTCCTGCGCCACCCTTGGAAGCCTGCGCAGTGTTCACATAGGGTGCAGGCACGCCCGAGCAGGGAATTATATCAAGACGTTAAGGGATGAAAATGCTCCCTGGCAGATGCCATTGTGTGATGGCCACTGGATGTGACACGACAGAACCTTCACGGAAGCACTCCCATAGGTCTACCAGCCCATATTTCGTGACTGCAGAGCCCACGGGCGAAAAACGCCACCCTCAAGCAATTGCCGTGAGCATCCTGCAGCTTCACTCATCGCTGTTCCGCTGGCGGGTGAAGACAGCACAACTCCAGACACGGCCAAGCTTTCGCCACGAGGTCTTACGTGCCCTCTGAAGAGGATCCCAGGTGATAGTCTTTCATCTTGTCAACGGAACTTTCCCTGTCGTTAGTGGGTCTTTCGTCCCCGTCATTAACCCTTTCCTCACAGTCGACCAAAAGGCAGACAAGAAAAAGATACATCCGAAGGTTCGAGTGGGACTCACGACGATTTCCGGATAGACAGACTACGTTTTGTGAAGTAGGCAAGATAAACCAATGAGCGGTGCTGCTAACAGACACATCACTACACTCGGCTTTGAAACAGAATGGCAGGCAAAACGAGACAGGCCTACTTCAAGAATGTTAATAGCGTACAGTAAACGCTTCGGTTCGGGTCAATGTACTGCATCGCTGCCAGACCGGTAGGTTCTGTACAGTTAACAAAGACGAAAGACGCGGGGGATTATTTCAAAAACAAGAACAACAACAACAAACAACAACAACAACAACGAAAAGAAAGAAAGACAAGACAACAAGAAAAACGCAAACAAACAGGCCGATGGACCTCATTAACAATTAATCTTGTAGCCTACACCAGTCGAGCAAACGATCTGTGCAGAATAGAGAATCAATGCAACCTGGCATTTCCCCGCGGGCATTCGAGAGTTGTTCA
>CM065724.1:18822732-18832732 GCA_033310375.1 Conus canariensis | reverse complement strand
GTAAATGTGGTTCTTGCTGATGAATATTTTCCCTCAAAGAGTACGCACTGTAACCTGTGGACTAAAAGGTTCACAGTCCATCAAATCATGTATTTTCTTTTTCAGTTGCTAGTTTTGCATGAAGATATTTTACTGATGGGATTGATTTACTATTGATTCTTACACAGGCAGTTTACGCCTTTTTTTTTTCTTTTTCTGTGTTTGTGTATTGTCCTGGTATATGGTTGCTGTGCTGTCGAAAATGAATTTTCCATCTTTTGGACAAATAAAATTGTTATCCTGTTAGTTCCTCCTGAACAGGTCTACCGACCTGGAAAAGGATCCTAGATGCACGAAAAACAATGAATCTTATCACAACGGGACGGCCATGAATAATTTAAAAAGCTGGCCGTGGCAACACGACCCGAACGGATCCGTTGAAGGAAAGCACTGAAAGAGGATGTGTAAAAGAGAAGACAACCCAGTGCTAGTTTCCCTCTGGAAGCATCGCTGCCTTCATGAATTATCTTGGCGGTTTCAGCCCCCACCCCACCCTCCACCTCCTGCGGCTGCCAAGTAAGCCAGCACGTGACAGACAGAGAGGAGCCAGGGCCAGCGAGGCACGTGTCGTCTTACAGCTGATCAATCGATGGTGTTACTCGTTCCGCTCCGTTTGCTTTCGCTCTGCTCCACTGATCAGCAAGCTGGATGGGCATGACTGACTGACTGACTGACTGCTTAGCGTGTGTGTGTGTGTGTGTGTGTGTGTGTGTGTGTGTGTGTGTGTGTGTGTGTGTGTGTGTGTGTGTGTGTATGTGTGTACTAGGCAGAAAAAGCTCACGGTGAATCAGAAATGCACGCTTGCGATGGGGATGTGCGTTTCAGTTATCACTGTTATTTATAATTGTATTTATTCGTTTATTTATTTATTCAGTTAGTTAGTTACTTACTTTTTGGTTGCTTGGTTGGTTAGTTAGTTGGTTAGTTAGGTCGGTTATTCGTTCGTTCGTCAGTTAGTTAGCTAGTTAGTTAGATACCGTATTTAGGGAGCGGGAGTTCCATCTTTCGTTAGATACCGTATTTAGGGAGCGGGAGTTCCATCTTTCGTTAGATACCGTATTTAGGGAGCGGGAGTTCCATCTTTCGTTAGATACTGTATTTAGGGAGCGGGAGTTCCATCTTTCGTTCCGTCTCATTGCAGTTTTCCCAGACACAGCCACTGTCCAGTTCGTTCAGTCACCGTCTCTGTACTAGCAGTCCATTTCAAAGTGAACAGGATCGGGTCGCCTTCAGGCAACCGGCGTGAGGAGACACTGCGCTGCTGCTAAATCACTTCGTTCAAGTGTTCAGCAGTGTTTGTTCTGATCCGACACGCACACAAGACACCACTTACTGACCGTTCTGTGGACGGCAATTTCTTTGTCGTGGCCGCAGCGTGAGTGAGTTCTCTGTTTTACAGAAAGACCATCTCCATGTCCATCCCACGACCATCCCCACCATGAACCTGTCAACATTGGAACATTTCGACAATCGAAGGAGTTGAACATTTTTCATCTAAGATTTTAATGGAAGAAAGATTTTTTAACGAAGTTTCTGGTGCGTTTTTAGAAGGTGTATTTTAAAGAGATGTGTGAAAAGTGGGTTTTTGTTTTGTGTGTGTGTGTGTGTGTGTGTGTGTGTGTGTGTGTGTGTGTGTGTGTGTGTGTGTGTGTGTGTGTGTGTGACTTTGTGAGCTGACTTCAACGTGGTGACAGCCCTGATATGGCCCTTTGCGGTCGGCTGGGCTATAAGCAACCTTACCTTACTTACCTTACCTTACCTTACCTTACCTTACCTTACCTTACCTTACCTTACCAAAGGATCAGAGAAAGTGAAATTTGAGGTCACGGCGTGGAACGTGCGAACTGACATAGAAAATCCATCTGAGCTGAGAGGATTTCGTAAGAATATCAATCATTCAGTACTGATAGGCCAGATGAGCTTCAGAGTTTACAGAAAGAGTGAGCTTGCACGTACAGTCTATGCAGTATATTTTGAATGAACATTTCTTCCTCCTTCTCTTGTCTGTTCGCCTGTCTGTCCCAGTGTGACTGCCTATAGATCTGTCTGTCTATCATATGTTGGTACTAGCAATCATACTCTTGTGATCAAAAGGGGGAAATTATTGTATCTTTTAATAAATTAACAAACCCAGATACTACAGCAACTTAAAAACTCAAGCAACTAATCCATATCCCTTTGACCAAAGTGGGTGAAAAAAAAGGGGAAAAAAAAAGAAAAAAAAGGAAAATCTAAGCACTTGGAACAAACGAACTGAGAGAGGTGAGAGCGGCAAAGAAGAATTTTTTAAACGGGAGTTAAAAAATAGACTGGTAAAATCTCGTCAGATATCACAGTGAGAGAGAGAGGAGAGGAGATGGAAAATGGCTGGTGCTGAGGCCTTCATTTTGTCTTCAAGCATCTTAATTTTTAGACCGGTCTTAAACTTGTGCCTATTTAAAAAAAAAAAAAAAGAGATAGACGTAACGAAAGTAAACCCTTTCAGATCTCGCCCCATCTGTCAGAAAACGCCCCATATGCTACAGTGTGTCATCTGTAAGAAAACGCCCCATATGCTGCAGTATGTCATCTGTAAGAAAACGCCCCTTATGCTACAGTATGTCATCTGCAATAAAACGCCCCTTATGCTACAGTATGTCATCTGTAAGAAAACGCCCCTTATGCTACAGTATGTCATCTGCAAGAAAACGCCCCAAATGCTACAGTGTGTCATCTGTAAGAAAACGCCCCATATGCTACAGTTTGTCATCTATAAGAAAACGCCCCATATGCTACAGTGTGTCATCTGTAAGAAAACGCCCCTTATGCTACAGTATGTCATCTGTAAGAAAACGCCCCATATGCTACAGTAAGTCATCTGTAAGAAAACGCCCCATATGCTACAGTGTGTCAGGCCAAACTAGGACAAAAACGGAACCCAACAAATCGAGAAAAAAGAAGAAGAAGAATCCCTACAATCTTTCTTCTTTTTTTTCTTTTTTTCTTTTCTTTCTTTCTTTTTTTTTTTTTTTTTTTTTTGAAGAAAAACATCCTGCTTTCTATCTGAGTGGCGAGCACAATGTTGTTCGTTTTGTTTTGATTTTTTAGTAGTTATGGAAGATATTTATTGTTCTGACACAGTTGAACAGTGTTTGGTTTCTCCAGCCAAACGATGAAAGTGTGCTGCTGTACATAATTGATGGAGATCACATTTCTGAGACAGAAATGAAAATTGTTGGTAAAACACAAATGCAGTGAAACTTCGTAACGAAGCTTCGCCAATTACGATGGTCGTCCTAACAGTTTATTTTGACGCGAATCTCTCTCTCCTCTCTCTCTCTCTCTCTCTCTCTCTCTCTCTCTCTCTGCGTCGTGTGTACGTGCGTGTGTGCGTGCGTGTGTGTGTGCTGTGTGTGTGTGTGTGTGTGTGTGTGTGTGTGTGTGTGTGTGTGTGTGTGTGTGTGTGAGCTATGGGTAGGTTGGAGGGGCACTACTACAGTTCTGGGATTTGGGCCAGAGAGCTGGGTCTTTTTTTTTTCAGCTTTGGAGATTTCTTTTTCTTTTCACACACACACACACACACACACACACACACACACACACACACACACACACACACACACACACACACACACACACACACACACACACACACACACACACACACACACACACACACACACACACACACACACACTCACACACACACACACACACACAACACACGCGCACACACACACACACACACACACACACACACCACACACACACACACACACACACACACACACTGTTTCACCCGAACTCAGCACGAAACACTTCACAATGGAAATGGCAAGTCGGGTGCTTTCTCAGTGACGACGAGGGCACTCCATCCACTGCATCAGGTGTGAAGGCGAGTGAGGGAATGACAGCGAGTGAGATTTCCCATCATTGCATCAGGGGACAGTACTCTGTCGGGGCACATGGGGACACACACACACACACACACACACACACACACACACACACACACACACAAATGATGTGTATATGAAGGGTCTGTGTTTCAATGGCAAGAAATTTGACATAATGCGAAGAATGACGGATCCCGACATAACATTGATTTTGGTAAACGAAGAGAGAGAGAGAGAGAGAGAGAGAGAGAGAAGAGAGAGAGAGAGAGAGAGAGAGAGAGAGAGAGAGCAAAAAGACGAAGTTTTAATAAACAACATAGTTTTCACTTCGTCTTCTTTCCATTTAAAATCGACCTAATCTTCACCACAAGTAAGATAAACGTTACCTTGAAGGGTGAAAGGTCAAAGAGCAAATATTTTCCAATACTGTTCAACTATTCTTTTAGTCAAACTTAAAAGGACAAATATTATTCTGCCGGATGAAAGGAGCAAACAAATTACAAAGCAAAACACGACGCGTTTCGACCTCTTTGGGTTTTTATTTCAGGCATGATAAGGACAATGAAAACAAAGAACAAGCAGTCACTGATCTCCTGAATTGAATGCTTTTTTTTTTCTTTCATGTTTGCTTCAATTTCTGCCCGCAGTCACCTGACTTTGAAACTAACTCCTCAACAAAGTCATCTGATTGGTTACACAGAAACTACGACATTCTCAGTTCCCGTAACTCTCACACACAACAGTTTGTGTCGAAAATTAAGTGTATTTCAAACGGACAGAATCTGAACCAGAGACAGGGTTGAAATTCACACTTTGTTTTTCATCTCTGTCTTTCCTATCAAAACATATCAACATAGCTACTAACTAGGCTATACACAAATTCGCGGAATGGGTTTGAACTTGCAGGCGATTGGTCCATGGAAGCAACGATCTGCACCTGTTGGCAGGCCGGTGGTGGTGTGGGTGGGCGGGAGGCGCCAAATGTTTGAATCCTATGCCCTCAGGCGCCAAGGGCAGGTAAAAAGGACGTGGGGTGCGGAGGAAGCGAATAATAATATAATAGTGATGATAAGAACAATGATGATGATGATACTAATGATGATGATGATGATTATGACGACGACGGCTATGATGATGATGATAATAGCAACAATAGTATCATTATCATCATCACCGTCATGACAAGAAGAATTCGGCGACGACGACGACGACGACGACGAAGAAGAAGAAATACCAACAAAGAAGAAACAGAAAAGGGGAAAGACGAAGACGAACAGGAACTGTGGGTGGGGAAAGGCCGCCAGAAATAAAGAAAGGACAAAAGCGTGAGGCAGACTCACTGTTAACACACACACACACACACACAAACACACACACACACACACACACACGAACACACACACACGAACCACACACACACACACACACACACACACAAGAAGAAAGGGAAAGAAAGAACAGAGGATCCAGCTCTTCCACCAGCATTTGCTTTCCCCTCTCTCGTGGCCGAGTGTATTCGCAAGCCCTTGTGGGGTTTCCTGGTAGACGTCTAGACTGGCAAAGAAAAGAAAAAAAAAGTGGCTTCATGTAATCCCATTCTTCAGATATTTAATCGATATCTTTGGGAGCAGCACATTCTGTATTGTTAAATAATCCAGCCAAAATCTGTCGAATAAAGCCGGAAGAATTCTTCTTCACTAACACACACACACACACACACACACAAAAGACCGAGACCATCAAGAAAAACATCAGGCTGGAGCTTACACCAACGGCTGCTGTGAAAACACCAAAACAGAAACGGAAGACACAGCAAGTATAATTCAAAATCTAAAATTAGTTATTGAAAATTTATGTGATCGAGTTTTGTGTCTCGAAAACAGTGTCAAGAAACTGACTGATGAACTGGCAACCAAAGATCTGGTCGCGAAGGACTTGACGGACAACAACGTAAGCTGCCCGCAGACAAATTCCGTCGCCGTTAAGTCCTACGCAGAAGCATGTAGGACGCAGAGATCTTCAGTCAGTTCAGCTAAGACAGCTCCGGCACTGAGTAAATCAAAATCTACCATCAGCAATGAAATGTCAAAAAAATCAAAAGAAAAGAACTCGCGTACAGTTTCTGAAAAAAATGACGTCAGCGTAAAACCTAATGACGTCAGTTTGAAAATACGCAAAAGTCATGAGCACCAGAACGAAGAACAAGACATGCCGATGGTCACTTTTCTACACGATTCAGTGCTGAATGGAGTGGACACGGATAGACTAGGATACTCGTATGGTTTTGATGCACTTTCCTTCAAGGCTCCGACGTCGAATGATGTAGTGATGCAAGAGTCCTCTGTTTTTTCTTCAAAGAAATCGCCAGACGCCATTGTCATCCACTGTGGAGTCAATGATATTAAAAAGTCTGACCCCAGGATCTGCAGCAAAATCTTCGCCGATTCCATCAGAGTCATATCTTCCAGACATCCTAAAACGAAAATTGTTGTCAGCAAAATCGCGCCTCTACGAGATACTGAGATGGAAACCAAACGTGAACTATTCAATGCTTTGGTCTCCACGGAACTGTTTGGGATGGAAAGAATCTCTTTCGTCAACCATGGCAACATGCATACCAGAGGGCTGAAGAAAGACGGGATTCATCCAACAGCAGGAGGGGCCAGTGTCCTTGCGGGAAACCTGGGGCGACACCTGAGACAGCTGTTCTGGGAGCAGCCGAAGAAAACTTTAAGGCGCCCACGTCATCAGCTGCCCAGACGCTTCTACCCAAACCCCAGCTTTCCACACTACTTTGGTGAAAGGAACCCGTGGCAGAATCCCTTTGATGTACTAAGAGACTGGTTTTAAAAACTGGACCAATCTGTATAAACATTGCTTTAACTGCGGACAGCAAAGGACCGTTCTGTTGACTTTGCAACTAGTTATCCGCTGCGTTTATTCTTTGTGCATCGGTATTATTTTTAGAACCCCCACCCCCCACCCCCCTCTCTTTCTCTTCTCTTCTCTCTCTCTCTCTCTCTCTCTCTCTCTCCTCTCTCTCTTTTCAGTATCTCTGTCACGTATTGACATTTTTTAGTATACTTCATCGGTACGTTTTGTATTGTTATTGTCTTTCCCCCAAGCTTTTCTAAGAACTGTTAATAGCTATGGGAGAAACAAAAGCTATAAGTATTATGCAATGGAATTGCAGGTCTTTACATACAAACCTGTCTTACCTTATTCAACATCTTGCTTCTTTCAGATATCAGATTCTCATTTTACAGTCGTTAAATGTCACTCGAACTAAATTGCCCAGACTGTCGAACTTTTACTATCCTCCAGTCTGTGAAAAGATGGATCAAGAAGGAAAAGTTCAAACAGCTATTTATATTCATGATAAGATGAATTACACCGTATGCCCGTCGCCAGCACCAGTGAATATATCGAATCTGTACTCCTGTGCAGCCAAAGTTAAAATCAGTGAAACATTAATGATAAATGTTGTTAGTGTATACTTACCTAAAGGCCCAAATGAGGAAAATACCGAATGGATACGTCCATTACATGATTCAAAAGAGAAATGGATAATCGCGGGTGACTTTAACGCTCACTCACCTTTTTGGGGAAAATGAAAACATAAATGTGACTAGTAACAGATTTGTTGAAAATATAGTTGATGCCTCCCTCTATCTACTAAACGATGGGGAGTTACGAGGATCCCTGATTTACCCAATCAAAGAGCTTCTGCTATTGATCTGTCTCTTATTTCTCCCATTCTCGTACCAAATAGTGACTGGAACACGCTTACAGATAGCTTAGGAAGTGACCATCTACCCATTATTATTACGCTAAATGATAAACTAGCCCAGGATAGTACAGATAAAGGTGTCATAGCAAAATATAATTATAACTGTGCTGACTGGAACTTATTTCAAAATATTTTGAAATCACAAAATACTAATGACATAAGAGATGATGATATCAATAATTTTTGCTCAAAATTTACGGACACAGTGTTGCAAGCCGCTGACTGTTCCATACCCAAGTATTCTAATTTGAAGTCTAACAAACATTTGGGAAACATCTGGTGGAACGAAGCCTGTGAGAAAGTTGTAAATGAAAAGAAACGTTTATTCAAAGTCTACTTACAGGATAAAAAACCAGAAAATCACACTCCACTTAGGAAAGCAAATTCACTCAGTAATAAAACCATAGCACAAGTGAAACGGCAGTACTGGGCTACATTTTGCACAGATGAGGTTTACAGCCATAAAGATATACAAAAGATATGGAAAAAATTTAATGATATGAAAAATGGGGTACATCTACCATTATATCCAATCAGGATTGAAGGCAATGATCTTCCTACAAACTTACAAAAGGCTGAGTCGTTCGCTGACTCTTTTTCGGATACAATGCTTCCTAGTAAACTTCCACATGAAATCAGAACGTTTAGGGTAAATGAGGCCCAAAAAGATATGTACAAAGATCCTGTAGCAGATAACGCAAATTATATCAATGCTCCAATTACTTTAAGTGAACTAAAAGATACTCTATTTTCTTCAAGCGCAAAGAAAACAGCTGTTGGAGCAGATGCAATATCCATCATTCTATTAAAACATCTGCCAGATAACTGGATAATACTACTGCACGAATAAATTACAGAAATGCTGGGATGAGGGCTGTATTCCCCAAATATGGAAGCACTCAATCGTAGTTCCAGTATCTAAACAAGGAAAGTCAAAAAAAGATATAAACAATTATAGACCTATCGCTCTAACATCACACACAGGGAAGCTGCTAGAAAAGATAGTTCTAAACAGATTAATTTATTACTGTGATAAAAGAAAAGTTATTCCCACTAACCAAGCTGGTTTTAGGAAGGGGAGAAGTACAGTTGACCATTTAGTTAAACTGACTACGCAGATTAAACATCAGTTTGCTCGGAGGAAAAATATACTGGCCACATTCTTTGATATAAAGAAAGCCAACGATCACGTGTGGCATGATAGATTACTATACAAACTAAAAAGTATTGGTCTATCTGGAAATATATATGGTTATATTAAGAACTTTTTATCTGAAAGAAGCATGCAGACAAATGTTGGCAACAAGTATTCCACCCTACGATTTCCTAAAATGGGAATCCCACAGGGGTCAGTTATTGCCCCTTATTTGTTTAATATTTTGCTTTGTGATTTGCCACAGTCTGTATCGAATAATGTTGTACTAGTTCAATATGCAGATGACATAGTTATGTGGATGAAAGTTACTATGAAAAGGAAAACACCCAAAAGACAGCTTAATTATTTTAAAAAATTATATCAACTGGAACTCTATAAACTAAGTAACTACATGAAGGAGAATGGATTAATGCTATCACCGGAAAAAACAAATCTTCTACTTTTTAATAGTGGGCCAGATCCACCTGAATTACCCATTTTCAAATAAATGGCGAGACTATAGAATACAGACAAATGGTGAAATTTCTCGGAGTATACATTACTTCAAAATTGTCGTGGAATTATCATATACAGTATTTATTAACAAAGGCTCGAAAAAGCTTTAACTTTTTAAAAGTTATACAGAAACAAAACTGGGGCCAAGATGCTAATGTACTGAAACAGCTGGCATTGTCACTGATACGTTCTAGACTCTCTTACGGGCAGGAAGTCTTTTTCAGTGCCCCGAAAAGTTTACTTAATAAGATGCAAAGTTTGGATTGCAAAGCTTTCAAACTGGCTCTTGGTGTGCCCTATCATGCATCATCTTTGGGAACATATAGCGAAGTAGGAGTATTACCATTAGATGAACATCGACGGCTAGCTGTCGCAAAATATGTCTTACGAATTTCAACACGTGACAGCAACGTTGAGAATGAAGTCAGTTTGAGATCTGACATTAGCTTCCCAAAAAGGGCAAAATCAATTTCTTCACTCACAACTATTGGAACTTTCACTTCAGATCTGTTCAGCGAGTCAAAAGTTAACGTCAGCGATATAAATCGACCTAAACTTCCCGCATCTCCCAGCCCGCCATGGGAACTTCAAAGAGCATCATTTGATATTAGCCATACGTCGATGAAAAAAAGTGACAATGAAAAC
>CM065724.1:18590232-18805232 GCA_033310375.1 Conus canariensis | reverse complement strand
AACATCCTGAAAGAAGGTGTCAGAATCCTGAAAAAGTAACATCCTGAAAAAGAGATGAAACATCCTGAAAGAAGGAGGGTCAGATCCTGAAAAAGGTCACAGTCCTGAAAAAAAAGTCGCAATCCTCGAGGGGGGGGGGGGGGGGGGGGGAGTCAGAACCTGGAATAAGTCTAATCGTGAAAAAGGTCAGATCCTGGAAAAAAATGGTCAGATCCTGGAAAAAGGTCATCTATGCTGCGGGGAAGGGGGGGGGGGGGGGGATGTCACATCCTGAAAAAAGTCACATCTTTGGGGGGAAAAGGCACACCCTGAAAAAGGTCACACCCTGGAAAAATGTCACACCCTGAAAAAAATCACACCCTGAAAAAAGGCCACACCCTGAAAAAGAAACAAGCAACCAAACCAGTGAATGACGTGGTAGCTTAACCATTGACATTCTTAAGACTCGGACGTGAGCCCTTCCGCTCACTTCAGCACTCTGGCTATCTGAACAATTAAAGGAAACAGAAAATGCAAAATAATGAATGACCTATTGGCAAACAGACACTGTAAAATAGACAGATAGTGACCACTCCAACCCTGTGTGGTATTTCTCCAAGTAGTCGCCAGATTAAAAAAAAATGGTATGAAAAATTGTAACCAAAACAAAAAACATAAGAATTTCCAGAGCTAAATCATAAGAATGCTCCACAAATACAGAACAACAGTAGACAGCACACACACACACACACACACACACACACACACACACACACACCACACACACACAAACACACACACACACACACACACATTTTAAAATGATGGCAAGAGTCATAGAAAGTCACAGGAAAGAAGTTACATCTTTGGCGATGCCAGGAATTGAACCATCGACATCCCAAATCTTGACTTCTCCAGTCAATAGATCGGTCTCAAGTGATGGAGTGGCGCACAAGTGAAGCCAATCTTCCTGAGTTGACAAAGTTCGATTGAATCTCTCACGGGCATGTGGATTCTCAAAACAAGAACCAGAATTGGAGGGCCGAAGGCAAGAGAGAGAGACAAAAAAGATGGGGGGGCAGATATCAGGAGAGAGAGAGAGAGAGAGAGAGAGAGAGAGAGAGAGAGAGAGACAGACAGAAGAGACAGAGAGAGACAGAGAGAGAGCAGAGAGAGAGAGAGAGAGAGAGAGAGGAGGGGGAGGAGGAGGGAGAGAGAGAGAGAGAGACAGAGAGAGAGAGAGAGAGGAGAGAGAGAGAGAGAGAAAAGAGGATAGAGAGAGACGAGAGAGAGAGAGAGAGAAGAGGAGAAGGGAAGAGAGAGAGAATCTGTGGCGAAAAAAAAAAAGCAAACATCGGAGACAGAGACAGACACAAAGCAAAGAGAAACAGAGAAAGTCAGATACAAAGAGAGAGGTTGGTGACGTGGTGGTGACAGTAAAGGGAGTGAGGATGAGTGAAAAAAGGTCGGCACTGGAAGAGGGTGGGGACTGGGGAGAGGAATGAGAAGGGAATGGTAGAGGGGTGGGGGGGGGGGGGGGGGGGCACATTATTTCCTCATTTTTGACACCGTCGTGGAGAAAATGACACATCAGACAACCTGGCAACTTGAACTGTACTTGAACTCAAGATCGGAGGGGGGGGGGGGGGGGAGAGGGGCGGAATTGCGTGGGAGTCATGGGGGGAAAGAAATGAAGAGAGAGAGAGAGGAATGGAAGGATGGTGGTGGTGGTGGTGGTGGTGGGAATGGGCGCAGGGAAAGAGTAAATTTAATCAGCCGCTCCTTGCGCGGTGCTTGTAAGGTAAAGTTGATCGACTTTCTTCTGACTCAGTGCCCACAGTCTAATGTGCTGCATGCACGTTGCACCCACTACCGAATCGCCGCTTTGTTTGATGCCGGGGTGCGCTCCCACCGAGTGTGTGACCAGCTTCAGTAAAACATTTCCCTCGTCGCATGTTGGAAACACGATGGATTATAAACATCCCGCACCTCTCAATAGGTCAAGGATGCCCGGTGTGGAGTGTATTGATGTCTCCAATGCCCCATACTCCCCTAGCACCAGCTCAATACTCTCCATGCTCAATATTCCCCTCTGTCCAATATTCCCGCAAGCTCAATATTCCCCAACCCACTATGGAATGCTCTAGTTCTAAAGGGAGGAGCGTACAAAAGCAAAATTTTCACATACCACAGCCAAAGATCAGGGGTGCGCGCACGAACACACACACACACACAGACGCCATAGACAAGTAGAGGGAGTATCAAGCAGGGGATCTCTTGATAGTGGAGATTATCAAGCAGGAGATTTATTGATATTGGAGCGTATTGATCTAAACCTGTCTTTTGTGTCCAGTTAGTCCTCTGTTGGGCACTTTTTTTTTTTTTTTATCACATGTTCTTCCAGTCCCTACATACACAAAGTATGGCAGGGACTTTCACAACAACAACAACAATAACAGTAGGTCACTGAGGGGCGTGGTGAGTTCAGATGGTCAGAGTACTAAGTTTGTAGTCAAATGTTGCCAGTTCAGTTCACTCTGGCACCCATTGCAACTCAGTGTTGCTTTCCATCTTAATGTGCGATCATTCATGTGAAACAGGCGGGATTGATGGGGTAAGGGGTGGAGACTAGCATTTTTTCAAATAATTTACAGGGGAGGTGGGGGTGGGGGTGGGGGGGAGGCGGTAAGGGTATACTCTTCCCAATTTCTATGAAAGGGGGTGTGGTAGAATGCACCATAAGATCCCATCCATATTTCTTGGCTTTAAATATGAGAGAGGTGGGGAGTGGAAGAAGGGGCAGAAATAGTCTGCCCCCCCCCCCCCCTTCCCCTCCGTCCCAATATTTTCATGGGGATCACGGAGATGAGAGGAGGTGTCTCCGTGCCCCACGGTCCCGCCCCCTCCCCACGCCATTCCAACGCAACTATATGTAATGGTGTGTGGTGCTAAATCAAGCCATAATAACAATAGATTTTAACTGAGCGAAATAACAGAATGAAATGATCGAACAGCAGTGGAGAACAATAATGACAATGCCCTCAGGGGCCTACAACTGATCCATTAATTGAAATTATTTTCCAGTTCTTAAGAACTACATAATGATTTTTTTAGGGGTCCAACATCTGATCTATCAATTGAAACCATTTTCCAGTTCTTGAGAACTGCAAGATAAAAAAAAAAAAAAGAAGATAATGCAAACAGCTCAGCTGATGTGGTTGGACACTGTGGTCGATGCCCTGTTTAGGAAGCAATATCAGTTTTAAGTCTGTGGTTCAAGTCTTGCCCTGGATAATGCATCCACATTTGTTGGAAGATAAAAACATGTCCAATAAGAGCTCCTCACCCTGTGAGCGTGTGTGTGTGTGTGTGTGTGTGTGTGTGTGCGTGTGTGTGTGTGCGTGCGTGCATGTGTGTGTGTGTGCATGCGTGTGTGCGTGCGTGTGTGTGTGTGCATGTGTGTGTGTGTGCGTGCGTGCGTGTGTGTGTGCATGCGTGTGTGTGTGTATGTACATGTGTACTCTGTGTGTGTGTACATGTGTACTGTGTGTGTATGTGTGAGCGCGCGTGTGTACGTGTGTACTCTGTGTGTGTGTGTGTATGTGTACACTGTGTGCATGTGTGTGTATGTACATGTGTACTGTGTGTGTGTGTGTATGTGTGTGTGTGTGTATACATGCGTACTCTGTGTGTGTGTGTGTGTGTGTGTGTGTGCGTGTGTATACACATGTGTACTCTGTGTGTTTGTGTGTGTGTGTGTGTGTGTGCATGCATGCATGAGCATGTAAATCCCTGAGTGTATGTCAACTGCTGATATGTCTGAACTGTCCAGTTCAAAAAACAAAGGAAAAACTTTGGCTTCAATTATCAAATGGGACGTCAACAGTTGCCCCAATAACATAGGAGCTTTACATCCTACTTCATATGAAATATGTAGGACCATGAATGAATGTTTGAAGAAAAATGTCAAAGAAGGCACTGATGAATAGTACCGATATGATTCAGTGGAACAATGTCCCCCCCCCCCCCCCCCCCCCCGGTGACTGACTTTGTAACAATTTGATACTAACACCTCCCTGTGAAGTGCTGGCGCTGTAACAGCAACATGATAGACCTGGGTGTAGCTGCATATGGCACAATTGAAATAAGAAGCATAGGAGTGGAGCCACTGTGAGGACACAAAGAGGGGAGCCCCCCCCCCTCAAAAAAAAAAAAAAAAAAAAAAAAAAAAAGAAATAAAAGGCCAAGGAAAATAGTCGGGTACTAAATCTCTAATGCAACTCACACACATTTAAGAACAATAACAACAAAAAAGCAAATTTCTCCTAAAATATGTACCTTTCACCCAAATCTTTCATTATTTGATCAACAGCAAACAACCCAACAAGTGGCATTAAAAACAAATTTATTCATTCAAACAATCATCCAAGTACATACATACACATTTCTGTCCAGTTAACTAAACTTTCATTCACAAGGCAGAATATTGTCTGAAACAAGGTCAACATATCTCCCAAATTCATGCATATATACCGTTTAAAAAAAAAAGAAAAATGTCACATTTCCAACGAGTTGACACGCCTTTAATAATCTCTGTAAGGTTGCAGTAGCAAGACACACTGACCATTTTAAATGCAGATATACAACGATAAACTGTCTCAGGCCACACCTTGGAGCCAGTCACAGGATTTCACATTATTTCTATTGCAGCCTCTTTATTCTGATTTCTTAAAATATGAAATGTACTTGAAAGGAAAAAAAAAATCATCAACACTTTTGAGTTTCTTCTTTCAGCAATATGTATCTGCAACTAGCAAAAAAAACACAAAAAAACCCACCCTATTCTTCTGCCCACTTTATACTATCTCTTAAAACGTTTCACCCATTCACAATATAATTTCATTCCATTTGTATAACCTTCATCCATTCAGTATAGAAATAATCACTTCCATAGGATTTGTATCACCGCAATGAGTGTCTGCAAAACAAAACCCTTTACTTTGTCATGAATTATGACATGTGAATTGATAACAACAGAACTGAAGACAAAACCACTGAGATAAGTGAACTGATTGAATTGATCACAACAAAACCGGACCCCCAATATTCCCTTCCCTTTCCCCAATTTCAAATTTCTGCCAGTGCATATCAGGTTGAGCACCCACCAACGTGATATGGCAGGCAGATCTGCCAGAAGAGCAGGGGAAGGAGTGGTGGTGGGGGTGAGGGGGGGGGGGGGGGAATCAGGTCACATTCAGATTGAACACCCACCAAAAGTGATACAGCAGACAGATCTCTCAGAAGAGCAGGGGGAGGGAGGAGAGGTGCAGGGGGGTTCTCTAACACTAAACTGACACCACCAGAACAAGCACCTGTCTCCAGGAGCAGCAAAATTGACACTTTATTCATCTTAGGTGCTAGGGAGATCTGAATCTGTAACATTTTAACTACAAATTTGATCAGGCAGGACAGAGCGAAAAAACAAATTTACAAGTCCCCTCCAAACAAAGAATAAGAATGTGTGTAGTGAGCTACACATTCTGGAAACCAGTTTTTTATTCTACCAATTAACTGTAAAGCATTTCATAACTGCTGGTCTGGACGGGTTAAACTGACAACAAAAATCTTTTTCTCCCTAATCTTCTTGTCTGTTGGTTTTAAACCTGACAGTAAAAAGCAGCCTTCCTTCCACCATTGCTGAAGAAGGTTGCTCAGGCCCAGAGAACGAAATATGGAGCTTAAAACAAAAGATATATAAAGATGCTTTGAATACGGACAATACTTGCTCACCAGCAGGGCCCTCTTTTCCAAAGTTTTGTTTACTTACGCTAAGCCTCAGATGAGCTTACATCTCACCAGTAACTTAAGACTCACAAAGAATTAAGAATGGCACAATGCTGGGATGGAATACAAACCACCACTGTCTGTTTGCTGCTGGACACCAAGATTGACTGAAACTGAGCTTTAAGTAAATCAATCAATGGTTTTATTCAGACAGTCTTCAAACTCTTGGATTTTTACGTAATTCAAACTGTATTTCTGGTAGTTCCATCCCAACAGTCATCACACTCTTGGAGCTATGCTTTTATTCAAACTGTATTTGCAGACAGTTCTATCACAACAGTTTTCAAACTTCTGAAGCTATGCATAACTCAAACTGTATTTGCAGATGGTTCTATCACAACAGTTTTCAAACTTTTGAAGCTATGCATAACTCAAACTGTATTTGGTGATGATTCCATCAGAATAGTCTTGGAACTACACGTAATTTAAACTGTATTTGCTAATGGTTCCATCTCGACAGCTGCTATAGATGTGCGACCCATCACTAGCGATGCTGTAAATGGGGTCACAGTCTGACCCTGTCATCTCCACCATGGTCTCATATTCTTCGTTGACGTAGAACAGGGAGCCGTCTCCTGCAAAAAAGGGAAATGTGGGTATTGAACCTCTCATCATCTTTGTAAAACAGATTCATGTTATATAGGAACATTATAGCATGTACGTCTGGCAATGTCGCCGAATCCACATTCCGTCTCACTGGCACACACAGACCTACTCTAGACAGAAATATGGAACAGGATTTAACATGTGCACAAGACGGAATGCCTCTAGGCACGAAATCTCCATTTAAAGACTCATTTGTAGGGACTTGGTCAGGATGGGAGTCTACATAGATTTTAAATCCAAACATAAAATCTCTTTTGACTTATCTGTCTCAAGGCAGTATCGAATCCTAGACCTTGAAAAAAAAAAGGTCTGACACCTTACAGCTGACCAGACCCCTGCTGGGTTCTAATAACACTTGAACCAGCAGCTGCCATGGCAAAGTGGTTAGCATCACAGACTTCTGGCTGGGCAGTCGTAGGTTCAGAGCCATTTATTTGTTGAATTTTTTTGGCCCCAACCAGCTCCTGCCTGCCCTGAGCTGAGTTTGCTATGGGCTCAATTGGGCAGACTGGGACCACACAGTCAAGCCTCTGTTCTATGTAGTGGAACAAACTCTCTCTCTCTCTCTCTCTCTCTCTCTCTCTCTCTCACGAACACATGCACTCTAACAAATACATGCTCTCTCTGTCTGTCTCACATGCACATGCACACACACACACACACACACATACACACAGGTATACACACACACACACACACACACACCACACACACACACAGATACACACACACAAGATTTTGGCCACCAGGGTTTCCACATGCTTAGCATCAAGTTGTAGAAACGAAAACCAAGAACTTTCAATGACTTTCTAGGTGCTTTATGAGTATTTATAAGCACAAACTGCCAGCTCTCTACAATAAATTATCTCACAAGCTACATTCCTATTTCATATCATTAAAGCAAACCCTACAACTGTGTAGATACATGCATTTCTACTTTCACCTTTGATTAACATTCTCTTTACCTTCTTTATTCTGGAATCATTCTATCAGCTGAACTATCCATGTGAGTTGTTTTCAGTGCCAGGCAATAGCAAATTTTTTCTGAACCTCCCACTCCCCTTCTTCCCCCCCCCCCCCCCTCCTCCCCAAAAAGGTGCTAGTAAACAACTGCAGTGGTATGCAAGGACCTTACTTTCAAAACACAAGGCCTTTCATTCTGATCTAAGAACCTGCAAGGCCTCGTGTACCCTCCAGTCAAATGTGAAAAGTTAAGCACCTGCGAGGGTTCTGGTGACCGTGACCATAACTTCACAGTTTTCAAGCCAGTCACCTGCCCAAACCCTACCTGTGGAGACGAACAGCCCTTGTTTGTGAGGTAGCATGGACAGGATGGCTGACCTGGATTCCTTCCACTGGCGTAATGGCTGACTGCATGACAAAGAAGGAATGCATCATCTGTTTAACATGTATTCCATATGCTGTAATACTATTGAAGAAAAAAAAAGGGAAACCGAAGAGAACTATAAATATAGCAAAACACATTAAAAAAAAAAAAGCAAAACAAAAAAGGAGGAGAGAGAGAGAGAGAGAGAGAAAGCAAAATATCAATGAACAAGAAACAATCTATATGAAAATAAGAACTATGGATCATAAAGTGTTTCATACAAAAAGACAAACATCTTAATTAAGTAAATACCAGCAGATGCTGTCTGAGCGGGCATTATGTGTTTTACTCTCTGTCTCTGTCTCTCTCTCACATGCCGCATGCACATACCACACACAAACACCATATCTTCTCACACTGTCCTGGCTGAAACCTGAGACACAAGAGCAGGTGATTTGTGGTCTTCTCCCAAGGACTGTGACCCCCTATCCCAAAAAGAATCTGACGTCGCCGCTTCCTTTGCACTTTCCTTTCCTGTACTTCTTTGCACTTCCTTTGAAGTGCCATTAAATCATTTTACACACTGCTTTCCACTCTGACAGTCTCAGAGCTACAAAGAAAGGACCCCCCCCCCAGTGTAGCTTGGCAACTCGGGTTCAAATTTCATGTGCATGCTTCACTTCATGCAGGTCACATTGTCACACTTGCTGGGTCACCAACACCAGCACAAGAGAAGGAAGGAAGGTAGGAATGAAATAGAAAAGAAAGGAAGAAAAGAAAAAAAAAAAAGGAAAGAAAGAAACAATGATGACAAAGGAAAAAAAGGAAGAAAGGAAAGCAAACTGATTAAAAAAAAAAAGGAAGAACAGGAAAGAAAGGAGGCCAGAAAGGAAGGAAAGATGGAAGCCAAGGGGAAAAACAAAAAAGAGAGGAAAGAAAGAAAAAAAAAAAAGAAGAAAGGAAACAAAGAATGGTAGGAAAGAAAGGTAGAAAGGAAAGGAAACAAGAAAGAATTGGAAAGAAAGTTATAAAATGGAGAAAAGAAAGGAAGGAAAGAAAGAAACAAAAGAAATAAAGGACAGAGGAAAGAAAAGGAAGAAAAGAAAGAAAGGAATGTGAAAGGAAAAAGAAGAAAGAAATCGAGGACAGGAAATACAAGAAAGGAAAAAATACAGAAATAATGGGGGAAAAAAAACAAAGAACACAAATGAAAAGAAAGAAAGGAAAAAAAGAAAGGGAAGGAACAGAAAGAAAGCAAAAGAGAAAGATAAAACTAAAAGGGAGGAGAGGATGAAAGCAAACAAATGAACAAAAGAATGCACAGAAGAAAGACAAGAGATACCTTACTACCAGGAAAAGAACATGCAAACAAATAGACAGAATTACCTTTCTCCAAGTTCAACCATGCTCACCACTCAAAGAAGACACCGCAAACATGGCCACCATCATCCCTTCTCTCCTATCTTTTTCCCTTTTCACTGTTTGCTTCTTTCCTTTCTATCCCTCCCTTTTTGTACTCCCAGTTCTTATAGAACAGGGAGTACCTTACAATGGGAATGAAGAAATGCTGTCTGTGTGTCTGTGTGTCTGTCCATCCGTGGTCAAAATGTGTTCCACTCACTCCAGACAAAACTGCTGGACCGATCTTTCTGAAAATTTGTAGATACGTTCATTATGGGTCACGGATGGTGCCCGATGTTTTATTTTACCAGAATAGCTGTTACTAATGCCTATAAATAATTTTGTGATGTAACAGTTTAAGCAGTAACAGTTTATAAACTTAAGTGTAACCAACTTTTTGTAAGTCTTTGGTAGTATAGTGGATAGTGTCCCCGTCTGTCACGCAGGAGATCCAGGTTCATTTCCCCGCCGGGAAGAGCAGCTTTTTTTTTTTTCTTTTCTCTTACATACAAAATTTCTACCACCAAAAGGGGAGAAAGTGCTATAGTGACTGATTTATACATATATTTTTTTTCTTTTTGTTGTACTACAACTTACTGGGAGTACGTTTATATGCTTTGCATCTTGTTTGTTTCGCTTCCTTCCAGTTCTTTCTTTCATCATCATCACCACCACCACTTTAGCCCTGACACAGACTACAGGGCTGGCTGGGCAACAACAACAACGAAATGCGATGTGGCACCACCTGAAGCCGATTCTCACCTGGGATTTCTGACGTCGATGATGAAGATCTCCCCATCCTGGGTGCCACAGGCCACGTGGGTGGGCGACAAAAACTGGCAGCAGTTGACGGCAGACCCGCTGCTGACATCAAACACCTGCATGCAGCAGAAATATGACTTTTTGTCACTGATGTGTGTAAAAATATGTAAACCTGGAACAAGAGAAACTGTTTCTGTTTCAGACACACATGTACATATTGCTGCAACTGTTTCTGTTTCAGACACACATGTACATATTACTGCAACTGTTTCTGTTTCAGACACACATGTACATATTGCTGCAACTGTTTCTGTTTCAGACACACATGTACATATTACTGCAACTGTTTCTGTTTCAGACACACATGTACATATTGCTGCAACTGTTTCTGTTTCAGACACACATGTACATATTACTGCAACTGTTTCTGTTTCAGACACACATGTACATATTGCTGCAACTGTTTCTGTTTCAGACACACATGTACATATTACTGCAACTGTTTCTGTTTCAGACACACATGTACATATTACTGCAACTGTTTCTGTTTCAGACACACATGTACATATTACTGCAACTGTTTCTGTTTCAGACACACATGTACATATTACTGCAACTGTTTCTGTTTCAGACACACATGTACATATTACTGCACATGCAAGCAAAAAAAAGATGAAAAGAATCAATATCCTGTCACTCCTTTTATGGCACAGAGTATATAAAAAAAAACAACTAACCAACCAAACAAACAAAAACCCTATGAAAATCCTATAAGCACTTCATGAACTGTTTTGAAACAACATTCACTAAAAAAAATCTACTGCATTCAGGATGGCAACATGCGCAAAGTTAACTTCACAGAATTCGATGATTATGTGGCTGCGTTTGAAGAGCTCAGTGGGTGGAACAATACCACACAGACAGCACTCAGACAGCAAACAACAGGTGCCAAAGACAAGCAAATCGCTCCAGAGGGAGAAGAAGGAGGAGGAGACACATAAGAAGGAGGCGGCTGACGTGCAGCTAAGATCAGTCTTACCGGCTTCCGACTGTGGAGTCCGAAACCTAAGAGTGCTCCTTTCTCTGATCCCAGCACCAGCAGTTTGCCTTCTGTCAGGATCTCCTTTTCACCTGCCATGAAGGCAAGAACCCTCACTGTCATGGACATCACAACCACTGGCTACATCTTCAACACAACAGTCATAACATTAGCTAAACGGTCTTTTCACTGGGAGAGCTCATGGACATCCAACCACTGGCTACATCTTCAATACAACGGTCGTAACATTAGCTAAACAGTCTTTTCACTGGGAGGGCACTTGGGGGAGAGAGTAGGCCTCCACCAACATCAAACAGATCCTGGATCCACCTGATCCGTATCTGCACCCAAACTGAAGGGTTTGTCCCGTGGTCATGTGCCATCTCATGACCAAATGTCCTGAACACTGGTCCATAGTTTTTGCATCACCTTGCTGAATGGAGCCTGGATTTGCCCTTTGATCTGAATCCACATGGCAATCTCATGGCTTCGTCACTCGCTCAAATTCCCAATTCCAACAAGTTTCCTTGACACTGAGTGAGTAGTTATTTGCATGATCCTGCTTCTGGACAAATCAGCAAATTTGGTGAAAACCTGCCTCTGTGCTAGATTCAAACCACACATCCAAGATTCTCTTGCTTCCTACACAAAATCCGCTTCGCAACATTTTCATCTAAGCCTCACATTATCTGACTAAAATGATACCATGCAAGAGCACTTGGCTTCTGCACTATTCACCATTGACTGATATCAGAATGGTTGAGATCAAACATAATAGTGGTACTATCAAATGCACAGAGTGGTACTGTCAAACGCAATCACATGCACTCACTAACTTACATATACAGTGATACACTCACTAACACTAACACACACACACATACACACACACACTCACACACACACACACACACACACACACACACACACACACACACACACACACACACAAACTCTGAGGAGCACTGGAACTGTAGCAGATTTCCCAAGGAAATCACGGACTGAAGAGAAATCTGCCATCATTTTCTCAGGAGGGCAGGCGAGGCTGGGAGAGGTGGCATGAAGAGTGGTATGCAGGGGACGGGGAGGGAGAAAAGGGAAGAAACAGACAGGATGAACAGCAGGCACAATGTTGTACCAAGCTCTTCAGGCAAATCTAATTTCTGTGCTGAGACAAATTAAAGGGACTGTGAAGGATAGGCGGTAAGACACAGGCAGTGTTCACTTGAACTGTTTGTGCAGTTGGTTCAGTACTTCACAGAAGTTTGTTTGTCCCAGTGTGGCTAACATTTTCCAACATGATCTATTCTCAATTCTCCCAGTTTCTTAACAGAATGCAACCATTAACTCTTTCATCCCTACAACCCAGTTTTCCGATTTGTAGAAATCCTACCCTTCCTTCCTGCAGCCAGGAAAACCGGGCAGCACAAAATCTGTCTCTTCCTTCCTGCAGCCCAGAAAATCGGTTCTCACAGTAAGCGCTTTAAACTTTGCGCCAGTCGTGCCATCAGTACACATCATAACCGGGTCGCTCGGCAGTGTTTATGAATGGAATGGATGCCAGACGGCCCCTACAGTGTGGGAAAGTGGTCGCCCCTCTATTCTGGCCAGTTTGCTACTGCATACGTGGAAGTTCTCACTTTACACTTCTTCTTTTTTTTCTAAATCCAGGAATGAAGGGAATGCTCGTATAATAAGAATCTATGAACAAGAGGAAGTAATGGTTCATAGAAAAGTAGGAATGAAAGAGTTAAATATTCCGGATGTTTTACACTGAAGTTTACAGAAAACCTTCCAATATACACCATCCCGAGACTGGGTTCCAGCGCTTTTGCCTCTCTTGAAAATGGGGACCTCACATGGACTTTGGGAGGATCTTCTAGAATCTTCAAAGAGCACTTGTGCTCTTTTCTCAACATTGTTCTTGCCTGAATATATCAAACATCCACCCCAAAATACAATATTCACGTTACAGTTTACCAAAAATGAAAGAACATGATAATAAAAATGAAAAAGTATCATATTTTGAGAGTATAATTAGTTAACTTGGTTATTATTGAACTGAATCCTCTTCAGTCCTGACAGAACTAGTGCAGAGGTGTGAACTCTTTTGTACTACTTTGCAAAGTATCTGTCTCTCTTCTATATTGAAAAATGTCAGACATTACGAGTATGTATTTGGTAAGACAATTCTTTTCATTTCCATTACGACAGTCTCTCTGTATGTTACTTCACTTTCACTGTTTCATGCAAACCTCTTCTATCAACACCAAACAGGAAAACACATCACAGATGCTGAACAATGAAGTAGTGGGGGAAAACAGATGTTCAGTTTCCCTTTGTCTTTATCTCACTTTAATTATATATATTCCATCAAAACCCTTCAGCTTCTTCTGGTAACCAGTAATCTTCTGACGAATACTTCCCAAGTGTTTTTAAGTACGCTGCTTCTCAAAGATGGTGTTTGATGAAAATGGGCAAGTGGATGGGTTAGTCAAATTTTCTTTCCTCACAACCAAAGGAGTGGTTGTCTCAATCATCTACTTCAGCTTCATTAATAAATTGCACAGTGATTTCAACAAACTTGTCTTGATTTTAAAAAGTTCTCATATTAATATTCATACCTTACACATCACACAGACAGATAAGCACTTTTTTTTTTTCATTTCTAATGTGACTTTCGGCACAATTTCTAAAGACCAGATCATAATTTAAAACACCATTTCATGACATCAGTTAGTCAGTCTGTTGATGTTAGTCTGACACCCATGACCCGCTTTCTCCCACCACTCTGTCCTCCCATCGCTGAGCGTAGGAATTCTCTCCATATGTTGCTGTCCTCCTCCTGGCAGTCTGTAAATGTGCGAGGTGGTCTTCCTCCCCATCTGCCTTCAAGACTAGGTCTGTGGGTTACTTCCTCTTTACTTCTAAAGCAGTGGTCCACTAAATCCGAGTCTTGTTTTTGCTACTGTGATTGTTATTTCATGAAATACAAGTCCCTATATGTCCTTACTTTGCCCAGTACCATCTCTACAAACCTGTGATTACGTATTCAACGCCTGCCTACCTCGTGCTGAACAGATCTAAGCTGAGTGACAAATCAGTTCATTGTCATTGTCCTGTTTGTTTGTGTCTTGCCTGAAGAAGACCTAAGAGGTCGAAACGCGTCATGTTTTGTCTTGTTACTCATTTGTTCATGCTTCTCTTGGCGGTTCGCTAACATTTATTTAAGATCTGTTCATATTTCCGCCTGCAGTCGTCTCATTTTGCAACTAGACCTACAATACAGATTCCTTCCCTTTAAAGGTATGTTTTTTTTTTCTGAAATATTTCTCTTAGTCTACAACAGATGTACCTCCCAATATAAACTCTGTACCTTCAGAGACCCCATGTTTTGGAACAATTTCTAAGTTTATTAGTGAGACATTCCCCTGCAGCAGTCCGCCATGATCATCGTTTAAAAACAACCTCTACAAGGGCACACATCTGCCCAAGTCTATATGCCCTGGGGAGAAAAATACATACTGAAGCACAGACAATTTCAGAACGTGAACTCTATTGAACTAAAACAATTACTTGCAAATGAAAATGTGCACATTACTAGAGATATTGCTATGTATATTTATTATGCACTGAAAAAAAAAAGAGAACTCGTATCCCACACAGTATGAATAATTAGTTACCCTCATAAATTGGCATTATTAGTACATGGAAAAATATACTTTTGTTGTCATTTCTTTTTTTTCTCTTTATGTGTGCACTGCACCACACATTGTTATAGGCCGGAGGCCTGAAACATTAAAATTGTGTTCAATTGTTCCATGTGCCCTGGGTCTGCTCTGTTCTCACATCCTGACCAGTACTGAACGCTATCAACACTACCTGCTACAGCCTTGTCTGTGCACTGGCAACACTGCACTCTCAGCACATTCTCTTAGGATACACAATTTCTATCCTTTATTTTATTTCATTTTTTTCCTTTTCAGACAACTACAAAGCACAGAGGACAATGCTTCACACTTCAAACAGAATCATGACTAAGCTTTATCTTTTTCCAGCTTGAAACTGGAAACCTGGCAATATATCTGTCAAGCGCAGTGATAATGCTTGCCACTGGTGGTGAAGCAGTTAGGTATAGTTGCGACATGTGTTGTGAAAGTTAGTGGGTTTGTTGTTGCCCTACATTCTGTCTTCTTTTTTTGCGCCATCTACGTATGTCGTGAAAGTTGATGGGTTTGTCGTTGTACCACATTCCACCTTACTCCCCAATTTTGGCTGAAATGGGTTTCTTGCTTTTGCATCATCTAGCTCAGTGGATCCTGCCCCACATATTCCCTTGCGAGTTCAGTGGTTTTGTTCTGTTGCAACATTTCCCCTTTCCACAAAGCTCTATTCATCACTTTTCTATTCATTCATTATCATTAGTCTTGCTGAAAGACAGAAAAATCAGTCATCATGGGCGAAAATACAACTTGACAGAAGTAACTATTGATTCTCTGGAAGGAGAGGTCACTCATACTGACTCCATGACTAATAAGCAGTTATTGTCATCAGCAGGGGGCTTAGCAGTGGTGTCCTGCATACGCTGGATCAAAACAGGCGTCCCTGAACACCACTGAAGTGCCTTGGCAGCTGTGCAGTGTCTCCTTTGGGGGGTTGCCTCGTGACAACCTGACACTGGCTGCTCCTTGTGGATTGCTAGTTCTGGCACTGTGGCAGGCTGGGCCGGGCTGTGGACGGAGAATCAGAATGACCGGCCTGGGCGCAATGCCACTGAGGTGGCACAGCAAAAAAACCCCAAAAAACAATGAAAGAAAGAAAAAAGAAAAAGAAAACTGTTGACTTATCTTGGTTCAAGGAATTGGTTAGAAACTTGGAGCAGCCATTTAACTCTCAGTCTGCATGCTTCTTAGCAACATATCTGCATTTAGGGAAAGACAACTCACCTGGTGTCTCATCTGGCACCCCCAATTGCACAGAGTTGTCTGTGGCTGCCAGGGCACAGCAATTGATGTCGCCGCCAAGCTCTGTCCAGGCGTATAGCTCTGCCTGCTGACTTACGTCCCACAACCGCGCTGTTCCGTCACGTGAGCATGTCACGATGTTGCGACCTCGCTCCACAATGGCACAATCCAGGATGGCTAGAGACAACGATAGATCTAGTTGCAACATGAGATGACTGCAGGCGGAAATCTAAACAAATCCTAAATAAATGTTAGCGAACTGCAAAAAAAACGCAGACAAACAAATCACAAGACAAAACATGACGTGTTTCGACCTCTTAGGTCTTCTTCAGGCAAGATACAAAACAATTATTACAACGAAAATGAACGAGCAATCACTTATATTCAATCAAAATTAAGTAAAGTAACAAACTTTCTCTAACTTGTATTTCTTGTTTCTTTTCCAAATGCAAACTCTTCTTTGTTGTATGCACACTTCAATGGGTCTTCTTATTTATTACTTGTCATTCATTGCCTGTTTTGCCCGTCCCTCCTTCTTCCTTTATGTCCATTTTCTTATTTATTCATTTTCTGCAGAGGACAGAGGATGCTTCATACTCCACGTGAAATGTCTGGCTAAAGTTGATTTTTTTTTTTCACAGCAAGTCCAACACACATTCACATTTTCAATTTAACTTTGTTACATCAAACATAAAAAAAATTCATATAGAAAACAAAATGTGCAAAAAAGTAAAAAGATCTATCTCCAAGTAACATCATCGATAAAGGATTTCATACAGAAAAGAAAACACGGAAAAAAGTCAAAAGATCTACCTCCAAGTAACATCATTGATAAAAGATTTCATACAGAAAAGAAAATGTGGAAAAAAGTAAAAAGATCTACCTCCAAGTAACATCATCAATAAAAGATTTCATATAGAAAACAAAATGCGCAAAAAAAGTAAAAAGATATACCTCTAAGTAACATCATCGATAAAACATTTCATACAGAAAAGAAAATGTGGAAAAAAGTAAAAAGATCTACCTCCAAGTAACATCATCGATAAAAGATTTCATACAGAAAAGAGAACATGAAAAAAGGTTACCTGCTCGATGACCAACAATGTTAGCTGCCTCTTTGCCCGTCGTGGCAGACCAGATTTTGGCCTGCATGTCGGCGCCCACAGACAGCACCACCTCTCCTGAAGGGAAGAATCTGCAGCGGTAAACATCCCCTAAATGGCCCTTCAGGTCTCGCTGAAACAGTCACCAGAGTACCCACAATATAGCAAAGCCTTTCAGTGAAAACCCCTCTGATTAACAACTCGGATCCTTCAGGCTTTCACGCCTCCCACTGTGGAAAAACAAAGCAGATTATCTGAGCAATAAGCACATGTCATCCAACTGTCCTTACTCTTTCTGTTCATCTCTATCTCTTTTGCCGCGTCCTGCCGATACATTAGTCAGGTGACATTACTTTGCTTTCAACCAAGCAGACAAAACGGCGATTACTCACTCTTGCACAGAAGTGTATAAAAAATGTAATGATGTAATCATCATTTGCCAGCAGACCAAAAACAAGACCTGTTTGGCACAAATTTCATTGCGATTTTTTTTTTTCCTCGTCTGAGTTTTTTTTCCTTGAGATATTTTCTCTCTTCCAGATTCTGATCTGTATATCTCAATGAAATATGCAAATTATTGGAGAAGTGGAAACCCTGTCTTTTAACCACAATCCACCCATGCTACATTGCTTTTTCACAATTCATTTGCCTGTCAGCCTAGGAAGTCCTTTTGATTGTCAGGTCCATTTCACTGACTTAACTACTGAATGACACCAACTCTAGCTAGTACCATGATAAAAAAAACAACATCTGTCACTGCAGTAGAATCATGAAACGGGTCATAGTGAGGTATGTGAAGGCCTCCTATTTATATAAAGACCAAAAAACATGAAGGAAAAAAAAGCGACTATGTGATGATTGCATGATACTGAGATATCCTTAAGAACAATGACAAAATACTGAATCCACAATACAAAATAAATAAACGACTAGCTGAAGGTGTGTAAGTGTGAGTTAAAACACCTGTGCGTGTGTTCAACGACGCAAAAACTGCATTTCTGTGTGATCAGAAAAGGGAAATAATTAACACTGTGGAACTGAACACAGCCATTACAGAACAGAGGGCACCCTGATACTTTCCCCTTCTTCTGTTGACATTTCTCTTTACTTTCTATTCTTTCTTTTTCTGAGGACTCCTTTCCACAGCCCTGCTTCCCAACACTTTTTTCTGACTGCTTTTAAACTCTTGATAGCATGCAGGTGAAAACGATAACAACTCTTTATCCCCACATTTCCTCCCCCACATATCAGACATAGACATAAACACAATGAACAACTTTCAACCTACGTTTCTCAGCCTATCTACCAACTCTGCAGACTTGTTCTACCTTGACATATGGAGACACAACACTGAGCACTAATAACACCATGCCCATCCCCCAACCAACCCACAGATCTGTTTGCCCTACAACTGCTGTTGGTGTACTTTTCAACAAAAAAATGAGCGCATTTTCTACATAGAGAGTGTGCAAAATTCCAACTATCTGTAACAGCAGAGGGGAGGAGGGTTGGAGGGGGGGGGGGGGGGGCATTTGTTTTGTTTTCCTCTGCCATCACAATGGAGAGGCTTCTTACTAGTAGTTACCACCTGATCCTGCATTAACTATGGTAAAACTGGTTCTTTCTACTACTACAAATTATTTTAAACTTTTAGCCTACGGTGCGCACGGCTCCGTGCACTGCTTACAGCTCTCCTGCCTACGGCACGCACGGTGCCATGCACTGCTTATAGCTCTGCTGCCTACGGCACGCACAGTGCCGTGTGCTGACTGTGAGCTCCGTTGTCTACGGCGCGCACACGTCCGTGCGTTCTTATTTAGAAAAATTCTACTATCCAAACTGTAACGGTCTAAGAGAAGTAACTCCCGCCAGAAGTTAGTAGAGGGTTCCTGGTAGCCTGACATGCCCTAGTTCTTAAGTTCAAGCAAAGTTCACGTTTGCTATCTGCGGCTGGGACAAAGAATCCCTTTCTGACTTGAACTGTCTGCATTTCTGGCACCGGCCTTTCGTCGGCTAGTCAAAATGTCAGCTCAGCGCTGGCAAGTCATTTCTTTAGAAGAAGGTATTGTTTCAATGTATTCAAGGCAGTTCCGATAACGAAGGAGAGTTGATCGGCAGTGGAGATGACAGGGAAGATGAGGGATGTCTATTTGAAGATGTTCTTGATTACAATGACAAATCAACTGATTCGACTGATTCAGTGAGACATGCACAGGCGCTTGAGTCGCAAAATCTTTCTAGCCCAAATTCTGTGAAATTGCTTAAAAATGGATAACAACTGATAGCGAAAAGCATCATAACCATAACTGTATTAGGTGAGTGCTTTTTGTATCAATTTGTCTGCATGCCATTACTAAACATTGATCATCAAACTCTGCACTTGTTTTCATTTCTGTGTGTTTTGGTTACTTCATTTATCCATGTGTTGTCTAAATGCAGGATCTGATAGAGTTTTGAATGTACGTTTATCTCAAAGTCCTTGATTTCTTCTTTTCGGACATACCAAACATGTTGTTAACACGGACCAAACATAACACGTAAAATGAATTCCAAAAATGCCAAAATCGCTATGTAGGCGGGGTTTTTAGCATGAGTGGCTGTGTGCGGGAGGGGGGAAACACATGCTGCATGCATATGCAGGGATAGTGTTAAACCTGTTTCATCAGCTTATTTTAGCCCAAGCTCATGCTCTCTCGCTGGTTTTTTTCAATGTACCAGGGCATGTTGTTGAAGCACCAGACACTGCTGGACATCATTTTGCATGCAGAAAGTTCAGTAGAGTTGTTCATCTTTGGTAAAAGCCTCCACTATGGTTAAGTTCAGCAAGTGCAGTTACCCCTCAAGAATTTCGTTTCCTGAATTTTTTTTACATACTTTTTTTCTAGTTCATCATATTCTTCATATTTTTGCCAAGCATGTGAACAAAATAGGGTGAAATCGTATGGGAAAACAGGTCTCCACTCTCTCCGTTGACTGTAGCTGCGTATGCACATGTGTTTGTACGTGTGTGTGATGTGTGTGTGTGTGTGTGTGTGTGTGTGTGTGTGTGTGTGTGTGTGTGTGTGTGTGTGTGTGTGTGTGATATGTGTGTTTGTTTGTGTGTGTGTGTGTGTGTGTGTGTGTGGGAAGAGTGTTTGTGCGTGCATGAAGATATTTTACTGATGGGACTGATTTACTATTGATTCTTACACAGGAAGTTTACACCTTTTTTCTTTCTGTGTTTGTGTATTGTTCTGGTATATGGTTGCTGTGCTGTCGAAAATGAATTTTCCATCTCTCGACGAATAAAATTGTTATCCTGTTGTTCAGCCTTGACATGGAGACACAACACTGAGCACTAACAACATCACCCCCAGCCCCCACTCACTTTATGGACTTGTTCTGCCTTGACATATGGGGTAACAACATTCAGCACTAAATGCACCACCCCCAGCCCTCACTCACTTTATGGACTTGTTCTGCCTTGACATATGGAGTTATAACATTCAGCACTAAATGCACCACCCCCAGCCCTCACTCACTTTATGGACTTGTTCTGCCTTGACACTGAGACACAACACTGAATACTAACACCAAAACACCATGCAAAGCCTCCATCCAATCACTGTTGACTTGTTATGCCTGGTCATAGAGTCACAACATTGTGCACCAACAACACCAACCCCAGCCCTCACTCACTCTAATCTCGCCATTGTCGGTCTGCCAGATCAGCAGGTTGCCCGCAGTGTCACATGACACGCCCAGTCCTCCAGTCGTCACGTCCACACACTGTACCTGCCGAACAACAAGGCACGGGGCAAGACAAGTTGTATTTCTTGTACACAGCTGAGTCACTGAAAGAGAATTTGTAACAATACTAACTTTATGTCAACAGGAAGACTGTTGTGAAAAACAGTGATTATGAATAATGCATGTCTCATCTGAACTATTTAGTTGCAGGACAGGACAAATGGACGGAATTTACACTCTGTACAGATAAAGACTTTCAGCTTGAGCTGCAAGCTTTCATCTTGGGATATAAACAGCAGATAATACATATCTGCATGTGTTCAGACCTACACTGTCATGTTCCAATTTTTTCCAGAAATACCGCTCAAAATAATGCTATCAGGTATGAAAATTTTAAGCAGTATGAACAGCGGAACATGTATAACAAAGTTTTCTATGCCCCACCAGGTCTGAGACAACAAACACTGAATACTCTGACAACATAAAAACAAAATCACATTAACTGAAAAATCTTTTATTCAAAGTGAATAGTCATTGTTCTTATGGCTAGGTACAAGCACACACTGAAATATGTTCACACACACAAACACGCACACACACAACACACACACAAACATACAAGCACATATGTGCACATCCACATCCACACCTAACTGTCATGCAGCCAGATCAGACCCATCACTGACCCCTTTCTTAGGCTTGTGGATGGTGGAGAAGGTGATGTTAGGAGCCACAAACTTCCTGCTCATTGTTGTGGATTCTCCAACGTACGTCACAGACATTGTTTTCTGAAACAAAGGCGAATGCACGCCTTTATACATGCCCTGACTGACAATCCAACCTCGTAGAAAACTAGCTTGCTCCAGCTGTTGCATTAAACTGAAGCCACATTACAAATTAACATGGAGCGCAGAGAGATGCTTATTTTTACACACTACACAAGACAAACAAGGGAATTTTTAACAAATATATATATCTACTTCAGATATGAGAATGCACAAAATGAATTCTTCCCAGATTGCATCCAGCATGAAAAAACATAGATCACAACCAGCATCAGAACACATGACAATACTCCCCAGATCACAAGCAGCAATGGAACACATGACAATACTCCCCAGTTCACAACCAGCAACGGAACACATGACAATACTCCCCAGTTCACAACCAGCAACAGAACACACGACAATACTCCCAGATCACAACCTGCAATGGAACATATGACAATACTCCCCAGTTCACAACCAGCAATGGAACACATGACAATACTCCCCAGATCACAACCAGCATCAGAACACACAACAATACTCCCAGATCACAACCAGCAATGGAACATATGACAATACTCCCCAGATCACAACCAGCATCAGAACACACAACAATACTCCCAGATCACAACCAGCAACGGAACACATGACAATACTCCCCAGATCACAACCAGCATCAGAACACACAACAATACTCCCAGATCACAACCAGTAATGGAACACATGACAATACTCCCCAGATCACAACCAGTATCAGAATGAATGACAATACTCCCCAGATCACAACCAGCATCAGAACTGATCACAATACTCCCCAGATCACAACCAGCATCAGAACTGATCACAATACTCCCCAGATCACAACCAGCATCAGAACACACAACAATACTCCCCAGATCACAACCAGCATCAGAACACACAACAATACTCCCCAGATCACAACCAGCATCAGAACTTCTCACCAGCTGCAATCCGGAGAGTACCGTTTTCAGCATCTTTAATGTCCGTTGTTTGTAAGTGTAAAGAAAAAACATTTGTCCACAATTCACATGTCTCTTTAATACTGAGTATCAAATAAATGTTCCTTTGCACTCTGTTTGCATGGCATACTTTTATTTTGACTTGTTTCCCCGTTACTCTAGAGTCTGTCTCAGTTTTCTTGCATCACACTTACCTGGTCATGATTTTGTTACAACATAACATAAAAGTATTTTTGAAACCACTTGAATAGCCTAAGAGGGTGTGTCATTGTAGCACTCTTTTCAATATTCTTTTGTCATAAACATTCACAGTTTCTAATTACAGCTGAAGCCAGCTGCATCAGAGTGGGTCGGCCCACTGGACCTAAATGGTCATCTTTACCTGGAAGATGCCTTTCTATGTACCTCAGTTGTCTTAACTATGAACTGATTTATCACTCTCTCCAAGTTTACCTCACTGATTTACACTGCATTTCCTTTTCATTTTGTTCTGTTTAAAAAGCTATTTTTCAGTTTATAATTAAATTTGAAAAAAAATATAAAGAAATTTTTTTTTGTTGATAGATAAAAAAGAAATCAACAACACTTTCAGACTTTTCCTTATTGAGAGTGTCTTTTTAACCGTATTTACACAAGACGAAAACTTAATGATGCAAGTCCATTTAGCATACTCTTCCTCAATTCTTCTCTCTCCCCCTCCCCTCCCCTCTCATAACTATTAAAAGGGGAAACACCTCTCCCCCTCCCTCTCTTCCCCCTCCATCCCCCCACCCCCGTCCCTCCCCTCTCTCCCACCTCATCCTCACCCGCACCCCCCCCCCCTCCCGCTCTGCCCCCCCCCCCCCCCTTCCCTCTCTCACAAGTAACGGGTGCAGGAGGGGAAAGGGTCGTCTAAAGAAACAGACCTCTGTGATCAGATTCCTCATGCTCTGATCATGCCTCCTCCTCCCCACAGTTGGGGTCCTCCTCCTCCTTCCCCCCCCCCCCCCTTTTTCTCTTTTTTTTGTTTGTTGAGAAGGTCTTTTCTTTTATTTATTAAATATCAATCTCATCCGAAAGTGAAAAATACATCTTGTACCTTTAAGTATTTTGGTGCTAGTACTCTTTCAAACACACACATCCACATATTCGAAAAAGAACATTCAACCTGTGGTTCCATCTATCCCATATCACCTCCCTTGAACATGAAAGTACGAAAGCGAAAGTAGCTCAAGAGAAGCGGGAAGAGTGAGGTCAAGGGGAGTTTAGTTGTTTAGGGTGTGGTTGCATCTTTAAGAGGATTCACCATTCTGTCAGTTGAGAGAGAGAGAGACACAGAGAGAGAGAGAGAGAGAGACAGAGAGAGAGAGAGAGAGGCACGGAGAGGGAGGGCTGGAGACAAAGGGGAGGGGAGGGGTGGTATGGAGATAGTGGAAGTTTGAAAAGAGAAAGAGGGGAGAACTTCGGATGAGAGGGACGGGGAGAGAGCTTGTTGAAGCTTTATAGATAATGAAATTGATAAAATTAAAGAAAGAAAATAAAATTAATGAAAGAATGAATCAAGAATTTTAAAAAAATGCACATATACAATACATACATACATCCATACTACACACATATACATATACATGCATACATACCTAAATAAATAAGAAAGAAAGAAACAAACAAGCAAGGCCTATAAATCAAATAATAAATAAGGCAAATTAATAATAGCTAACTAATGAATTAAAAAAAAAGGCATACAAATGATAAATGACTGAATCAATTCAACAAAAATTAACAAACTTTATCTCTTGTGATGGTTCTGCATGGTCGGATCGGAGCCCCACAAAAAAAAAAAAAAAAAACCAAAAAAACAAAAAAAAAACACTTTCAGAATAAATCGCTTCGAAATCTCACAGTCTACAATTCTAATATATCTCTTTGTGTCATGCTCTCTAGTTCATAAAACATACAGGGCTACCCCCCACATGATTCATTTTAAAAACAATCTCTATATCCAGTTCTCCATGTTGAAAAATATCCTACATGATTCATTTAAAGGAGTATCTCTAACATACATTTCCCATTCCAAAGAGTCTGGATAGTGATGTGAAGAAGGAGGAGTGAGGGGAAGAGGAGAGGTGAGGGAGGGAGGTGGCCACTGTGAGACCACACGACAATTATCAAATGAGGGAGAGGAGAGAGGACGAAGATGATGCTGAGGAGGCAGTGGAAGGGAGGCAACACCTGTGACACCCTGATGATTTTTTTTTTTTTTTTTTTAATGTTTTGGCACAACACAATTCATTAAGCTTTTCTCTCTTCTATTTTTCTCTTCAGAAAAGCACAGATAGTGAACAGCTGTATATGCTTGCTGTGAAGGCAACTTCAGCAATTAAAGTTTTACACTGCTACGGTCGAAACCATCTGGGGGAATTTCAACACCTCAGCCTACTGCAGCTTTGATGTCTCAAATGTATTTGCTTGCCTCTTTTCTGGAATCTCAGTGAATTCTTATTGTTTTCAAAGCCAGGATCACTCTCACAAATACCCAAGTTTTCAAGCGCTCTGATACCTCTGCAAAAAATGCAGACATGCCAAAACAACTCTGATTTGTATGATGAAGGTGTAAGTGCCCTGATAACCTCTGAATAACACAGACTTGCCAACGCAAATCTTACTTGCGTGACGAAGGTTTAAGTACTCTGATACCTCAGCAAAATACAGACATGCAGAAGCAAACGTTACTCATGTGATGAAGGTGTAAGTGCCCTGATACCTTTGCAAAACACAGACATGCCAAACCAAACCCCATACTTGTGCGATGAAAGTGTAAGTGCCCTGATACCTCTGAAAAACACACTCATACCAAAGCAAACCTCACACGTGTGATGAAAGTGCAAGACACTGATACCTCAGCAAAACACAGACGTGCCAAAGCAAACCTTACTCTTGTGATGAAAGTGGCAGAAAATCCATCCTCAGTGACCAGATATGGCAATCCGTTCTCTGACGTCCCATGGTTCCTCAGCTGACTGTGGACACTTGGTGGTTCTGTTGAAATAAAATAAAAATCATTACAACAGACTGAGAGTGCGGCTGTCAATCCCACGTGATGAATTAGGCCTACTGCACTGTGTGTGTGTGTGTGTGTGTGTGTGTGTGTGTGTGTGTGTGTGTGTGTGTGTGTGCGTGTGTGTGTGTGTGTGTGTGTGTTGCTGCCACTGCCATGCCAAATTTGCTCATTAATCCAGCCTTTGCTTTATTTTTCATTTTTTTTATTTTATCTTTTTTTTTTTTCAATTTCAAGAATATCCACTGTATGTGTGGTGTGGATGTACATCTCAGGACTCGTCTCTGCCACCAATCCAGTTTGACACTTCTCTTGAGTATGTGGTCATTAGAGCCTCATGGTGCATGAAGTACACATATCATCATTTTGAAATATTTCAGTTTAACACAGACATCACTGATTTTGATGGATGCAGTGTAGTTTCCTGACATGTGGTTGTAGTACAGTGTGAAAGGACAAAGGTGTTCTCACATGTCCCTGGGCAAGCAAGGACTCTTAGTGGTGTCATTCAAGTGTTAACCATACTGAATCATCACTTACAGCACACTTACAACTACCATGAAGTGAACTGTAACATATCACTGATTCAAGTAACCCACACTGTAACATATCACTGATTCAAGTAACCCACACGGTAACATATCACTGATTCAAGTAACCCACACTGTAACATATCACTGATTCAAAATCACTAAACCCACACTGTAACATATTACTGATTCAAGTCACTAAACCCACACTGTAACATATTGATTCAAGTCGCTAAGTGAAGAAGAAAAAAAAAGGTAATGCCTGTATGTGTTTCTTAATATTCAAGCCAATATGAACAAAAAAAAAGTTAATGCCTGTATGCGTCTTTCAGTATCTAACCATGATTTTCAGATTAGATCCCCACTTTTGGGGACAGAGGATTATTTTAACCTTCACTTTAAAATTCTACAGGGAACACTGATAAACTGTACATAATGAATATGAGAAGGAAAAAAAAAACCCTTTCTCAGAGATTTCACTTTTGACCTGATTTCATCCTGTGCATCTGTCCATTCCCATTTTTCCTACAGCTTTGAAGGAGCTAGTAAGAACTAAGTAATACATCTGAACTTTGACATCAACGAATTAACAAATGCATACCCATATTCACAGATTCTCTCTCTCACTCTCACTCATGAATGTGCCCTAACTCATCTGGTTTTCTTCCCGACACGTGCAGAGGATAAAACCCTGGAGCGAAACAGTTCATTGGAAAGAAACGAAGTAGGACAATAACATCGCCTCGAGTGTTGCTGGAAGGACTTGCCAGCTCAACATTTTAATAACAATGAAAATTTCATGAACACTCTTCACCACCATCTGTTCCCAGGGCTTCACCAACTGTTCATCGGTTTCAGTGTGTGTACACCCCACCCCTACCCCCTTTCTACCTGTCTCCACCTGTCCACACACACACACACACACACACACAGATGCATATATTCCTCAAACACTCCAGCCTTTTCAGCAACGGAAAACGACAAGGTTTGAGAGAAGAGGCAAAGGCTTATTTAAAACAAATCAACAAACAACGAATCAAAAGACATCAGTTATGGAAAGTATTCAAGACAGAAGGAACTTGGACAGAAAGAGACCTTCGGTCTTATAATTTGATTCTGCATAAAATATTTGCATGTGAAAACAAAAACAAAGATGGAACATGGGAGCTTCAACAGATCCAAATGTTAAAAATGATACACGGGAACGCTACCTGTGCCATACTGCACAACTACGCCACAGGGACTATGTGGGTTGTGGAGTTGTGGGTTCAAGCCCCATCAAAGACATAAACTGCTGAGATTTCTCTGCCCAGTCAGCTCCTGCCCACAGTTCAGTGTGTGTTATGCAGTACAACATGAAAGGAAGTAGGCAGCAGGTGGAGGGAGGATAGGGGGCAGGGGGAGGGGGGGGAGGGGATGGTGAAGTGGGGTGTGTGCATACAGTGCTGCAGGTGGCATCGCAGCTCACTTCGCATCCCTTCAACAGTCCTCCTCTCTTTTTGTAGCATCTTCTTCTTCTTTCTTTTAGCGTCCACAATTATCATATTGATTATTCTGACACTTTTGTGTGTATAACCATTTTTTTATCCCGCCATTAAGGCAGCTATACTTCCATCTTTGGGGAAGGTGCATGCTGTGTGTAATGTGTCATCCATACCAACGGCCAAACTAGCCTTCTCTTCCGAAAGTTGGTGATGGGACTTTACGTGTGTGCAAGATGTTGTGCGTGTGTTCACACACGGAACCTCGGTTTATAGTCTCATTCAAAGGACTGTATGGGGAATGGAGTCAGAACCAACGTTAGCTCCGAGGCAAAAATCTCCCTGTACCGAAACGGCCCAGCGGAGATGCGAGCCCACAACCCCAAGATTACAAGTCTGGCACTCTACCACTGAGCTCTTCTGTTGTCTGTTTACAATACCAGCCCTGGCTGTGGGTGGCCTCACAGCAGCCCTATTAGGAGCAGATCACTCTTCACTGTGTTTGTGTGTTGTCACAGCTTTGAGCATTCCTTTTAAGCTCTCCAAATGGGGTGCAAAAAAGTCTTTTGATCTCCCTTTCATCTTTGGGTGGGTCCTCAAGAGTAGGCTCAAAGATTGTCCCCTACATTTTATACTATTTGCATAATGTCTTTAGTTTTTCAGCAACTCCCCCCCCCCCCCCCCCCCCCCCCCCCCCCCCCCCCTCCCCTCCCCTTCGTTGGTTTCATTTACTACTATTCGCTGGCTGCTTTGGGGGTGCTATCGGATTCTTTTTTGCACCCTTGGTGGTGAGAACACCACAGTATTATGGACTGTGGTGTGTCTCTATTTGACGCCAGGAGTGCAGACACAACCAGCCGTGTCTCCCTGATGAATTCCGACCTGTTGTGTCCTTGAGGAAACGAAAGTACAACCAGAGTGGTCCCCCTTACCGGACACATATATATGGATTTACCCATAATGCTGAGAGAGCTGGAAAAAAGATGGTAAGAAAATAAATACCTCCAACTGTCACCACCAAGTCTTTGAAACCCCTATGCATGGCTGTGTTCACACACACACACTCTGCAAGCATCACAGACACTAAATCTGGCGACGAGTGATCTACTGAAGCTACAAGCTAGCTTGAACCCAACCTCAAGTGACACAGTAAGTCGTTTTAGTTTGTCTGAACTTTTCGACCACGTAATCACGATCAGTCTTTACGTCACACAACGTCAAGTCGTAGAACTGTAGTGTTAGAGTACACAGTGACTGTAACGATGTCAAACTTGCCAAATTTCGAACGTTTTGTCGTGCATGGGGAAGAGAATACAGCAGGCACTCGTTGGCGGAAATGGATAGGCAAGCTAGAAAACCTGATGACAGCAATGAACATTACAAATGATCAGAGAAGGAAGGCTTTGCTGCTCCACTATGGTGGTGATGACATTTTCGAAATTCATGACGCCATGACAGATGAAGAAAAGGGTATAGGTGCAACTGACAATGAGGGCCATGCCATTGAGTATAAGACGCTCAAAGAATCATTCACTGCATATTTCACCCCCAAAAAGAACACTTCATTTGAGACTTTCAAATTTAGGCAAACAGTGCAGAAAGCAAATGAAACCATTGACTCTTTTCACACTCGACTCAGAAGCTTAGCAGCTAACTGTGACTTCCATTGATATGGACAAAGAAATTCTGTCACAAATAATTCAAGGATGTACGTCATCACGTGTTCGTCGCAAGGCTCTTAAGGACAACCTCACCCTGAAGCAGGTCTTGGATGAAGCCCGTAGTTTTGAACTTTCAGAAAGTAGAGCCAGTGCCATAGAAAGCTCTGCAACTGCCAACGCCATTGCTGGTGAAGATGTTGACTGTGCTGCCTATTCAGTCAGAGGTGGTCGACGCCCGAGACGTGGTCAACGCTCCAGAGGTCCTGGTCACCATCCAGCAGCCAATACAGGTCAACAACCGGCCCACAGCTCACATCGTGGTCGCCTTGCCTACGGCCGCAACCCCAGATCCGGCCGTGGTTCCCGCTATCATACTTCAAATCAGTGCGACAACACCGCGCCCTGCCGTTACTGTGGTGGCCCGGTGACCCATACACTATGCCCTGCAAAGGGGAAAGAGTGTCGGCTCTGCAGAAAGCCCAACCACTTCGCACGTGTCTGTGAGTCTGCCCAGAGCCAGAAGATAAGGCAGATTGACCATATGCACGTTCAAACAGCCGCTGACAACGCAGACAGCTCCAGCGAAGAGATCTTTAGCATCACCGCAAAGCGTGCATCAAAAGCGCCAATTGTTGATGTGTGCCTAGGTGGCACTGTGACCAGCTTCATCATCGACACAGGGGCGACGGTGAATATTGTCACAACAGACACATTCAAGAAGCTTGCTAACAGTGAGACATTGTATGGGCCTTGCCCGAAGGTCTACGCCTACGGTTCAAAAACGCCACTTCCAGTCAAGGGCTACATACAGACGAACATTGCCTACAAAGAAAAGCAAACACGCGCAAAATTCTATGTAGTGGAAGCTGAAAACACCGACAATCTCCTCAGCGCAGACACAGCCCAAGCGCTCAACATCATTCAGTTCGCCCTGGCCTCCAAGACATCGACAGGCATCATTGATGACTTTCCAAGCCTATTTGATGGAAAATCAGGGAAAATCGAAGGTGTTCAAATTAAACTGCACATCGACGAGTCTGTGCAGCCTGTGCATCAATGACACAGACGCATCCCCTTCCACATACGAAAAGACGTGGAACGAGAGTTGGAATGACTAGAGGAAGATAATGTTGCTTATAGCCCAGCCGACCGCAAGGGGCCACATCAGGGCTGTGACTAGAGGAAGACGACATCATTGAGAAGGTGTCTGGCCCAACACCGTGGGTTTCCCCGACCGTGGTAGTACCCAAGAAACAGGGAGGTGTTCGTTTATGCATCGACATGCGAGAAGCAAATAAGGCAATCCAGAGGGAAAAGCACCCAATGCGACCATAGATGAACTGATCACCGACTTGAATGGGTCCACCATTTTCAGCAAATTAGACCTGTCAGGTGCATACCACCAACTACAACTCCACCCAGACAGCAAATATATCACAACATTCTCTACACATGTTGGCCTTCGACGGTACAAAAGACTTTTGTTCGGCGTAAACGCAGCAGCTGAAATTTTTCAAAACGCCATTGCTGAGATCCTACAAGATATCCCAGGGGCCAGAAATTTGAGTGATGACATCATCGTGCATGGTGCCACGGAAGCTGAGCATGACGAAAGCCTTCGGAAGACCTTGAACAAGCTGAATGAAGTTGGCGCTAAGCTGAACCGTGGAAAGTGTGTTTTTTCGGTGAATGAACTCACTTTCTTCGGCCATGTATTTGGCCAGAATGGTGTCTCGGCAGATCCGGAGAAGATTCAGACGATCGCCCAAGCTCAACCTCCTCAATCTGCAGCCGATGTGAGGTCCTTTCTTGGAATGACGCAATACGTTTCCAGATTCATCCCAGGCTACGCTACAATCACTGAGCCACTGAGACAGCTCACTAAGAAGGACACTGTCTGGTCCTGGAACACCCCTCAGCAAAAGGCTTTCGATGAACTGAAGTGTGCACTGACCAGCGCACGCGTCATGGCTTACTTCAGCCCTCACAAGCAAACGGACATCCTGGTAGACGCCAGTCCCGTAGGTCTTGCGGCCATCATGACCCAAAACGGGCGACCGATCTGCTACGCCAGTCGTGCATTGACGGACACTGAGAAGAGGTACTCGCAAACAGAAAGAGAAATGCTGGTGATAGTCTTCGGTGTCGAACACTTCCATCTGTACATTTTCGGGTCCCCATTTGTGTTACACACAGATCACAAGCCTCTGATAGGAATTCTGAAGAACCGAAAACCTGCAACTGCTCGAATTGAACGCCTACGCCTTCGTCTCCTGCCCTACGAGATGGATCTACGGTACCGTCCTGGCAGGAACGAGCAAAACCCAGCTGATTTCATCAGCAGACATCCCACATCTGAGCCCAGAAGAGAGAACGCATCAGAGGCGTACATCAACTACGTTGCCCAGAATTGCATTCCCAAGGCAATGACTCAAGCAGAAGTTCGAGAAGCTGTCCAGCAAGATGAGACGCTACAGGAAGTGATGACAGCGGTGCAGACAGGAAAGTGGCACTCCCCTGACATAAAGGCTTTCGCCCGCTTCAAAGATGAACTGTCTGTACATGATGGACTTTTGCTACGAGGCCATAGACTGGTAATCCCACAGCAACTTCGACAGACAGTCATCGACATCGCCCATCAGTCCCACCAGGGAGTTGTCAGAACAAAACAACATCTCCGGGAGAAAGTATGGTTTCCTGGCATTGACAAGAGCGTCGAAGCGTCTGTGAAGGCTTGTATCCCATGCCAGTCCTCACACCCAGGTCCCTCCAAGCGAGACCCCATACTTCCCACCCCACTCCCCTCCAAACCCTGGTCCTGCCTGGCAATGGACTTTGCTGGGCCATTTCCTTCAGGTGATTATCTCCTGGTCCTGATCGATGAATACAGTCGATACCCTGAAGTGGAAGTCGTCGGATCAACTTCATACAAGACTGTAACTTCCAAACTGGAGACCATCTTCGCGCGCCAAGGGTTTCCAGAGGTGATCAAGACAGACAACGGTCCCCCATTCAATGGTGCGGAATTCTCCACCTTCCTTGAACAACTGGGAATCCAACACAAGAAGGTCACTCCCTTATGGCCTGAGGCAAACGGTGAAGCCGAGCGGTTCATGCGAACTCTCAACAAAAACATCAGAGCCGCCACTGCAGCGAACCTGAACTGGAAGACACGGCTACCAGTTTTCCTGATGCAGTACCGTGCTACACCCCATGCCTCTACCAATGTGTCTCCCTTTGAGGCGCTCACCTGCAGGAAAATGAACACTGGCCTTCCTGCCGTTGACGCCACTACCACCCCTTCCCCCACTCACCCCCGCATTGCTCTCCACGATGCAAAGAACAAACAGAAAATGACCTCATACGCCAACGCCAAGCGACATGCCACGCCCCATGATCTTCAGGTTGGAGATCATGTGCTGATCAAGCAGCCAAAGACCAACAAACTCACCCCCCCTTTCAACCCCAAACCCTACACAATCATCATGAAGAAGGGAACCATGCTCACAGCCCAGCGTGGTTCGCGGCAAGTCACCCGCAACTCATCACACTTCAAACGCATTCCCCCAACCATCAACCGAGATGAGGACGCAGACAGCGAAGAAGAGGAGGAGAAAGATGAGATGACACCTCCAGTCCCAGAACACCCGCCAACTCCTGAGCGAGCTACGTCACAGCCCGCTCATCACCCAACTCCAGATCAATGTAGACCTGCACCTCCGCCTGGTCTTTGCAGTCCCACACCTGGTCTTCGCACTCCTGAACCTGGTCTTCGCACTCCCGCACCTGGCCTTCACACTCCCATGCCTGGTCATCGCTTTTTTGCACCTGATCCTCGAGCTCCAGAGATGCCCTCAGCCCAGCCGATGGCCAGACCTGCCCGTGAACGCCGCTTGCCAGAACGACTAAAGGACTTCGTGTTGCCGTCAATCAAGACATTCGCTGTGTGACCTGAGATTCCAGTTCTTGCTGTTCCAGGCTCCATTATTTTGTTTGTGTTGTATTTTGGAGTTAAGCCATATATACTCGCAGTCAAACATTCGCATACACACACAGAACATACAGGAGTTTTTGTTTGTGTTTTGAATAGTTTATTCTGACGGTTGTCGCAGTGAAAATTACATTTGGTAATTATATATAAGAGACTTTAACGGACGAGCTACTGTTGAACTTTGGTGCTAAAGTATTTTTACCACCGTGCAAAGTTACACTTTGAATTTTGAACAGATCAAGTTACACTCTGAATTTTGAACATATCAAGGATCCCCGTCCATCAAAGAACATTGACTTGTTAGTAGTATTTGATCATTACATAGTTGAATGAGTAAATTTGAATGACTCTAATAATATATAAGTTAGTTGATAATCTAAAATTTAAGATCTTGCTTATGGAGTTTGATGAAACTTTATTTGAACATTGATAAAATTAATTTTAATTTGAGACCAACAAAGGTAAACTTTGAGTTGAAGTTTACAGCTTATGTTTTCCAGTGTGTTAAAAGAAAAATCTTTAATTAAAGTTGGGAGAGATGTTGTGTCCTTGAGGAAACGAAAGTACAACCAGAGTGGTCCCCCTTACCGGACACATATATATATGGATTTACCCATAATGCTGAGAGAGCTGGAAAAAAGATGGTAAGAAAATAAATACCTCCAACCGTCACCACCAAGTCTTTGAAACCCCTATGCATGGCTGTGTTCACACACACACACTCTGCAAGCATCACAGACACTAAACGACCCAGCGGACGAAAGGCCTCGGAGCAGGCAATACAAATATATCTGCCTTCAAAAGGGATTGCGATGGTTCCCTTATGCAGCTAGTGAAGAGTTTTCATATCTGTAACATATTTTCTAAATTTCATGTTCCCAGTTTCTCCATCTTCAAACTCCCCCCCCTCCTTAAGTCCAAATCTTTGCCAAGTCATTACTATGAAGACAGTTCAGTTGGCCTGCGCTTGTTTTTTCCCCCACTATTAGATTGTTCGTCTATGTATTTGTCTGACTTTATTCAAGTTTAAAAGGCTGTGCCAGTCTTGAATAAAAGTTACTCTGTGTTAGGTTTTCTTATGGGAGCAAAAAATACCCCACTTGTTTACTGTTTAAAAAAAAAAGAAGAAAAACGGAAAAAAAAAGGCTCCAAATTCCATTGCCCTTCATGCTGTGCTCTCTTGCCATGTCATGGGGGACTTCCTTTTCTCCCCACATCTGTACTCCTGATCAGCTAGACGTGTGGATGTCATTTAATAATAATGATAATAATAATAATAATAATAATAATAATAATGAGGACTATTTCTATAGCGCCCGTCCTAACAACGTAGGCTACAGGGCGCTTTACAGGTTTTAACATATCAACATCTAAAAATATCCGCAGGACACACACACACACACACACACACACAAACAAACACACACACACACACAAACACACACGCATGCACACCTCTGTGTTCATGAGTCATAAACATATGCAAGCACTCACACACACACATGCACACACACACACATCCCCACACAACACACACACAGAACACACATACATCACATGCACAGACATGACACACACACACACGCACCCCACACACACACACACACACACACACACACTGGGACACAATGTCGCATACATACACAGTTACACTATATAACACGGTGAACAGCTCGTTCGTACATTTAGTAATATTTCAGGTGGTATCTCACCTGCAACTGGCGTTTAAACAGATAAGTTTGAAGAGCACACTTAAAAGCTGGGAAGGAAGGGGCATGTTGTAGATGGAAAGGTAGTGAATTCCCGAGTGTTGCCGCAGAAAATGAAAATGCTCTGGAGCAATGCTGCTTTTGGCTATATGAGGGAATTCGAAAAATTTAGTCATCGGAGGAAGAACGGAGGGGACGTGTAGGAATACATATTTTGAAGAGATCAGAAAGATGGGCAGGCGCTTCACCTGTGATAATCTTAAAACATAAACATGCAGCCTTACACTGAATCCTGTGCTCAGTTTTGAGCCAGTGTAATTCCTTCAAGAGATACGAAGTATGATGTTGTTTTGGTGCCTTGTAGATAAGGCGAGTGGCTGAATTTTGAATACATTGTAGTGGCTGGGGTAAGGCATTGTACACCAAGGAGAAGAGCATTACAATAATCTAATCTTGACAGAATGCATGAAGACACCAACGTCTTTGAGGCCTGTTTTTTAAGGAAAGGTCTGATAGAGCTGATGCGATGGAGTTCAAGAAAGGACGCTGGGCAGATTTTGGCTATGTGGTGCTTTAGGGTGAGATCAGAGTTGTGATAGAAGCCAAGGTCATGAACAGTTGGCATAAATAAGATGTCAGTGGTGCCTAGGACTGTTGACGGATGAAGACGGGGCCGGTGGAGCTTGAGAGTGTTTTATAAACCGGATAGCTTCTGTTTCATCATCGTTTAATTTCAGCTTATCATTAGACATCCACTGTTTGATTTCAGAGACACAGTCTTGAAGACTTTTGATGAGATTGTCATAGTTATCTAGCATGTCAGAATGTTCAGGCTGAGTGTCATCGGCGAACATTCCATGACGAACAGAATGGCTGTTAATGATCTCAGTCAGGGGCGTTGTGTGCATTATGAAAAGCACATCCACAGCCCTGGTGGGCTAGCGTTCAAGCCAGTGGTGTTGACAATGTTGCAGGGACCGTTGTTGAGATGGACCAAGTGGTGTAAAACGAATGGTGGTGGTGGTGGTGGTGGTGGTGGTGGAGGGGGGGAGCTGAGTGAGTGACTCACTCAGACACTAGCCACTGTAACTAGCTCCATGACTACACACACAATGTTATTCATATGGGGCTTCAGTAAGTTTTCCCTGAAGTTGGAGTATGGCTGCCTTAATGTTGGGATAAAAAACAGTCATACACACAAAACTCCATTCCCTTTGTTGGGTAGATGGAATTAATCCTTGCCTGTCTATACAGGGAGTGTCCACAAGGGTATCAGCCTGCGTACGGGGAAAAAAAAAAAAGGGCTTCAGCAAGTAGTGTCCTGCTTAATACCGCAACAAAACAAAAACACACTGAATTCCACGAAAGCGACTCAACAATGTCTCCTCTGGTAGGCTGCCTCAAGCTGATGGCTGCCTATGAACCTGTGACGGGATGCATATAGAAAGTGCAGCATGGGAGAATCATTTCTGCAAAAGGCAGCCCTACACCAGTGAACAGCGTAGAGATGCTGTTACATAATGCTGTGCCTTGATGACAGTAAACCACGGTCATGCCTTGATAACATGAAGAACAGAAGGATCTCCTTTACTGAAGGCATCAAGTCCATGCTTGACCCTGGGGTTACTTTTTCCTTTCCTCTGTTCGGAAGAAGTGCATTCTTTGAGCACATATACCGATTCTGATCTAACCTCTTCTTTTCCTCTCTCTTCTGGAAAACTGTGCAGATAGCGAGCACTGCTTTACATTGACTTACATTATATGTATATTTTCTTTTTCTCTAAACTGTACACACTGTGAGCAGTTTCATTGACACAGACTTCACTTTTTGTTCACTCTCGAAAGACCACACTATGAACAATTACAGAGACTCAGACATTACTTTTCGTCCTTCTTGCAAGTACAGACCAGTTAAGCAAGCTTGCTGCACGAAAAGACTTGCACTGAAGTATGAAGTTCACATTGCACCAGAGATTTCACTTTGTTGTTAAATGCTTACATGCATCAGGGACAACTTCATCACACTGGACAACATCCTCTTTGAAGTTGCATGGTGTGTTCACCAATTTCAATGCCAGTAGTTTGTACAAACATACAAGTTAGGAAGGCCTGATCAGCTGAAACGTGGAGAATTCAGTTCAATTGAATTCTCAATTCAATTCAATTCAATCAACTTTATTGTCCATCGGAAATTTTTCTTCTGCTCCACATCATTTCACAAATACATAAGCCATTACAAAAAGACATTATAAATCGTTACATAAAAGCCTTTGTTACTATATGTATTTATATACATCTACACTCACCCCCCCCCCCCCACACACACACACACACATGCACACATACATACACACACACACTCACACACACATGAAATAAACATTAAATCCATAAGACATAAAACATTACATAGATTATAAAAACAATACGTATAAAAACACAAACTCACCCGCACCAATGCCAAAACACTAAAACACACACACATGCGTACACACACACACACACAAAATTCATGTATGATATGCTACGCAGTTTATCTCTCACACATCAATGGCAACACGTAACACCGCAGCAGACAGTCTGCATATTTCAACAGAAAGTGATGATACCTACCTGATGTTTTATAGGTGACCCATGCAGTTCCACCTTGCTCTCTGCAATGACAATCAAATTACTTGCTATGTTGACAATTATCTTTCAGAAAAAAAAAAAACCAGCACAGTCAATGTGTGTGTGTGTGTGTGTGTGTGTGTGTGTGTGTGTGTGTGTGTGTGTGTGTGTGTGTGTGTGCGTGTGTGCATGCATGCACGCACATGCGTGTGTGTGTGCGTGTATGTGTGCATACATGCATGCATGTGTATGTGTGTGAGTGCACAATTTCTAATCTTCCTCTTTAAGCAGAAACACCATGCAGAATATGCATTGTATACATATACCGAAGTACTGATTTAGCAAAAGACCTAAGAAAGATGACTGGGATAAGAAACATGACTGGAATAGTGGGTAGGGTAAGTCACATCACATCTATGCACTTCTATTGTCAGTATTCACAATGATGAGACATTTAAAACCTGAAAATAAGGAAGACCAAGGGAGGACGCAGGTGACCATACACCCACAGTTGTGTTGATGCATGAGAGAATCTGGAGGGGGAGCCCTGGAAGAAAGTGTCCTAATTCAGGACTCATTGACAGGTTTTGCCTCTCTTGAACATCCTCCACGAGAAAGAAAAAAAACACAAAAAACATGACAGCACCATTACTGCTGTCAATGCAAATTATCAGATGACTCCCCGGAGATATTTCCCTGTGTCTATTTTAAGATCTAGTCCTATTGTGGTGGGATACTGTTATATACCGTGATGGCACTTGAGTGTGAGATGCAAGCAAGAGTGGTGTTCAAAACCTACAACAACAAAAAACAAACAAACAAACAAACAAACAAAAAACAAGCAAACAACACAAACAGGAAAGAACCAACTGACATTGTTATTTCCAAGGGGGCACATAAAAACAACATAGGCAAGAAAGAACTGGCTGACAATGTTCTTTCCAAGGGGGCACATAAAAACAACACAGGTACAGGAAAGTGACCCACAGATTATTTCTAAAGGGACAGATAAAAACAACACAGGTACAGGAAAGTGACCCACAGATTATTTCTAAAGGGACAGATAAAAACAACACAAACAGCGAAGAATAGACTGACACCATTCTTCCAAGGGGACACATAAAAACAACACAAACACTGAGCAAAGAACAGACTGACAGTGACACTGTTATTTCTTTGAGGACAAATAAAAACAAGACAGGGAGGAAAGAACCAACTGACACTGTCATTTCCATGGGAACGCATGAAAACAACAGAGGCAGGAAAGAAGCGACTGTTATTTCCATGGGAACACATAAAGACAACAGAGGCAGGAAAGACCCAACTGACACTGTCATTTCCATGGGAACGCATAAAAACAACAGAGGCGGGAAAGAACCGACTGTTATTTCCATGGGGAACACATAAAGACAACAGAGGCAGGAAAGACCCAACTGACACTGTCATTTCCATGGGAACACATGAAAACAAACAGAGGTAGGAAAGAATCGACTGACACTGTTTTTTTTCCAAGGGGACACATAAAAACAAGACAGGCAGGAAAGAACCAATCCATAGATCTAGTACTTCTCTAAAGGGACAGAAGGAAAGAACTGGCTGACACTGTTATTTCTTAGCGGACACATAAAACGACACTGAGAGGAAAGAAACAACTGACACTGTTATTTATATGGGAACACACAAAAACAACACAAACAGGAAAGAACCGACTGACTGTTATTTCCAAGGGAGCACACTGAAACAACACAAACAGGAAAGAAACGACTGACTCTGTTCTTTCCAAGGCAACACATAAAAACAACACAGGCAGCAAACAACCAACTGACTCTGTAAGTCTGTTACTTTCATGGGAACACATCAAAACAACACATCTAGGAGAGAACACACTGACACTGTTATTTCTGAGGGGACACAAAAATCAATACAATCAGGAAAGAACTGACTGATACTACATTTCCAAGGGACACATAGACACAAAACAGGCAGGAGAGAACACACTGACACCGTTATATCCGTGGGAACACATAGAAACAACATAAAAGCAGAAAATGAACCGACTGACACTGTCAATTCCAAGGGGACATATGAAAACAGCACTGGCAGGAAAGAACTGACAAACACTAGCATTATTTCCAATGGGGACTTTGAAATGACACTGTGATAAAATCGGTTCCTAGCATGGCTTTTTTGTTGCCCTGTTTCTCAAACTGATGTTAACTGCAAGCAGTATAGTCCGATTTATGTCACTGGATGAATAAATGATCAAAGAGACAATTTTTTTCCCTCCAAATTTGAGTCAGAAATGTGTTTGATGAATAAAGAAACAAAACTGAGCAGATGCTGGATTTGCCAGATTGTGGAAGAGATCACTTTACAGGCACCTCATTTGGTGCAGTCTTGTCACACTTTTCTTTAAAACCCCAAAAACAATTTTCTGTTATTTTAGCGGGATGACAATTTTTCTGTGGTACATCATAAAAATGAATAATGAATAATAGATATTCTATTAAATAAGCCATCTGAAAATCTATTCATACAGTTGTCATCAACTTTTTCCAAACACTGGCATGTCTTTCAACACTGATTTGCACCTGTAGACAGAGCCTGCAGCAGCCAGTCCGACATGTGATTTTATTTATCTGTGAACAAACATCTTAAAAACATAATGCATTCTGTTCATAAAAACAACTTTCACTACACCTCTAAAGAACAAAATCGTAAAAGGGCACTGACTATGGTCCCAAAGACACAAATGTAATTTTTGAGAGAAAAAGCAGCAATGAAACTTTTCCCAAGGCAAGATTTTGCACTGTAATCACATGAGGGTAAGATGAATAAGAACACCCATTCGTAAGACAAAGAAAGTTGAAGTTACTTTGTCTACAAACTTAAAATCAAAATTTCACATGATGACAGTAACAAAATGAGGACAGCAGTATAAATCATGACAGGAAGATTATTCACCACACTCGTACTAAAATAAATCTTTAATACTTTGAAGTTATATGGACACCTTCAGGCTTCCTAAGGTGCTCAGTTTCAAAGGAGGGTGACTGCAGGCAGAAACAGAAGAAAAAAACACACAAATGTTTGCAAAACGAAGGAATACACAAATAACAACACAGACACAACATGGTTCGACCGATTGGGTCTCAGGCAGGACAAACAACATTCACCTGGAAACAAAGGATGAACTAAAGTCACTTATCTTTTCCATCCAGTGCAGACTGTAAATCTTGGAACTGCACAGTAAACCATGCACAGTTTGCACTAGATCAAAGAGATAAGTGACTTTTGCTTGTCCTCTGTTTCCAATGTTTTGAATTTATTTGTCCTTCCCCAAACAGTCAAATAGAGTTGTATCTGTTTTGCAATTTAGCAGAGAGAAAAGAGATCTACATGGCTATGTTCCTCCCGATTTCATACCCTTTGCCCTGCTCTTATTGTTTGGTCACACTTGTAATTTACTACTTAGCTTGGAAAATTGTCATTATACAGACACCAGACCTGTAATTCATACGGAAAGTCATACTGTGTTGGGTATTTTTACGTTTGTCAGTGAAAGGACTTCTTATAATTAAAATATTTTCCTTTTGTAATTTACACCTTTTACAAAAGAAAACTGAGGCTTGAGTTCAGTCACTTACAGTCACACACAATCAGTGATCACAAATGTACACAAACTGCAAAGCAGGAGAGAAAGAGAGGGGGGGGGGGAGGGGGGGGGGAGAGAGGAGAGAGGAGAGAGGGGAGAGTGACAACACACACAGAGACACACACATGCACACACTAAGTTAGTAAGCAAGTCATACACACACGGAGAGAGAGAGAGAGAGAGAGAGAGAGAGAGAGAGAGAGAGAGAGAGAGAGATGATGATGATGATGATGATGATCTTTATTTCCATGGGTAACAGATAAGCAAACACATGCTTTTTTTCATCCGGCCCAGAGAGAGAGAGAGAGAGAGAGAGAGAGAAGGGCTACTAACTGCCGATAATCATGATGTAAATTTTCCAGATCGTTTTGACTCTTACACAGACAAATATTACACAGCTACAGGTCATTGTACCTCAAACTATCTGCCCAGTCGCTTTGCACTATGATTCTTTCACAAGCCATTGTTGGAGGCTGCATGAAATGTCTTTTTACTGAACATCTCATAGACCGATTTGGCTACTGAAATTCTGTTTCTTTCTTTGCATGGAAGGCCATTAAGATTGCAAATTTGAAAAATCTTAAGACCATTAAAATGAAGGAATTGCGAAATAACTTATACAATAAAGAACCCCAAAACAATGATTTTTCTATGTCTTTCAGAGAACGAATGATCTCCATACATACAGACAAATGCATAAAGTCTTGAAGTCTAAAGAAAAGCTGTTTATGCACAGTTATGTAGACGCTTTATTCTTTACAGCTTTTCTTTCTGATAAAAACGACTTCATTGATATTTTTTTGTGTGTGTGAAAATTGAAAAAAGGCCGGGTTTCATACGTCGTTGTAGGCGATTGGGGTAAAAAGATACACGCTCTTCTCGTTTAGCTCTGAAAGACCTCTCGTAAACAGACGTCTGTGGAGAATTCGATGGGTTTATAATATAATATACTTTTACTCGTTTGATAATGCTGGCTCGAAATGTCGGTATTTAAGGGTAAGTTTCGTTACTATGTATTCTTATGAGTGATGGCGTGCACTAATTTTCATTTTAGGCGATGAAGTATGGTCTGTTTGCAGCCGTTGATCACGTTTCTCTGATCCATGATCGTCGCTGTGGATCGGTGGTGGATGTGTGGTGTAGAGGAGTCTACCACCAGTACCGAAAGCTCTTCTTCGTGATTGTCTCATCGTTCGTTACATGATCGTGATCAGACATTCAGCGTCTGTACATAGCCTTTGAAAAGTTATTTTGAAAATGCTGAACATAACAATTGTGGCTTCCCCCTTAACCATGTTTAATGTCACCAACTTGTTACGTCTGTGGCACGTTCAAATGCACTGCAAAATAATTAAATTGGACTGCATTCTTTCAGTTGTGTGTATCTGAATTATCAGCTAGCGTTCACCATAAATATCACAATAAAAATCAGTTGTGGACAGATCTATCTATATGTATACATGATAATCTAATGAATTATGAGAGTAGATCTAGATGATTAGTGTGTTTGTTGCACAAACACAATACACCATGCTTAAAAGAGGGAGAAAGAATGAAAGCAAAACATTCCAAGCTTAGAAGTAAAGCCATTCAAGACTGCTGGGAGTTCGACTTTGGGTTGTAAGATGCAAATTGATTGCACTAGAAATAATGAAGGCAAGATTTTTTTTTTATCAGACATTGCTACACTAGCAAAGGAAAGTTTTGCTTTGCTTTCAGAATTGTTAACTTATATATATGGAATGCATTACCTACTAACACCAGATCTGCACCAGATATCAACAGCTTTAAAACACTCCTAGATGAAGACCCTAAATTGATAGACCTTTTCATTAGTGTAGATTGAATATAATGCTATTTTATAAGATAGGCATGCAATCAGACCAAAACAAAATTGAATGATATTGAGGGGACACAAATAGGCCGTGAGGCCTAAGGCCAAAAGCCAGTCCCTACAACTATTACAACTACTAACTTCATATGAGACATGAATGCCATATGAATCATTTTTGAAGCAGTGGGAGTACATTTCCACTGTAAACTGCTTGTCAGAGGCTGTTTGAGACACATGCCATTTAAAGCATTTTAGAGACAGTGAAAGTTTATAATCACTGTTAAACAGTTATCAGCTCTCTAAAATACATGTCATTTGCAGCAATTTAGAAGCAGTGGGAGCTTATGTCCATTGTTCACCCTGACTGATGCAGGGATCACTGTCTACGATAGATGTGGTGGCTGCTTCTTGTCTTTGATCTGAAGGCAAAAATGGAAGTTCTTGAGGACCAGGCTATAGACTTCCTGTTAGTGAACAACTGTGTCTTGCAGCGTGACCTGCAGGGACAAGCCTTTTGCCTATCTACAGCAACCAAAGCCTTCAAACTGCAGAAAACCAAAGTGATGGTTGGACCTGCACCTAGCCAGGATGATCCACAGCCTTGTAATAGTATTGAAATCCAGGGAACAACGCTGAACAACATGGAGAGTTCACTTATTTGAGGTATACCTTGACCTCAGCCTGTAGTATATTTTATAGACTAGTAGAGGCTGTATCAAGCAGGTTCTGTTGGTGCTTCTTCCAGCAGGCTCTGGAAATGAAGTGGGTATAAGACTGTGCGTCAGGCTGGCTGGCTGAGAGGCTGTAGTGAAAATGTCCCTGTTCTGTAGTCTGTGGCTGTGTTACATGGATTCTGTACAGAAAAAAAGTTGAAAATGATTGTCTGGTTTCCTCTCCACAGCATGGGCAAGATCATTGGGAATGGACAGTACCTTAAAAACAGAAGCGCTTGATGGAGTAAACTCATCTGATATTGAGGCACACATCCAGGGTGGGTGGGCATCAGGTCTTTGTGGACAGCATATGACTTCCTAAGCATCAGGCAATAGATCAGGCACTCAGACCTTTCAAAAGCTGCCTAAAAGCAGCCATAGGAGATTGTGGTATTCCTCAGATTGGTTGAGAGACTATTGCCCCTAATCACAGCATCTGGTGACTTGCAGTCCACAAGAGAGCTACAGGTCTTCGTGGAGAGGCACTTGAAAGGTCTGTACCTGTCTTTGAAGAGAGGCACCAGAAAGGTCTGGACCAGTCTTTAGAGAGGCTTCAAACATATGTGCACCAGAAGCACCAGAAGGAGAAGAAATTTATCTGTGCCACCGACTTTAGGCTGCATGCTTGCCTGTCACGCGACTGGCATCAGTATTGCTTGCGATGGACCTCCAGTTGATGGAGTAAAGCAAGTATTCCATTTGTTTTGCTTTGTATCCTCACTTTTTTAGATGAGTAAAGCAGGTGTTCTATTTATTTTGCTTTGCTTTGTATCTTCATTCTTTAGACTGCCACAATAAGCATGCTGATTATCACTTTATTGGTCATATGAAAGACATGAATGGAAATGGAAAAGGCCTATGACAGTGACTCAGTGAGGATTCAAAATGTTAGTCCATTCATACATAACTTAGTCTGTGTTTTATCAGCAGACAGCTTTTGCTTCTGCCCCAAAAGGACTAGCTGAATCCTGTGCACACATATGAAGTAAACAGAAACTTGGGTTAAGAAAAAATTGAAAAAATCAGCCTTCCTTGGGACAGAGGGATGTATTGCCGATGACATACTCACATGATACTGTGCATAAAGCATTGAATTCAAATCTGACACGTAGAAACATAACTCTCTGCGTCATTTTTTCCGTTTTGTCATATATTATTTTTCACATCAAATGCGCTAGCCTCTTAGTCTTAGCACAACTACGGGAAAGTTATAACAACTGGTCAAATAGATGACACTGCATGAACACAGTGAGCTCGTTTTCTTTACTTATGCACATGTGTAATCATGTTCTTATGTCAACAGTTTCGCTTTTACAGTGGCTTAACAAACCAGAAACATGATCGAATGAGCCCATGACAGTCGTAACACTTGTGACAGTCCGCCTTTACCCTCAGCTATGTGTGCTTCAGTCAGTACATACCCACATCAGTCAGTACATACCCACATCTGTGATGTCGATGTATCACAAAGGCAAAGACATCTGGCTGGAATGTAAGATTAATGACTATACAGGAAACTTAAACTGAGAAACTAGGTAGACCAAGTTGAATAAATTTTTTTTTTTAATTCGTAATCTTGTAAAGCATGTTGACTGTCACTTATTTTTTTTAAGGATATATTATGTATTTGTTCATTTTATTCATTTGATAGCATCAATATTCAGGTGTACCTGAATCATTGTTTTAGGTTCATCTTGTGTTTTCTGCCAGATGTAATGTTCATGTGTGAAATTCTGATACTGCAAATTGACTTTGCTTTTTGCTAATGCACATACATTATCTTTTGCTGTTATCTAATCTGTGTTGTGCATGCAATTTATGTCTTTTTTTTGTTTTGTTATTCCTCTGAAATTAAACAGACCCTAACATTTTTCAGACAAAAGGTCAAAATAGTCCTCAGATTTTTTTTTTTTTTTTAGATCGGCTAGAGACACTAGAGCAAGGAGAGAAACAACTTACACCTATCTTCTCCTCAGTATGCCTTATGCTTTAGTATGTGACACCCTTGACTTGAACTTGAAGGAGCCAAGGGAGTCATCTACCACAGCTGTTTTACTTGGCAATGCATTTCAGTCTCTGATGGTAATTCGGAGAAAGAATCTTGATGGTAGCTGTGCAGCACTGGATCCGTCGCAGCTGGTAGGGATGACATTTTCGTCGTTGAGTAGGAGTAGGACCCTTCATGATGTTTCTCTTGCTCACACAGCTGCCTGGTCATATATTGAATATTTTTTGTTACATGGTCGACCTAGCTACTTTCCTTCCCAGTTTGATTTCAAAAGGAAGGCCTCTGCAGTTTTTTTGCTTTTTTTTAAATCATGGCAAAGATCTTTTAGGCTTTAATGGTCATGATTATTGACCATGTATCGTTTTTTTTTCATGGTCTTGATCTTGTCAATGTTCTGCTGAGTGTTACTGTTAGGGTCCCTTACTGTGCAGACATATTCACATGACAAGCATTTTGTCAGCGACCTTCTGTGGGTGACTAGCAGTAGCACTGATCTTCATGTTGTGCTGCAGAAAGCTGTTGGCTTTTAGGGCATGTTGTTGATATGCTGATCCCAGCTGAGATCTTGGGTGATGGTGAATCCAAGATATTTGGCAAAGGTGTCTGTTACCTTGGTGTGGCAGTGAAGCTGGTATGGAAGTTCTGTGTCAGCCTTCTTTTTGGTGACATGAAGGCTTAATTGCATTTACCAGGATGGGATGCCGTGTCCCACCTCTTTTCCCATTCTTTGGGGGCATTGAAGGTCTTTTTGCAGCTGAACATATTTGTGGCTTGAGGTATAGAGGCGATAGCAGCATTATCGGCTTAGAGTTATGCTGGTGCTCTTCACCAGCTTTTCTAGGAGGTCATTGACATAACTTAGGAAAAATACTTATCTGATGCCTTGTGAACTGAGCTGCTGATTGGCAGGTCTTATATTTTTCCATTGATCACTTCTGCTTACTTTTGCATCTGAGAAGGCAAATAGATCCAGCATGCTTACATTACCTCAAAATCTCTGCAATGTATGAAGAATCTTTCCTGCTATGAGAATTGAATTGTGCTTCTAAGCTTCTTCTTTTAGGAAGTCCACTGTCATCATGTTGATGATCTGGTGTAATAAACTGTTCGGGGAGTTCTGGTTGTGAGATGAGCGTTGGGTAGACTGAAACTTCTGCATGGATGATCATCCTTTGTCAACAAGTCGATTGTACTCCTGTGTGTGTCAGTGACTCCAACCTGTAGCAATATTTTTTTTTTTCCAAGGGCACGCTCCACTTTTCTGTGACATGATATTCAAATCATGATGGTCACATTAGTTTACAGGAGAAAAATCTGTGGGGATGGACAGGGAGGTGGAAAGAAGGCAAAGATGGGGAGGTGGAGTGTGAGCAAGTGGGGTTAGGGTGTTGTTTCATAGCACGGGATGTGAAATCCGCCTCAGTGGAGTCTGTCACTAGTTTTGGTATGATTACTATAAATCATGTTTTCATCTGGAAAAAATTTGTAATTTTCTCTTTTCTGGCAATATCTTCAATTAATTGTTACTTTTCTTTCTCCTTTCCTAGTCGCCCACAGTTTTCCAGGTCCATTTTGTTTGAGAAAATCCCTGCACTTATTTGATTCACATGTGTATCAAGCGAGTCTGTGTAATCTAGCAGTTTTGGTTGACAGTGTGTGTGTAGGGGGTGTGTGTATGTGTGTGTGTGTGTGTGTGTGTGTGTGTGTGTGTGTGTGTGTGTGTGTGTGTGTCACTGTGTGTTGCGAGCAGGCGTGCATGCATGCATGGGGTAAACTTAAATGCTTGCATTCTTACAGCAAGTACAAATGCATTAAGGTAATCAAACTTCGCAGAATCAGGAGTATTGACAAACATTTCCAGTCATCCTATGTGCGAAGATGTTGCAGAATTGTAATGGCCTGAAATCTGTCATTACTATTTTCAGAGATAATGTTAGATAGTGCAAAATTGTCCTTTTTTGTATACTGATAAAACTAAAGTAATGTTAAGTGATGTTATATAATTAGTGAATTACTGTTATATATATTCAGCGTCATTCTAGGTTCCAAGCATTTAATGCCATTGCCAGAGGTGCAAACATATGAAAATACAGAACTAAGATAGAACAATCAAGAATACAGATTAACATCATTCATGTTATGTCACAATATCAGTCTTGCTGCTGATGCAAATTTTGTAGATGACTTAATGGTGACAATCTGATTACACGCTGTCTGGTAGAAATAGATCTGTGGGATGAACTTTCCACCTAACCCACAAGTGGTCATTGCGTGACTGGTGGAGAAAGCAGTGACAATCAGCTGGGCATTTCAGACAATTAACTGGACATTCCTGACAGCCGATGGGGTAAGGGACTTAAGTTGAATGGGGGGGGGGGGGGGGGGGGGGGGGGAGTTGGGGAAGGGATGTGCTGTGGAACCAGATGAGATGGATGGTGAAGGGAGAGGTGACTAAAGGGTAATGGTCAAATGATAACGCCTTAGGGCACCAAAGAAATAACTGGTCAGCTGATACTTCAAAGTGAAAACTTGCTGTCAACTGCTGTTCATGCTGACTGTCACTCTCTGTGCGTGTCATCAGGTGGTGGTGTGAAATTGTATGGATCTGCATACCCCTCTCCTTGTACGCCCACGCTTTGCTTTTCATCCTGCTGTTGCATGTATTTTTCACTTGCAAATCAAACAGGCATATTGTCTCTCTTATTTGTTTTGTAGCATTTAAAAAAAAAAAAAGTAACTGTGATCTAGTGAGTTAGTATGAGAGTTTTACCACAAGAATGAGCACTAGCTGTCCTGTCTGCAGTATTATTTATAAATATGGCGTTTTTAAAGGGTTTTTAGATTTTTTAAAAAATCTGTTTATTTAGATCGTTTTTTTTAATTTATTTATTTTCAAACTGATTGATAAACCAGGAAGAACAGCTAGCACCCTTTGCAAGGGCTTAATTATCCATCTTCAGCTTAGCTAGCATGTTTAGCTATCATGTCATTCATTTGTACATTTTTGTGGTTAGTTGCCTTTCTTATTTCTTCTTCCGGGTTAGGATTTGTTTCCTGTATGTGGTGACAGTCCTAAAATGGCACGCTGTGGCTATACTTAACACTGAAATGGGCTATAGTTAAAACTGAAACTGAAAATTGAAAGTCGCTTGCTGATGGCAAACTCTTCCTGATACTGAAAGCAAGTGAAAGAGAAAGCATGATTTATTCTTGATCCTGACGATTACTGGTGTATTCACTTGATCCAGATTCAATGTAAAGCTAAAACACTGGCCTAGATTTCATTTCAATCTGCATCAGCTAGATTCTCTTCCATTAGTTTGATTGATACCAGGTCATCGTTAAGTTAATCTGTTAAATGTAATATCATAGCAAGACTACTATGATATTTTACAATGCACCCCATCTTCCCCCACCCACCTCCCCCTTTTCTTTATGATAATATCTGCATTTTCCCCTTCCCATTTGTATCCTTTTACACTTTCAGCTTCACTCAGTTTTAGTTCTCCACGAAGTTGATTTTGAATTTTATATGTGATAGACTGATCTCCCATTTATGTAATAACACTTGGGCTGCTATAAACACACACACACACACACACACACACACACACACACACACACACACACACACACACACACACACACAAATGATGTCTTACTTACATTGAATTACTAGTGATAGATTTCTTTCTCTCTCTCCTCTCTCTCTCTCTCTCTCTCTCTCTCTCTCTCTTGTTCTCTTGGTCATTCTTACTTTGCAGAAATTTCTCTTATGTGTGAAGTATTGATTATTTGTAAATTGAATGAACAGAATTTGTACTGGTTTTCTTTGAAAAGTTTGCATTGAAATACTCTGTATTTTCAGTTTGATTTGATTTTACTCCGTGTTTTAATTTGACTTCGTTGGGATCATTAGCTGTCCAGCAGAGTTTACAACAGCAACTAAAAAAACCCAAAAAAAAAACCCCAAAACAACAACAAAAACAGCAACAACAACAACAGAAATGTATGTTGTGTATTTATGTATGTACATATGTATGTATGTATGTAACAACAACAATAACAATATATATACACTCTGTGTGTGTGTATGTGTACGTACGTGTGTGTGTGTGTGTGTGTGTTCTAGGAGCTATCTTGTAAGTTGCTCTGGATTGAAGATTGTTGTTAAGGTTTTCAGATGAAGCAGTATTGACCATAGTTGATGGTATGTTGCCTTGAAATGTGTAGCTTTGGCTGCTTCTGAGGAGCAAGGTGACCAAGGCTGGAGATACTCCAACAGCTACAGTTACAACAACAACAATGGGAACAACAGCCAACACCCTTCGTCCTCCTCCCACTCCACTCCGCAGCACCAAGCATCGTTCTCCATGTCTACTGCTGGCGCAGGGAGAGGGAACACTGACCCGCAAGGAGCAGAAAACCCATGCCCTGAAAAGTGAGCATAGAAACTCAGCTGCAGAGCGAAATAATTTTCTTCTCTGAAAATTTGAATTTCTTTTGTTGACATGGAATTTTGTGAAATAGTTCATGTCCTTCTTTAGATTTACAAGCAAATGCATGATTCCTCTTCCGCTTTTGTCAGTCTGTGTACACGTATAACAGTTATTTTTTTGGATAACTTATTAACTATAACATGCTGTGTTATGTTAATGTAAATCAGAAGTTTTAAAGATAGTTATGTTCTTTGTTTTGTTTTGTTTTATTGTTGAGTTTGTTCGCTGGTTATGCCAAGTCCAGTGTCTTAGTGTTCTTCAGCTGACCTTTAGTTGTTTTATTTCATTTTGATATTCAGACATTTTGACACTCTATTGCTATTGACTCTGCCATAAAAAGAGAAGTAACACTGGTGAATTGTGGAGATCTGACACATATTATGGAATGTAATCATTGATGAGCATTTGATCCAGATTCTCATTGTGTTTCTAGTGAAAGTGTATACTGCTCTTTTGTGTTTCATAAGCTCAAAAGTTTGAGAACATAAGTTCAAATTAAACATTATTTGATTAATACCAAAAGGCACTGTATTTTTCAGAAGAAATAAAGAAAATTATCTTTGCATCTGTGCACATGGGTGCTACTGTTGTGTGCGTTAATATTGATTGATTGTTGTGTTTCGTTTTGTTTTTGCAAGTGTCATTGGTGAGAGGGCTACATTGTGTGAGACTATGTAAACATGGCACATGTTTTTTTTTTTTAATGAAAATGACAGCTGCATTACAGAATGTTGGGTAAAATGAAAGAATGGGTCTGAATCCCTTTTCTTTCAGTGAAGCTAGACTGATGGAGGAACTTGAAGGTGACTCGGATGAGTTTGAAGGTGATCCAGAGGACTACGACTTCAAAGGATATCCAGAGGAGTTTGAAGACTATCCAGAAGACTTTGACCAGGAGCAGTTTGAGGATGGTCAAGGTCACTTTGAGGGTGGTCAAGGATATTACGAAGGAAACCAGGAGCAATTTGAAGGTGGCCAGGAACATTATGCTTATGGAACAAGAAGATTTTGAAGGTAATCAGGAACATTATGAGGCAGGCCACGAGCTTTATGAGGGTGGCCATGAACACTTTGAGGATGGTCCGGAGCAATATGAAGATGGCCAGGAACACTTTGAAGATGGCCAGGGACACTTTGAGGGTGACCAGGAACACTTTGAGGATGACCAAGAGCAGTTTGAAGATGGCCAGGAACACTTTGAGGGTGACCAAGAACACTTCGAAGATGGTCAGGAACACTTTGAGGCAGGCCAGGAATACTTTGAAGACCCCCATGAACATTTTCAACATGGCCAGGAGTTCTTTCGGGATGACCAGGAACACTTTCATAATGACCAGGAACACCGCAAGAGTGGCAGGGGTCAGAGACTCTTGGAAGGTAACCAGGAACAGTTCAAATGTGGCCAAGGACAGGTCAAAGGTCAGGGGCACTTCAAAGGTGTCCAGGAACCCTTCAAAGGTGACCAGAGACAGTTCAAAGCTCAAAGGCACTGTGAAAGTGGCCAGGAATTTCAGGGTGGACAAGGACAGTTCAAATCTCAGAGGCACTTCGAAGGTGATCAGGAACAATGCAAGAGTGTTCAGGGGCAGGGGAAAGGTCAGAGGCTACTGGAAGGTGGCCAGGAAGCTTTCAAGACCAGTCAGACACAGTTCAAAGATCAAAGACAGTTTGAAGGTGGTCAGGTACAGATCAAAAGAGTCCAAGGTCAGTTTAGAGGTCAGAGGCATTTTGAAGATGGACAGGAACACTTGAAGAGTGCCCAAGGACAGTTCAAAGGTCAGAAGCACTGTGAAGGTGCGCAGGAACACTTTAAAATTGTCCAGAGGCAATTTGAAAGTCACCAGAAACACTTCAATGCCAGCCAAGGGAAAATCAAAGGCCAGAGGCATTTTGAAGTGAACCAGGAACACTTCAAGCATGGCCAGGGTCACTTTGAAGGTAACCAGGAATACTTCAAGGGTAGACAGGAGCATTTCAAAGGGCAGGGGCACTTTACTGATGGCCAGGACCCGGTACAGGTTGACCAGGAACACTTTGCTGGAAGCTTACAACATTTTGAAGACTACCCGGATGGTTTTGATGACGATGATGATGATGAGTATTTTGAAGATGAGGAAGATTTTGAAGGAGACGAAGAAGACTTTGAGTTTGAAGATGAACATGGTAATCTGTTACAGGACAATCAGACTGAATCAAGTTCTGGCTTTCAAAACTCTTATAATAAGTACATTATGAATATTAGCCAGTATAACCCTGGTGAAGAGATGGAGTCAGATTTTGAAGAACATTCAGAAGGTGAGCCTGAAGATGTTGATCAGGAAGCGCAACATGAAAAACTTGGTGATCAGTCCAGGGAGGCTTCTCCACAAAAAAGTGCACCACCTCAGCAGGGCAAGTCTGCACAACAGGAGCATCAAATGCGACTGCCTTTGCGTGTGCATGAAAATCGTGAATTTAGCCCTGCACGTTCCCAGGGTTCTGACCATGCTGAAGAACAACAGAAAACAGATCAGAAGAATGCAGGCCCACATCAGAGACAACAAGAGCAGATGAGGACAGGTCAGCAACATCAGGGTCCAAATCCCAGGCAGCCTGTAAGCCAGGGGATTACTCAGCAGGCTGACCAGGCTGCCACTGTCCATGCCAAGCCTCGACAGCCACAAGTGCAGAGAGCTGGTGAGGTGACTGTCACTTCCCATAATGTCACTGTATCAACCTACAACCATCACCCCAAAAACAGTCGTGAGCTGCTGTCACGCAATCAGCGGCCTCTTCTTAGAATGCCAAACCAACAGATGAACACACCACATCAGTTCCATTATCAGTTCCCTGGCCAAGGTGTCCGCTATGTGGCGCCAGGGCAGAAACAGGGGGCAAGAAGAAACTGGCACATGCCCCAGAAAGAACAGTATTCTCCTGTCCTTCAGCATGAGCGACAACAGCAAATGTCTTCAGAATTGTCCAAAGTTGGCAGCACTGTGCAAAAATATAAAGGTCCTGAGGAGTTTGATTTTCGGCCTCATGGGAGCCAGGCTCTCAAACAAAAGGTCCCACAGCATTTTCCCAAACACCCATCTCATCCTCGCATGCAAAACTCCCCTCACACCCCTGTTCGTGGACCTCCACCAAGGGCCTGGCATACTCCCAGAGGGCCTTCCAGGGGTCCTGCAGTTGTTGGACATTCTCACAAGTATTGATTCGTGCTTCTCCAAAATCAGCTGCTCAGAAATCTCAAGTACCAGGAAAGCAACCTTCCCGTGTGTTACAAAGATCTCACTTGCCCCATGTGATGGGAAGGACCTCTTCTCCTGGGTCATCCAACAGCGCCTCTCCCCAAGCAGAGTCTGAACAAGGCAGAGGACGACAACAGCAGCCTGCGAAACAGAAAACTCTGGGCCAAGGTCAGTTTTTGTTGTTTTTGACAGCATTTTGATTGTAATGTATGGTACATCTCTTTGCAGTCAACAACTGTGCAGTCTCCTAATCTTCTAAGGTACTTGAGCTTATGTTGGAGAGATTGAGCTGTATGAAAGGGATTTTTATTATCATGATTATGTTTTAGCAAAACTTGTTCGACTATTGTAACAAAAATCAAAACAGTTATGCCTATAACACCATTCCTGCAGAGTTGTTCTGAACTGGTATACGCACTTAACTCAGACTTTACCCTAGATCTTTTTTTTTTCTGGCTCAACCTCTGTGTCACCTCAGTAGCAGTGCACCCACGCCACTCATTCAGACACTCCACCCATTGCCATAGCCCAGTCCGGCCCACTACAGCCCCAGCACTGACAATCCATAGGGAGCAGTCAATGTGAAGTTGTCAAGAGGCAACCAACTGGTGGAGACACTGCACCGCTGCTGAGTCACTTAGATGGTGTTCAGTGGAGCCTGTTCTGATCCAACATAGCAGGACACCTTCTACTAAGCCCCCTACTGACAACAATAATTGCTTAGTTGTGGTGCCGGCACGAGGGAGCTTTCCCTCTGGAGGGTGCCACCATATCCGTCCAACAACAGCCCCAATGGACTTGCCAATACTGGTGACCCCTATGGAATCAAACCAAGGCCACAGATGTGAAGAAGACATCAAGACTGATGTCACTATGAGAGCAGGGCATGAAGGGCCACAGAAATTGAGACTTTTTTTTCGTAATGGTGAGTGATGAATGAGGATGACAAAGAGGGTGCTAGGATTTCCATTCTGGTTTGACTGCATGACAGGGCTGTACTGTACGCTTATTTTCATAATATATCCCAGCATCAACCAGGCCCGAGAGATACAGACACCTGCAGTGTGGGTCAAAAGATTTGATGAACACTCTCAGAGACACATCCATTAAGTGGATGAAACTCGACTGTGTGGTCCCAGTTTTCCCATTTAAGCTGGTAGCAAACCCAGCTCTGGGTAGGAGCCGGTCGGAGAGGAAAAATCCTACATGATTTTGATAGGAATCAAACCCACGACCTCCAAGCCAGGAGTCTGTGAGGCTAACCACTTCGCCAAGGTGGCTGGTCTTTGCCCTAGATCTTTCCTCAACATTTCCTGTGTGTGGAATGCCTGTTGGCATGATGCAGTGGTTAGCTTCATTCACAGGCTGCAGATTAAGAGGTTGTGGTTTTGAGGCCAATCAGAGGCTTGTCCTCCTACTCAGGTCATAGCACAGTGAGTGATTAGGTCATGTGGTGCATGTCCCTTAGATACCCTGAATCTGTAGCATAGCAGCTGGAAGTTGTGGAATGAAGAGACAAAAAAATGTATGAGTAAACGTATTTCATATAGACTCACTTCTTGAAAGACCAGAATGCAAACAGAAAGAAAACTAGGATTTCCACAAGTTTAAGAAGCAGAGGAAACACACAGAAAGAAACTTTACAGGAAGATAGTGTGAAAGATAAAAGTCAGCTTTGGTAGTTTTTTGTTTTGTCTGGCAACAAAACGGATTGTGGTGAACATTTTTGGTCATGGCAGATAATCACCTTCACAGGTAATTGGTGTGGAGTTTTTTTTCCCCAAACGTTGTGTGTGCATAACTGCCCTGCACAGCAGTGGTTGCCAGGTTGCCAGTGCTGTGATTGTGAAGAACTTTTGGCTTGTCAGGTAGCTGCCTGATTTTGCTGGAAGGTACATTGTGAGGTCTTTCTGCTTTCCTTTCGCTACTAAGTCACAGATTTACTCATGAAACATCATGGGAACCTTACAGATTCAGCGGAATGCAGTGCAAGTCCACTTTATGTTGATTACATCTCCCCAGATCTTCATCAGTATCAGGTGTTTATCTAGATGTAGCTGTCCACGACACAGACCTCCTGACTTTGGCACACTAATGCGAAACTAGGCACCTGACCATGTTACTCCAGCTCTCCCTCTGTCTCTCTCTTTGTTAAACTGTCATTTGTCATCAAAAGGGATAGCCCTGGTGATTTTCTGTCAAGTTTATATTTTTACCTGTTAAATGAAGAGAATTTTAAGTCTCCGGAACCACTGTAGGATCTGGGTTGAAACCAATACCATGATTTTTCTCACACATAAAACATATAGATGTTAATATCTTGTATCTTTCTTGATAACAAAATGTTATTTAAAAATCAAAATTTACACAAACTAATTCTTTATCAAAGTGTCAGATCTTAGGGAAAAGATTCTTCTATGGATACCAGTAGTGTGAAATGGCCTACTTTTAATGTGATTGATATGTGTATAAATTTCCATCAAAACAGGAGAGTGTGGAAAAATGCAATGTTGAATTGTGACTTGTGATGTGTTCAGCTTTTGTTGATTTTTCTCATGAATGTGTGTTTGTCAGAGGGTAACCATTTTACAAAGACTGCATTTCACAAAGTAATATATGAATTGAAAAAAATCTTTAAAATGAACATAATTGATGAATTACAAAAGTAAATAGTCTAAAATTAAAATATGAATTCCTCATTGTGACAAATAACTGATTTCATGGTGCAGGCCGCGCGCGCGCACGCGCGCGCACACACACACACACACACACACACACACACACACACACAACACAACACAACACAACACAACACAACACAACACAATACACACACACATGCATACATGCACATACGCCTGCATGCATGTACACCCACACACACACACACAACACACACACACACACACACACACCACACACACACACACACACACACATGTATGTGTCCAGATATTGTGTGTGTGTGTGTGTGTGTGTGTGTGTGTGTGTGTGTGTGTGTGTGTGAGAGAGAGAAAGTGTGTTTTGTGTGTGTGTGTGTGTGTGTATGTGTGTGTGTGTGTGTGTGTTAGTATGGGTTTGTGTGAGTTGCTGTTATTTTGTTACTATGAGGAGACAGTATGTATGTGTCCATGTGAATGCTTAACAAGTCCTAGGTCTATGAGGCACATACAATGTCTTTGCTTTACATGGATACTGTGTCCAGGTATGTTGGAACCGTATGGAGTGATTTAATGTTATTGTTTGTTTGTTTTTCAAATTGTTGATGGAGGGCAACTGTCCTGTCTAAGGCTTGTGATCCCAAGTTACTAATTTGTGTTTTAAAAGAGTTAAATCTTGGACGAGATAGATTCTTTTGATGACACAGTCATACTGAGATTCTTCTGATGACACAATTATAATGAGATATTGAAATTTTATATCAGTGCTTAAATGAATATGATTTGTTTCTTCTGATGTTCTGTTGCAGATGAAATTAGTTTTTAAATGTATTTAAATGAAATTCCTTCAAAAAATTTGTTGTTGAAGGACAGGGTCAGATGCAAAGCTTTAGTTTTTTAATTTCCTTTTTCTCCTGTTTCTTTTTTTTTTAAACAATCTGTTTTGTCTTAGTTATTTTAAATGTTATTTAAAGAAATTTACACAGACAGCATCGTGACCAGAAGAAAGTCAAATTGCACATAAACGCTCAAAACGAAGTGCGAAGTACCAAAAGTGACTTTTTGACTAATATGTCTCATTCAGGCATGGCAAGTTAAAGGAGTAGAAAATGCACAGGGACAGTACTTCACAGATGGCCAGTATTGATTTTTATTCCAACCTGATGTGTGCACTTTTGAAATACACCTGTCAGAAATGTGAACTTTTGAATACGTTTTAAACGCCTGTTTACTTTGTCTTGCTGATACGGATTCAACAGTTGTATTGTTTGCCATACCAGTTGATGACTAACAGTCGCAAGATGAACGGTAAGGAAGGGGAAGAACATGATGATGCTCGCTTTCTGACTTGGGCTGTAGTTGTCGATATTTTGCTTTGAATCTTGTCTAACTCCCAGTTCTCTGTGTCCAGCAGAGATGCAACAGTTGTTCAACTTGCGATCACAACCCAGAGTCATAGTCCAAGGCGGCAGAGGAAATCAGAGTCTCCAAGAGAACATGTACTACTCTGTACAGCGACACGGTGCTGGTCACACAGCCAGCAAAAACGCTGTCCTCTACACTGGCCCTGATGGGAAAAAATACCTGTGTACTAAACCTTTGCGTAAGTTGCCCAGCAGAAGAACATTGTGTGGTATTGGGTGTGCATGTGTGACTTGATACTGCAGACTGATGTTAACGTTGATATCTGAGTGACAGAGCAGAGGTGATGCATTTTGCAGTAAAAGATGAGCCACCTAAGGTAACAAAGGAAATAAACAGCCAATTTCTCTTTTAACGTTGTGTCTGGTGAATGAACAACAGGGTTCAATTTTCTGATTAAAATTCCAGTTTTTATTAGATCTGAAGTGACAAGGCATTTTGGCTCAACCAGCCTCACAGTGACCTAGGAAGATAAATCAAGGCTTTTCTAAAGAAACTAATGGAAGGCTTTTCTCCCACCAGCCCCTCTGTTCATATCCTCTGTGTGTTCCACTCTTCATTACCCTTCTTCCCCCTTATAAGACTGTGACTTGTGTTAGATTTGACTCTTGTTGTTGTTGTTATTGTTGGTGTTGTTCAAACCATATGTATGTTTACTGAAGAGATAAGTCTGAAAAAGAACTGTTTCACTTTTCAGAGGGGCCGGTGGGTCGGGTCCAGCCCAGAACTGACCCAGCCCCAGACAGAGGTAAAGGTGGTGGATCTGGAAGTGGCGCTCCAGAGCCTGGGCCTGCAGCGCAGACCGACGCTGATGACTGCAGGTTGGTGTGTCACTGACTGTCTTACTGAGGGAGGAGCGTTGGAAGGGGAGGAGGGAGGTACACAGACCTGTTTACCCTTACGAGTTCGCCGTATTTTGTATGCATGTTCGGTGGAAATACGATGAGTATGACGAATGAAAAAGAAATACCTCAAGAAAAATTCTAGAAATGAAGTTCTTGAGCTGTGATTGCACTTGCAGAGTCCAACCATGGCGGAGGCTTTCACCAAAGAGCAACAACTCTTGCTAACTTGAACGCGTGAAATAAACGTTAGGCAGTATCTGTTGCTTCAGACATTGAAAAATCCAGCAAAAAGAGCCTCGTGCTAAGGTATGCTGATGAATCGGGTTTGAAAGTAATTTGTATTAGAAAGAACCTATTTCACCATAGTTTGTGCAAGGTCAGGTGGTTACAACCGGGTAGATGGCTCTCCTGTGTAATCGCAGATCCCCTCTTCCCCTGCTCCACCTCCCGCTTTTACAGGAATTTTGTATGCACTGTAGAAAATACACTCTTTTTTTTGTTGAAAAGTACACCAATAGCAGTTTTAGGCTGAACAGGCCTGATAGCTACTTGTAATGTAGTATTCCACTTCTGTGATACAAACAATGCATGGTTGTTTAGACTTTCTCGTTGGAGTACTCCTGTTTTGTAGAAAATACTCTTCGTTTGGATTTGGAATACTCAAAGTCAAATTTCAGGGTAAACAGGTCTGGGTACAGGTATTTGTTGTTGCTTCCTGTACAGTCATCTTCCTTCCTCTTCTACTTGTTCAGTCCACCTCTGTCTGTATGTCTTTGTCTGTCGGTCTATCATCCGTATAGTCATGGTGTCCCTCAACATTCAGTGCTTTGACCCATGTTACTTTCTATACGTATGTAACCATTCACCCATACTTATTAACAATTTATATGAAATGTTTGCTGACCACACAAGACATATTAGCCATAAAGAAAAATATTCACAACATATTTACAGCCATACAAAAAAGTGTAAAGATGTTAATTAAATGGTCTTAACCCAATCACATGCAAAAATTATTCACTCTAGAAAATTGAATGTTTAGTTGGTAAGAGCACAGAAGAATGTCTTCAAGAAGTCGTTTACACCAAGTGCGATTAGCATTTTAAACTCTAAAGCCTGTGATTGACTGTCATGACCCTTGTCTCTCAGACATGAACAGTTCAGTCTGCAATACTATGCTTTTACTGTGACTACAGGGTCGAACTTTAATTAAGGACCACTTATACACAGTCTCACAAAACATAGAAAGAAAAACCGACAAACGACAGAAACTTTATAAATGTTTAATTTCATTATCAGTGAACAACATTTTGTCACTTTCATCGAAAAAATCATTCTTTCTGATTAGACAGGGGAGCCTGAATGAGACTACCCCCCCAAAATGACATTCACAAAAAGAGTGTTTCTTTACAGTTGATCAAAACCGAGTGTGCCCCCCTCGTGCTGCCACACAATCCACACAGCGCTGCCTCATGGTGTCGACTGTTCTTGTAATGAGTGCCTGGGGGAGGTTTGCCCACTCCTGCTGCAGGTAGTGCAGCAGCTCCTGTCGATTTGCTGGAACAGGGTGATTTTCTTGAACTCTCCTCCCAAGCTCGCCCCAGATGTTCTCAATAGGGTTCATGTCCGGGCTGTTTGCCGGCCATGGCATCCTGGTGATGCCAGCTTGCACCACAGAAGTGTTCACGGCTTGACAACGATGTGGGGTGGCATTATCGTCCATGAACACAGCCTGAGCCCCAATCTGCTGGAGTGCTGGGACAACCAAAGGCCGTAAAATCTCCTGCAGGTAGCGTTGGCCGTTCAGGTTGCCATCCACATGGTACAGGGGAGTCTTGTGACTGCTGATGCCCCCCCATACCATGACGGAGCCACCACCAAAAGCGACGACCTCCTGGATGACGTCATCTGCCAGCTGCTCCCTAGGACACCGCCACACCCGAATGCGTCCATCTCGTGGCTTCAACTGGAACTTGGACTCATCGGTGAAAAGCACCATCCGCCACTGAGCCCGAGTCCATGTTCGATGAGCTGTGCACCAGGCCAGGCGACGTGCCCGGTGGGCCGCAGTCAGTTTTGGTTTCCGGACTGGGCGCCTTGCTCGAAGGTTAGCAGCATTGAGGCGCCGCCGTATGGTCATCTCACACACTGCTGTGTTAGTGGCAGCTTGGAGCCGACGCCTGATGGTGTTGGAGGTGGTGGTCCTGGTCCGAAGAGCATGTCTGCGGATGAACCTGTCATCTCTTGCAGTGGTCTTCTTTGGCTGGCCTGGACGGGGTCTCTCTTAGACAGTTCCAGTGGCTTGAAAACGTTCTCTCAGCCGAATGATGACGGAGTGGGACACTTGTAGTCTTCTGGCCACTTCTCGAACGCCAGCTCGATCCTGCAGCCATGCAATTGCCCGGGTCCGGTCAAAATCAGACAGCTTGCGTCTTGGAGGCATTTTTGTGTTATGAAGAATTATGCACGTTGGGCTGCTTTTAGGGGCATTCCAGTCAGTAAAATGCTCTGCAATGCATTGGTTTTTGCATGTGCATTTGGAATTTCAGTGCAAAACCGTTTGAAGCAGTGTTCACTCTTGCTTAAAAAACAAGCAATTTTGACAACAATCTGCAACTTTCAACCCCCCTCTGCATGCCGCACGTGACAATAAGACAGCTTTCGCAAGCTTTGCGGAATACTCTGTTAACCCCTTAAACCTTTCCCAGTCGAATTCTTCGAAAAAATGCATTGCTTGTATTTTTGGCCAATTTAAAAAGAAAGGGCCTTTTTTCGGGGTGGTCCTTAATTAAAGTTCGACCCTGTATGACTGTGTGTGTGTGTGTGTTGGGGGGGGGGGGGGGGGTGCGTATGCATGTGTGTGTGTCTTTTAGTGTTTGGGCATTGGTGCGGGTGAGTTTGTGTTTTTATGTATTGTTTTTATAATCTATGTAATGTTTTATGTCTTATGGATTTAATGTTTATTTCATGTGTGTGTGTGTGTGTGTGGGGGGGGGGGGGGTGCATGTGTGTGTGCAGGTGTGTGTGTGTGGGGGGGTGGGGAGGGGTGTCTGAGTGTTGATGTATATATAAATAATATACTAACACAGGCTTTTATGTAACGATTTATAATGTCTCTTTGTAATGTCTTATGTACTTGTGAAATGATGTGGAGCAGAAGAAAAATTTCCGATGGACAATAAAGTTGATTGAATCGAATTGAATTGAATTGAATTGAATAACCGCAAGACAAAAAAGTTAGAATCTCTTGTGTAACTCTCGGGTCTGTAGTAATGGTGAGATAATTGAAGAAATTTATTGTCACCAAGTTCTTGATGTCATTATGGACGAAAATTTGTCATGGTCATATTATGTTATGATTATCATCAGTATACTTTTATCTAAAAGGTTCACAAACTTTCAAAACTGAAACGTTTGTTTGATCATAATTATGATAATCTGCTATTTAAATTCACATGTTGACTCTTACTTTAGTAATGCTTTTTTGAGAATAGGCCCATGATGATATATGAAAACTGCTTTTCAGTTTTTGTAGCCAGGCTATTGAATTAACTCAAAAAATTTTTCAACCATAGCTCAGAGCTTCAGATGTTGTTCGATCATCATGGGACACATGTCCCCAGCAGCTCAAACTCAAAGTGAGAGAACAAAGACCAAAAGCATTGGGCAAATTAAAGTCAGTACCTCAGCTCTGTGATGCAGTTTTCTTTTTTTTTTCAACTGCTTTTATTGCTTTTATCTTCATGTACGGCAAGATTTTTTTTTAAGCCTGATATTGTGATTATTATTTTTTAATGGTTTGTTCTCTCTCTCCCTTTCCTCTCTCTCTCTCTCTCTCTCTCTCTCTCTCTCTCTCTCTCTCTCTCTCTTCTCTCCGTCTGTCTGTCTCTGTCTGTCTCTGTCTCTCTCTCTCTCTCTCTCTCTCTCTCTCTCTCTCTCTCTCTCTCTCTCTTCCCACTCACCCCCCTTTTCGTACCTTACCCTTTCCTGCCTTTCATCCTACACTGACTTGCTCTCTGGTAGGAACTGCTCTTTCTCTGTCTTTTTCTGTCTGTCTGTCTTTCTGTGATGTCTGTCTGTCTGTCTGCAATGTCTGTCTGCCTCTGTCTGTCTGTCTTCCTCTCTCTCTCTCTGTGCCCCCTCCCCCCATCCCCACCTCCCTCCTTCTCTCCCCTGCCTTCTTCTGTCTCTTACCCACACCCGCCCTTCTTCCTGATATGACTTGCTCTCTGGAAAGAAGGAAGTGCTCATTCCCTGTCTCTCACTTTCTGCCTGGATGTCACTCTGTCTTTGTCTGTCTGTCTCTGTCTCTGTCTCTCTCTCTGTCTCTCTCTCTGTCTCTCTCTCTCTCTCTTTCTCACTCTCTCTCTCATTCTCTCTCTCTCTCTTGATGGAATAGAGTGAGAGGCCACATATGAGTGCCTGGAACTTGATTATGATGTGAATACAATAAGCTTGTCATGTTTACCTATGCCATGAAAAAGAAAAATCATACCCAGACTGTCGGAGTTACTTCTGAGATGAGCCAGGGGAATTATAGTGTTCACTGTCCAGCTGACACTTGTTGGAGATGTGTGAGCTTGGGACATAAGGTGCATTATGCATTTAAAGCTTTCTGTGCTATGCTGTCATTTGTGTTTGAAGTTTCAGAAATTTTTTTCTGTACATATACGATTTTAGATCTCCTAGTCTTATGAAGGGCTGCTATTCATATGCAGATCAAAGCAAGAAGAGTCTGCCACCTCATCTGGCGACACCACCAACAAAGTTGTTCCAGCCGATGACAATGCCACTTACTCAGTGGTCGGACAGTCATCAGACACTTCCACAACCACAGCAGCCGCTCGTGATCCAAGGGCGGATAAGCGTGCGGCCGAGTCACTGAACAAACGCATTGTCGACCATTTCATCGATGAAACCATGAATGGTGATATGGATGACAGTTTTGATTCAGATATGATGGACTATGATGAAGATTTTGACGAGGACTTTGAGGACGATGAGGAGTACTACGATGAGGAGGAGGAGCTGGAGCATGATCAAGTGATGTGTGAGATGGAGATGGAGGAAATGGGCAACCTTTCTCCTCCTCCTCTGCCTGTGGGGGTTCCACGAAGGAGCGAATCGGGTGTGGGCTGGCCTACGCCCTTGCCAAGGTAATATTGCTGAGTGGTAAAGGACCCAGCGTTGTGATGTGTAGGTGTGTAGTCATTCCAAGGTAATATTGCCGAGTAGTAGAGACCCAGCGTTGTGATGTGTAAGTGTGTAGGCATTCCAAGGTAATATTGCCAAGTGGTAGAGACCCAGCGTTGTGATGTGTTAGTGTGTAGCCCTTGCCAAGGTAGCACTGCCGAGTGGTAAAGGACCCAGGATCGTGATGTGTAGGTGTGAGGCATTCCAAGGTAATATTGCCGAGTGGTAGAGACCCAGCATTGTGATGTGTAAGTGTGTAGCCCTTGCCAAGGTAGCACTGCCGAGTGGTAGAGACCCAGCATTGTGATTTGTAAGTGTGTAGCCCTTGCCAAGGTAATATTATCAAGTGGCAGAGACCCAGCATTGTGTAAGTGTGTAGCCATTGCCAAGGTAATATTATCAAGTGGCAGCATTGTGATGTGTAAGTGTGTTGGTAATATTACCGAATAATAGAGACCTAGAGATGTGAAGTGTTAGTGTGTAGTTCTTGTCAAGGTAATATTACCGAGTGAGAAAGACCTGGCGTTGTGATACATGTGTATGTGTGTAGCCCCTATCAAAGCAACATTACTGATTGGTAATGACCCGGCATCATGTAAGTGTGTAGCCCTTTCCAAGGGAACATTACAGAGTGATAAATACCCGGTGTTGTGATATGTAAGGGTGTAACCTTTGTGAAGGTAATATTACCAAGTGACAGAGAACCAGCGTTGTGATGTGAAAGTATGTAGCCCTTGTCAAGGTAATATTACCAAGTTGTAATGAACCAGCATTGGTGCAAGTATGTAGCCCTTATAAAGGTGATATTTCCAAGTGGTAGAGACACAGCGTTGTGATGTATAAGTATGTAGCCCTTGTCAGGGTAATATTACCAAGTGGTTGAGACCTGGTGTTTTGATGTGTAAGTGTGTAGCAGTTGTAGAGATCCAACATTATGATATGTAAGTCACTAAGTGTGTAGTTAAAAATGTTACGCAAGTGTGATTGTGCTTAGGAACTTTTCATTGTCCCCCTTCCTGCTTCCTGCCAATATCTTATACTCCCTTTTTTCAAAGCAGAGGTTTTCATCTAATGATTGAGGGAGGTTACATACACTTACGTAAAATTTGTTTCTGTTTTTTTCACATTTGGAAGTAGAAATTTGATGGGATGTCCTCTCTCTGGCTTTTTCTGCTATCAAGGATGTGTTGCTGGTTCCTCTCTCTGGCTGTTTCTGTAATTAAGGGTGTGATTAATGTAGGCAGTTTGTTGCTGGTTACACTAAGTAGAATTATAACAATATTTAGTCATGTTTTTCATAAACATGCTCACACCACACATGCCATGCTTGTATGTGTGCATGTACATTTTAACACACACATGCTCTTATAATCCAGTAATTTTTTTTTTAATATGGCCGGCAGAGATGGTTACTTACCAAGTTGCTATACAAGAGCTTTAAAAGATTAACGACAGTTGGAAATAGAATTGAGGGTTTTGTTATTATTTAGTTACTTAATAATTGTTAAAAAAAAAGTTTTATCGTAATTCCATGTTATTGTAACCCCTATTTGATAGAAGCAACTTGGTTCAGAGTTTTTGTCAGTAACATTTTCGGAAATGAAATGAGGCAGGGAACAGTAAACGATAAACAGTAAACAAGTTGGGTATTTTTTGCTCCCATAAGAAAACCTAACACAGAGTAACTTGTATTCAAGACCGGCACAGCCTTTTAAACTTGAATAAAGTCAGACAAATACATAGACGAACAATCTAATAGTGGGGGAAAAAACAAGCGCAGGCCAACAACTGAACTATCTTCATAGTAATGACTTGGCAAAGATTTGGACTTAAGAAGGGGGGGCGGAATTTAAAGATGGAGAAACTGGGAACATGAAATTAAGAAAATATGTTACAGATATGAAAACTCTTCACTAGCTGCATAAGGGAACCATCGCAATCCCTTTTGAAGGCAGATATATTTGTATTGCCTGCTCCGAGGCCTTTCGTCCGCTGGGTCGGACTCATCAGGGAGACACGGCTGGTTGTGTCTGCGCTCCTGGCGTCAAATAGAGACACACCACAGTCCATAATACTGTGGTGTTCTCACCACCAAGGGTGCAAAAAAGAATCCAATAGCACCCCCAAAGCAGCCAGCGAAGAGTAGTAAATGAAACTAAACGAAAGTGTGGGGAGGAAAAAAGTTGCTGAAAAACTAAAGACATTATGCAAATAGTATAAAATGTAAGGGACAATTTTTGAGCCTACGCCTGAGGATCCACCCAAAGATGCAAGGGAGATCAAAAGACAAACACACAGACGGACAGAAACAAATACAAATAACCTCAATTTAATCAAAACAAAATCGGAAATGAAATGAGGCAGGGAACAGTAAACGATAAACAGTAAACAAGTTGGGTATTTTGTATATTCAAGTACAATGTAAATGGTGTTTTGTTTTAGGGAGGGGTATCATTTTGGTTTTTTTAGGGAGGGGTATCATTTTGGTTTTAAGCACATCAGCATTTATAATACCATTCTTTTGACAAAAATTGTATTACCTATCAGAAGTTAGTATTCTCTCCTTAGTTGTGTGTGTGTGTGTGTGCTGCAGTGTAGGTCAGAAGAAGACCAAAGGGGAGACTGAAGCAGGTGCAGCAGGAGTGGAGTTTGTCTCATCCAGCAGCCAGCAGCGTGCCAGCAACTCACCAGTCTTCGGGTTTTCACCACGCAGTGTTCCAAAGGAAGGCGCTGCCTCATCTCCAGGTAGACCCATTTCAGCATTAAAGAAAGAGTCATTTGAATTGTAACGGAGGGATGAAATGTCTTCAAGTTCATTTTAGGAAGTGTGAGTCGGATGGTGCAGATGTGTGTTAGTGCTTTCCTGCTGAACTGTGGGGTGATTGCCTGGTTTGTGCTCCCTCATCTGTGGTGGGTAGTGCATGAAGTCTGTGACGTTGATGTGTGCTTGTGTTGTTGTCACTGTATGTGAAGATGGTTCATGTGCATGCATGTGTAAACACATACCCACACACGCACGCCCATGCATGCACGTGCACACACACACACACACACACACACACACACACACACACACACACACAACACACACACTTATGCACACACACAGGCGCGCGCACATACACACACACACACACATACACACACACACACACACACACACACACACACACACACACACACACACAAACACACACACACACAGTATGTTTTAGCATAGTTAGATTACTGAAAGGAAGTCTAAGGAGTGGGAGAAAGACTTGCAGTAAACCTGGTCTGACCTAGATAAAAAGGGATTTAAAAGAATTGTCAAGAATGAAAATGTTCTGAGGCTTGTATATGTGTGCAGGTTCTACCAAAGACTCCCATTTGCCCCCTTTAAAACCTGCCCAGCCATCCATTCCACCTCACTCAGAACTCAAGGAGCAGGTGGGGGGCGTGAAGCGTCCAGCTGTGGAGGTGAGAGCATAGAGATCAATGCACAAAAGAGAAAAATGGTGCCTGTTTGAAACAGTTGTGACCTGCAGGACCAGACAGATTCATTCAGTTGCCTGCTCGCCTGACAAGACCGAAAATGCAGATAGGCGAGTGGATTTCAAAACTGACTAGCCTCACTCGCGGATATCCTTGGCAGTCAAGAAAAAGGGGGGGACATGGACCTGTGCCCGTCTAGGTGCCTTAGATACTACTGGGAACGCTCACGCCCCAGGCGCGCATCCCAGAGATGCCTCCTCGTCTCCATTAACCCGAACAATTCTAAGGACATCTCGGCGGGCACCATCTCCAGATGGCTGTCCAGGACGGTCAGATCTGCCTACGCCCAGGCGTACAAGGATCTCCCGCCCATATCCCCCCGAGCTCATGAGGTCAGAGCGCTGGCCACCTCCGCAGCATTCCAACACTCTGTCCCTGTGTGCCACCTATTGGAGGCAGCCTTCTGGCGTTCGGAAAACCCCTTCATAAACTTCTACTTGAGGGATATCCGAATGACCCGAGCTGATGGTTCAAAAGGGATCTCCTTTGTGGCGGCTAATGCAGCTATTTCCGTTCCGCCATCTAACCCAAGAACCATTAGGGCACTGCCCTCCTCCAATTCCTTTAAATTCTGCTATGGTCTGACATGGTAAAGTATATGACGCCAAAATGGGGAGTTTTTCTTATGCTCCCTGTTTGGCTAGTATACTTACCATGTCAGACTCAGATGCCCGCCCTTCTTCCCCTCTAGCGCCAAGGTTCCCGGGGTTACCTTAGTGTGGCCTCAGAAGAATGAGGTAAACAAGCTCACCTCAGCCTTCTGCGCATGGCGGAAGTAGGGTAGGCGTCACTTGACTGTCTTATTACTGTCTTATTACTGCATTAGCCACAAAAATCTTCAGCCTGGCAGAGCTGACTAACTGCCGTTGAATGCTATGGTCTGACATGGTAAGTATACTAGCCAAACAGGGAGTATAAGAAAAACTCCCCATGCCTGACAAGCGACTCAGAATTAGCTGTCTATACTGATCATTTCTCTGAGAATTTCTGAAGACTTGCAGCTTTAATTCTAATCTGAAATAGGCCTTCGACTTCAAAGTTATTGCTAGTGGCATACACAGCTTATGTAATTAGAATAATCCAGCAGGTTCCACACATGCATTTGTCTGTAGATCTATAGTAGCCTGTATAGTAGTCGTTTACGTGTGGTCATAGGTTGTTTCAGTGGCTTACAATTGTCTGAGCTCAGTTGCTACGTTGTTGCCGTCTTTGTAGCTTTGTTACTGAAGTGTAATAGTATGAGAACATTTTTACATTCTTGAAGTCTTCACTGAAGTGTAATAATATGAGAATATTTTTACACTCTTAAAAAGAAATGAAAAGTTTCAGAATGGTTAGCAAACAAGAAAAGGGGAGGGGAGGTAAACACCAAGAAACAGACCCAGAGTATTTTGTGCTAAAGAAAATTATTCCATCAACATTCTAATAATAGCTCTTTGCACTGTGAAAATGTGACTACTTTGTCAGATTTTCCTGCTGATCTGTTGAAATTGGTTGGTTTTTTGTTTCAATGTTTGTGTGGAGAAAAAAAAAAATGATAGTGTGCTTCAGATCTTGGGGGATCTCAGGCTAGTGAAAAATGTTGACAGGCTTGTTACATTTTTGACCACCAGCCTGTCTGGCTGTAAAGAAAATAAGAAACTCCTCCAATCCTGGGCCTGTATGTGTTTGTTTGCAGAATGCATCTGTATGTGTGCCTTTTCCATCATATTTTATGCCTTGCTTTCCTTTTCATGCAGGATGAGGACGGGAAAGTGCTGTGTACAAACTGTGGGCATTACAGCAGCAACTTGGAGACTTGTGAACGGTGCAAAAGGACTTTTCCTCCAGATGCTGAAGTGTTCTTTAAGAAATGTAAAATGGACACACCAGACTCTGTGTTAGAAAGAGAAAGAACTTGTGGCGGGGGTAAGGTAAATCCTCCCTTGTCAAACACTGGTTTTGTGATGGATAAAAAGACCTTCTATGGAGACAAGCAGTCAGTGCAGAAGGGACCTTACTCTGATGATGAGGGTGACTCTGCGGACAGCTTTGTCATCAGAAACACAGAGCGCACTTTCAGTCGTCTTCAGAGGAATGGGACAAGCTATCCAAACCAGCGCAAGATTTTCAGAGGAGTCAAGGAACCAGGTTGGCTATTTTCATGTTGTTGGTTTTTTTTCTGTCTCTGGTTTCTTTGTTGTTTTCTTTTCTCTCCCTCTTTCTTTTTTTCTCATCTCTCTTCCCTCTCTCTGTTTCTACCAATTTCTCTGTCTCTTCTCCCCTGTATTTTGTTTCTTATCAATTAGATGTTTTATGTATATATCACATAGGACAACAAGGCCAGTGGATCTGCATGTTATTACATGAAGCTGAAAAAAGGACCAGGTTGTGTCACTGTGAAAAGAAAAGAACACAAAAAGGAAAGGGAACAAATGAGTTGTGAGTGTCACATTACAGTGGCAGGCTTCTTATTGTATGTATGACTGATTGAATTAAAAAGTATGCATCTTTCCACATTAAAAGATTCAAGAAGAGCCCTATGGCGCAAACAGAAGTCATCAGTATCTGTGTAACCGGCAGCAGGACTTCCCTGAGCTTGAAAATGAGGCACTGTAAAGAAGTCTCTAAACAATTTGCTGCCTTAAAAAAAAAAGGGGTACTACTAGGGAGGCAAGGGGGCTTGGGGAGGGATTGGAGGGTACACAAAGAGTTGAAACTCATGGGGCAAAGTAAATTCAAGGTAGCACTGCTACAGAGGCCGAACATCATATACTGAACCATGCCAAATTCCTTGCAAGCAGTGATTAGTCTGCCAGCCCTGTTCAACCCAAATTTTGTGGCAGCGCAGTATTAAGGTGCCCTGTGGACTGTCTTGCACTTTCGGTCTGCACCATGCAGTCGCATCTGTTTACTGTCATTCAGTGGCCAAGTGCTGAATAGGTCATTGGTATCAGGTTGCAGTTGCAAGCCATGAAATGAAGGAATAGACAAAGTGACCATAGTATATTCTGAAAAGGTCAAAGGCAAGATAGCAAAAGCTTACATAAACTTGTGTCATCAGCATTTGGCTACATAATGAAAGGAAAGGGGGTAGAGCTCTGCACTTTGTCCAGAAATGTTAAGGTACTTTCATAGCGTATTTTTCTGTTGCAATAGCTAAAAAAATTTGGCCAGATTGAGATAGTGAATTGGCCATAGCTTGCAAACTTGTACAAAAGTATACTTGCCAGCCAGACACAGAGTTTGACTAAAAACTCTATTTCAGGGGGATGTGTTTGTTTGCTTCTTTTTCATTTCCTTATAGATTCTGGGGAGTTTTCAGCCACCTTTTCCCATCTGCCCAATTTTTTGTTATAAAACATGAAACACATGGTCATCTGCTGTTTTCTCAGTACGCAGCTCTTTAATTCATTGACTGATATGAACAACAGTGACAGTGACGATATCCAGCGACGAAGATGAGGGACCGAGCAATGAAGAAAGGCAGCAGCAGCAGAGTTCTTCCAAGCCTGCGTCGGTAAAACCAGTATTGGCAGCAACTGTCGCCACAATAACAACAACAACAACAACAACGACAGCAACAGCTGCAGCAACAGCAGCAGTCCCAAAGACGTCTACAGAAGCAGCTCAAGAAAAAGACGAAGGTTTTTTCTGTTCTCCCGTGGTTAAACCTACCTCAACGTTTGGAATGTCGCGTCGGAACAGAATGGAGGATGCAGTAAGCTTCTTGGTTGTTCACTTGATTGCTCTATTAGTTGCTATGGACTAGGCATTGTTCCACTTCCCTTCAGTTTTTATGTCAGTAATTGTTTTTCTACAGGTTTTTTTTTTTTTAGTTGACAGATAACACTTTCTAAGCTGCATTTTGATAGCAGTTTAGAACTGTTCTAAAATGACTCTACAACAGTGATAATTCTTATGCACAAATGTGCGTCTCTGACGCATAAACTTCCCATCTGATATACTGGAATTCGGGCCAGTGCGTCACAAGAACGTACCATGATGCACTGATTTTCTCCTGTATGCATTACAACTCTGAACAGTGCATCACGTAAAAGGGCTTTCATCTTATCCCCCACAATCGAAGTTAAAAACGTAAATTTCCTTGATGTTTTAGAACGTTCTGAATTGATGAACACTTCGGCTTGAGAATTCTTCTCTACTGAAAAACAAGAAGAGTCATAAAAATAGACTAGGTCTGTCCAGTCTATGATTGGTCCACAAGATCACGTGATTCAGCTAAGTGGGAAAAGCATGAAAAAAAAGGAATTTCGGCTTTTCAGAATCAAAATCCGACAGTTCAGCTGTGGCTCAGGGTGATAATCCAGGGAATTGAACAAAAGTCAAACGATCTATGCAACATGACCATTTCGGATAATTAAAATGGCTCTGTTCTGGACGTACGAATGTGTTGCTCACGGAGCAAGAATGGCCAGTCTACAGTTTCGTCATAGGTTCGACTGGGCTTCCGATGATCATTGCATGGCGATTGGAATTCGGTCATACCATGAAATATTTCAACATGGAAGGAATTGGCTTGCTTAGTGGAAATTCTGTGATGATAATCGAAGAGGGCATCCCACAAATCAACTTTCACTTTTAAAATCCTGATAGTGTAGGTGCTCATATTTACTTATGTTAGTTGATAACACTTTAACCTCTTTACCGGATGACGTTTTTGACTATGCAGACCTGATCGTGCGGTTCGCCCAAGATCCCACACATTTTGTAGAGGCTTTTCCTATTGTTTATCCCTATTCAGACCCACACCTGATAAAGGGCGGTTCAACTTATTCCTCACCTGATGGCGTGGGTCATGTGTGACCCATTAAAATATATAGCCCTGGGGAAACTGCATCTGATTACGCTGATAATTGACTGTGCCCATACATGAAATTTTAGTGATCAAATGCTATTAAAATCGTTGAGGAACTCCTAAGATTTCATGAGCATAGCTCTATCCGTTCATAAGATATGATGTTTTTATTGAGTCACTGGGTCATGGAAGACCCAGGAAGCACGGTAAAGGTTAAAAACATAGGAACACGAATATGAATAGATAATATTTAGCACTGTCTAGAATGTTTTATTTACTTTATTATAAACACCTCTTTTCTAATGTATTTCTATCTCTATTATAAACACCTCTTTTCTAATGTATTTCTGCCCCTTTCTCTGTGCATTTATCTGTGTGAGCCAGTGAGAGCACGCTCATTGTGTGTGTGTGTGTGTGTGTGTGTGTGTGTGTGTGTGTGTGTGTGTGTGTGTGTTGTGAGACATTTTCTAACAGTTATTAGTGGTGACCCCCCTAAATATTTTTGTGACCCCCTGAAAATTTCGAAGTGACTTTTTCGTACTGAGTCTAACCCCCTAATTTTTAGGAAATAATTATCACTGTACAAGGGAACATTGTTTTTTCTTACTGTCAGGAAGCTTCTGTCTATACTGATTATATGCATTTAAATTGTTATTCTTCCATGGACTGTTGGTTTATGGGACAAATCATGACTGTTCTTAGATTCTTTATACATGTTTAATTAACCAGTCAATAAACTGATCATGACTTTGTTTTTGTGTTTGGGGCTTAGAGATTCTGAATTATCAAGTGACTGAATATGATCAGGCAATTGATCATGTTTTTTTTCTTTTTTCCTCATTTCTATTTTTAATTGGTCAGTACATTCTGAGCAGTGAAAGCATCATTTTACATGTCTGCAGTATTCAAATGCGCATTGTGTTTCTTCACATCAGTCACACGGTTATAAAGTTTCTTCCTTTTGTTTTTCAGGCTGGACGATGTAATCCAAGATCCCGCTCTCCCCTCATGCGGTGTGTTGTGGAGGGTATTTATTTCAGTGTCAGGGGAATTCGCATCGGGTCAATGAGAACTAGCGGTGTGGAAGTGCGGTTCATGACCCGGAGCATCGCGTTCGCCGTCATCAGTAAGCCGTTCCTCTCCTCCTCTCTCTCACTCTCTGTCTCCATCTCTTGTCTGTGTATGTGGTTCGTGTGCTGACTTGATATCCTGTTGTTTGTGGGGATTCTAAGACTCGGTAAAGGATTTTCAGAAATTTTTGTGATCATGGCTCAGTCTGCTTTCCAGTACTGCACAAATAGTTAAGTGGACATTGCTCATGCTTTGTTTTTCAGACTTCTTTCACAGCCAATCACATGCGCGCGTGCACACACACAGCGCGCGCGCGCACACACACACACACACACACACACACACACACACACACACACACACACACACACACACACACACTCACTCTCTCTCTCTCTCTCTCTCTCTCTCTCTCTCTCTCTCTCTCTCTGTCTGTCTGTCTGTCTCTCTCACATGTATACATACGCATGAGCAAGGTTTCAATTGTATTATACTATATAGACAGAAACGGCAGCCTTTCGGCATGGTTTTATCAAAAAGCCTATTTACACAGTGTTGTATTGACAGGCCCCTTACAGACTGGGGAAAACAACCCAACAACTGTTGATCTGGCCTGTCTAGCAGTTGCTGTGGACTTGTCTGTTTGTGTATATCCTGTCTGTCGTACTTCTGTTGCAAGATTAGCATTGAATTGTGTGGACTTTTTTGTCATTCATCTATTTACCTTTTACCATCTGCGAGTTTGCCTAAAAACTGCTGTCGCCATCTCTGTTGCTGGTCTCTCAACTGTGCGCTGTGATCACAAAATGACGCACTCTGTCTAGGTTAGTATGTTTACATAAGCAGTAAAGCTTGTATACCACCAGCTGTGGTGGCGAAGTGGTCAGCGTCGCAGACTCCTGGCTGGGAGGCGATGGGATTGATTCCCATCAGAGTCATTTATTTGTGGGATTTTTCTGCCCTGACTGGCTCCTGCCCACAGTTGAGTTTGCTACGGGCACATCTGAGAAGACTGGGACCACACAGTCGTGTTTCATCCCCGTGATGGATACCTCTCTGAGATTGTTGCTCAAATTTTCTGATCAACACTGCAGGTGTCTGTATCTCGTGGGCCTGGTTGACACCAGAATACATTATGAAAGAGAGAGTACAGCCCTGTCATGTAGTCTCAGACCAGAATGGAAATACAGCAGTATCTTCATCATCCTCATCCTCATCGATTGGCATTGGAAAAAAGTCTCACATTGAAAGAAAAGTCTCAAATCCTATGGCCCTTCATACTTTGCTCTCATGGTGACCCAAGTTTCGATTGCCTTTCCATATCTTTGGCCTTCATTTGATTATGTCAGGGTTGCCAGTAGTTGCAGTTTCATGGGAACTGTTACCAGAGAGATGTGGTGGTATCCTCCAGAGGGAGAGCTCACTCAAACAGGCTCTGACTAAGCAATTATTGTGACCAGCCGCCGTGGTGAAGTGGTTAGCATTATGGACTTGCGCCTGAGAAGTCATGGGTTCTATTCCCATCCGAGCCATGTGGGATTTTTCTGCCCTGATCAGCTCCTACCCAGAGTTCAGTTTGCTAAGGGCTCAATTAGGAAGACTGGGACCACACAGTCAAGTTTCATCCACTTAATGGATGCATCTCTGAGGGTGTTGCTCAAATTTCCTGACCAACACTGCAGGTGTTGTACTAACAGAGAGTGTATCCCTCGGGCCTGGTTGACGCCGGCATATATTATGAAAGTAAACGTAGAGTACAGCCCTGTCGTGCAGTCTCAGACTGGAATGGAAATCCGTAGCATCATTTTCCATCATCCTCATTCTCATCAGTCAGCAAAGAAAAAGGTCTCAAATTCTGTGGCCTGTCATACCCTGCCCTCATGGTGACCTCAGTTTCGATGTCCTCTCCACATCTGTGGCCTTGGTTTGACTCTGTCGGGGTCACCGATATCAGCGAGTCCATGGGGGCTGTTGTTGGACAGATGTGGTGGCACCCTCTGGATGAAGAGCTCACTCATGCCGGCTTCGTGACTAAGCAATTATTGTCATCATTAGGGAGCTTAGTAGGTGGTGTCCTGCATCTGTTGGATCAGGACAGGCACCACTGAACACCACCGAAGTGACTCGGCAGCAGATCAGTGGCTCTTCTGGTGGGGTGCCTCTGGACGACTTGACATTGACTGCTCTCTGTGGATCGCCGGGGCTGCAGCGGATCGGGCTGTGGCTGTGGACGGGGTGTCGAAATGAGTGGCGTGGGAGCAATGCCACTGAGGTGGCACAGAAGATGGAACAGCAAAAAAAGTGAAAAAAAAAGCAATTATTGTGGCCAATAGGGGTCATAGTAGATGGTGTCCTGTTTATGTTGGATTAGAACAGGCCCCATTGAACACCACCAAAGTGATTTGGCAGCAGTGCAGTGTCTCCTCTGGTGGGTTGCCTCATGATGACCTGATATTTACTGCTCCCTTTGGATTGCCATTGCTGGGGCTGTGGTGGATCAGGCCAGGCTGTGGCTGTAGATGAGGGGTTGGAATGAGTGGTGTGGATTTAGTGCCACTGAGGTGGCATAGAAGATGGGATAGCCAAAAAAGAAAAAAGGAAAAAAAAAGAAAAAGCTTGTATACCAGTAGGCAGGCCTTCTGCTTTAGACATGCTATGATTTAATGCAGAATGAACAGACATATACTTGCTACTTTCATTGAACAGGAGGCTGTTGTTTTCATGGAAGTCTGTGCTTGTCTGTCGGACCAGGTGACAGAACACAGGAGGAACTGGACTTCTTCGTGTATGTCAGCGACATCAAGTCCATCACCTTCACGCTGCAGCCCCCTCAGCCGGTGGTTTTTCTCAAAGTCTCCCCAGGCTGCGGTGCCCGGCTTCGCTCTCAGCTGAAAATGGCGCTGGATTCCCCCGAGTTTTTCGATCCTGGAAGTCGGGGTGAGGTTTCTGCTTTGGGTTGGGGAGGGCATTTACTGGCAGGGTCATTTGTTTCTGTCTCCATGGGGATGCCAGGGAGTCTTTCAGTTCCAGCAGCGCCACCACTTTCTTGAAGTTATGTGCTAGTAACTGCCTCCCTCTTTTTGTCACTCACTTTGACTGTGTCTTTTTTCCTATAGTTTCTTTAGTTTCATCTTCTGGGGTTTTTTTTTCTGCCTTTGTGGACCATTATTTTGTTCTGGAAACTCTGTTATTTCTTGTCACAATGTCTTTGAGAATTGTTCTCTGACATCAGTAGTGAAAATTGTAACACGTTGTTCAGGGTGGATGCCAGCTGTCCATTCTGTTGTGTCTTCAGGGTTTGTACGCCCCTTGAAGACCCTTGAAAACCCTTTAAATTTGAGCTGGGTCAAAAAGGCCCTTGAAAACCCTTGAAAACTGCAGATACCCTACCGTCCCTTGAAATTCCCTTAAAAATCGTTTTCAGACCAAAACTGACCATAACATTTGAAGACGAATCGGAAAACAAACGCGAACGAGACTTCGGACATCGATTTTCACCTCTCAAATCGTTTTGCGTGTCTTCTGCTTTCAAGCAAAGGGAAGCAATTCAATAGTCAGTTATCGTTTGCGCATGCGCAGTTCGACTTCCGACAAAGAGTGCCATGCTCCCTCATCTTTGGTGAAGTCCAATACTGTTGCGTCTGTCATCATGCCTAAGGGAAATTGCGCATTTGATCCGTTCTGGTTACAGAAGGAAGAATATCGAAGCTGGATCACTGAATGCAGAGACAACAAACTTGCGTTTTTCTGTAAAGTGTGCAAAAAGACCATTGATGTTCGGGCAATGGGCGAATCGGCGGTTGCAAGTCACGGAAAGAGGAAAAAATACGTGGAATTGGAAAAAGCAAGTAGGCCGGTCATTAGTCTTATGGACTTCGTTCAGCAATTATCAAATTCATCAACATCGGGTCAGACCCTTTCCTCAGTAAGAATCGTCAGCCAATCCACAATAACAGCAAGTGGGACAGATGTGTTGAAAGCTGAAGTGTTGTGGACGATTCATGCCATCAACAATCATCACAGTTTCCGATCTGCTGAAGACAACGCGAAACTGTTTGCAGCAATGTTTTCATATTTCTTGATTGCGACGAACTATAGGTGTGGGGAAACCAAAAGTAGATATCTTGCAGCTTTTGGCATTGCTCCTTTTTTCTGTCAGAACTGAAAAAAAGAGTGAAATCACAGACTGAATCTTCAAATCTTCAAATCAATCGTCACATCGTCTCCATAGACTTTAAGTGACTCGGGTGTGCGCATTTATTAAAAAATTTTTTTTTTAAATCCTGCTTTCTTGTTTAAAGACAGCATTCATTTCAAACCCCCCCCCCCCCCCCTTCCAACTTACCTCCAGCTAGCCTACACACACGCACACACACACACAAAAAAACAACAACCCAGTTAAGTGTGGAGCTGCAAGAAGGCTACCCATGTTCACCTTTTCAAGAGGGGTTACCCCACTCCCTATCCTGCCCCAGAACAAGCATTAGGCTAGTCCAGGCCCGCCAACCATTCACACACACTTCCACACGACAACACATACAGTGGCTGTATTTTAAAAGTAAAGTTTGCTGAGCTCCCTCCTGAAATGTGCCAGAGAGGGGGCCTTGGCTGCAGCTGCCAGTAGAGAATTAATGAATATGTCATGCTTTTTGATGAATCATTGAATAAGGACTTCAAACAGAAGCAGCTGGACATCCATGTCAGATACTGGTCCGGAAAGCAGATTGAAAGTTTTGTTTTTCTGATTTCTCAGTTTCTGTATAAAGACTTCATTTTTTATTTTGTGTATATGATATTGAGCGTGGAAAAGACTACAGAAGTGTAATCACCTTATCATCATGGCTGGATTACACATGTAAGGTAATTATTCACTCTTTTTTTTTTTCAATTGTACGGCTAAATTTGCCCCTTAAAAATAAAAATATCCCCTTTAGAAACCCTTGAAAAACCCTTGAATTTTTTTCCTGTGAGGAAGTGGGAACCCTGTCACTTTTTGTGCTTTTACAGCTTTTGTGGGTATCTTTTGTTTCACTTGTCATTGATTTTATTCTAAGCTGGGTTAGAAAAACAAGGGTAATGTGTGTGTGATTGAGCCACTGTCTGTTGCATTAGTAGTGTGAATTATATGTCTGTGTGCACTGTGAGGTCCTTACTCCAGCTGTAGCCTGTCAGCGCAGTATGTTGACGGGGCACATATGTGCTTTGAATAGACGTGATGCATCACCCTGTGATGAAACATAGCTCCTGCCTGTGACAGGTGCCAGATGAAGCCATTCTCAGTACTTGTGCATTACAAAATGGCTGCCAAGCAGAAATCATTGCCTACCTTTTTTTTTTCCACAGAGAGGTCAAAAGTGTCTTGCTGTGTGAAGTGCTCAGAGTTCTGGGGCACCCAGTGCATTTCACAATGACAGCAGTATGCAAACTTTCAGTCAAACTTCAGACTCCCTTGTTTATTCAGAACTGATGGAGTGTGTAACTAACCTAGCTCTCGTCATGACTCGAAGTGTTTAGTGAACACCTGAAGGTACAGAAGCATCATATAGCTCATGATCAAAGTGATTGACATCCTCTTAGTTTGTGTGAGAGGAAAGGAAGATAAGACTTCCTTTGCAGAGGGTGGAGGGAGAAGAGGACAGTGTCGTGTTTCGTTTTGAGTGTGAACACACTCAACAAAACAATGGTTTCAGGGAAGGCTGCAGAAACAGCTCATGCGGGGAAGGATGTTCGTAATGACCTGGACACAAAAATACAGTCTTTCCGGAAAACAGCCAGCCATAAAATCCATGTCAGAGTCCACAAAACCAAGAGGCAATAGATGTCGGGATGCATAGTCACAGGCAGTATTACTTAGGGCATAAGAAAACAATATTTTCTTCGATTGCCGAAAGCAAAATGTTTGTTCCAGACCCAATTCCCAGTACAATTTTGCTATATTGTGTGCACAAGTTGGGCAGAAATACAACAAACAAAAAAAAACCCCAAAAAACATTGAAAAACAATCTGGACAAAGTTTTTGAGTGGTAAATACCCATGCAGAAAAGACTGTGAGAGGGTCATGTCAGTCGATTGCAGATGTCACACACGCTCAGCCAGAGTTTGACTGACTGTTGTTAACAGTGCACAGCAGTGGTTTGAAGATGACAAAAAACTATAAAAAAAAAAAAAAAGTGTCATGTCAACCAACTGCAGATGTCATGCTGTCTGAGCAAGTGAAAGTCTTGAATGGTGAAAGATCTTTGAACTGGAGGTGCATACAGTGTCTAGACTACCTGTGTGTGGGAGACAAGCTATGGCAAAGTTGGTGTGGGAAAGTGGAATGTTGCATTCTTGTGCTTGACCTCTGCTGACAATAGCAGCACAAGATGGTGACTTTCCCCTATCAGGCTACCAGTTTTATGTTATCCAATTGCCTTCACCTAGTTAGCTGTACCAGGTCTAGAAATTACTTGCACAGTCATTGTATTTGAAGAGCATGTATGTTCTGCAATCCAGTTTAACATTTTTCAGCTCATTCTGTCAAAAAATTGATTACTATCAGTTAGGATTCATATCTAAGTGAGGAATCTTTTTTCATATTTAGGTCAGATGTGCATATTGCATTTCCATCTTGACATCTGAATATGGAGGATGGGGGTGTGGGATTGCTTGCCAAGAAATGTCAGTTTCCAAGAAATGTCAGTTTGAAGACAGCCATGTACTCCTAAACATACATACAAGCCATTTCACCACACACACACACACACACACACACAGAACACACGCATGCACGCACACACCCACACATGTCAGACAATCATGTTGAGTGTTCACCTGTTCACTACCATCCTGAGTAAGAATGCAGCATTGTGGTGAAAGCTGAAATGTGATGTGCTGCAGACCCCCAGAAGAGCATGATAGTGGTGATCATAGAAGCCATGACGGACGAGCCAGGTCTGCGCGACATGCTCAACTCCTACAGCAGGACACTGAAGGTGGAAAACTTCCTGACAGAGCTGGACTGCGAGGACGCCAACGACATCCTGGTGTCGTCCACGCCCCCTATCCTGACCAACATGCGAAATCTTCCCCACGGGGATTCCCAGCCCTGCCACCCTTCTCCATCCCCGAGTGATATGCATGACAATGGGGATGAAGATGGAAGAGAGGGGGAAGAAGAGGAGGAGAACACAGCAATGTCCATGGCGGGGGATGCGGGCATGTACCCTCCTGAGGACTATGAAGGCTACGATGAGTATGAGGAGGAAGAGGATGGTGGTCCCCCCTCACCCTACTATGGCTTCATTGGTCCTGTGGAAAAGTGAGTGAGAGATTGAGATTATTGAAATAATTGAAAATGTTTTTTCCTTTGCCAAACAATGATGTAGAGTTAATCATTTTTTTTTTTTTGAACTCATGTGGAAAATTATTTGATCTCCATGCCTGTACCTGTTTCTTTTTCTTCTACTGCTTGTCTGTTTATCTGTCTGTCTTTAGTTTATCTGTTTGTAAATGTGTTTTAGCTTGGCAGTGTGCTGTCTGTCTGATTGGTCCCCTGAATGGTTACACTTTTTAATTTCACTTCTTTTGTTGTTAAATGTTGTTTTTTTTCTTTTGTTTTATCTTGCTCATTGTTTTATGTTAAATCTGATAGTGGCAGTTCATATGCTGTTCCCTTGGTATTGTAATTGTGGCATATGTATATAATTATCATGTGAATGTGAATGATATGTCAGGCTTTGGAATCTGTTACAATCATTATGACTGGAGTGATGCTAATATCAGTAGCTGTTGCGAGGTTTGCACATGCTACTCATTTAAATGAATAAAACGAAAAATCCAGTGCACAGTGCAGTCTTTGAAATGGTTTGTCTTGCATTTGTGTGCAGGCTGTTGACCTACCCTCCTGCACCAGCTAAAGGGGGCATCACCATTACCAACCAGGACCTGTTCTGTCTGAACGAGGGTGAATTTCTCAATGATGTCATCCTGGATTTTTACCTCAAGTGAGTATTTTGTCTGTAACCTCAGTCTATTTCTGGATTCCATATGTCACCACAGGCGAATCCAGAATTAGATTTTGGAATTAATCCTCTTTATTGCATACTCTGCACAGCAAACAAGGGCCTGTTGTATGTGATAGGAGTGTCATTCTGCAGTTTTCAGCCAGGGTTAACAAGCCTGTAGAGTCCTGCCACCATGAAATGACCATCGCCGGCTTTGAACCTGTCACTCTGTGCTTTTCTCGTGGAGGACATGAAACTAAACTTTTTTGTTTTACTTTCCTTCCATGATTTGAGATGGAGCTGCTATTGCTGGAGGGAATTAATACCGTGAGATCTCCCAACAGTAGAGCTGATATTGCTGGTGGGAATTAATACTGTGAGACCTCCCAACAATAGAGTTGATATTGCTGGTGGGAATTAATACTGTGAGACCTCCCAACAATAGAGTTGATATTGCTGGTGGATATAAATACTGTGAGACCTCCCAACAATAGAGTTGATATTGCTAGTGGGAATTAATCTATGAGACCTCCCAACAATAGAGTTGGTATTGTTGGTTGGAATTAATGCTGTGAGATCTAACAATAGAGTTAATATTGGTGGTGGAAATTAATACTGTGAGACCTCCCAACAATAGAGTTGATATTGCTAGTGAGAATTAATGCTATGAGACCTCCCAACAATAGAGTTGGTATTGTTGGTTGGAATTAATGCTGTGAGATCTAACAATAGAGTTAATGTTGGTGGTGGGAACTAATACTGTGAAACCTCCCAACAGTAGAGTTGATATTGCTGGTGGGAATTAATACTGTGAGACCTCCCAAGAATAGAGTTGATACTGCTGGTGGGAATTAATACTGTGAGATCTCCCAACAATAGAGTTGATACTGCTGGTGGGAATTAATACTGTGAGATCTCCCAACAATAGAGTTGATATTGCTGGTGGGAATTAATACTGTGAGATCTCCCAACAATAGAGTTGATACTGCTGGTGGGAATTAATACTGTGAGATCTCCCAAAAATAGAGTTGATATTGCTGGTGGGAATTAATACTGTGAGACCTCCCAACAATAGAGTTGATACTGCTAGTAGGAATTAAAACTGTGAGACCTCCCAACAATAGAGTTGATATTGCTGGTGGGAATTAATACTATGAGACCTCCCAACAATAGAGTTGATATTGCTGGTGGGAATTAGTACACTGAGACCCCAACAAACACTCTCTGCATGTAATCTGTTGACTGCAGGGAGTTTTATATGCCAGAGTAAAAGCTAAATTTTTGTCAGATCCTACCAGCCGCCATGGCAAAGTGGTTAGCGTCGCGGACTCCCGGCTGGGAGGTCGTGGGTTCGAATCCCATCATAGTCATGTGGGTTTTTTCTGCCCCGACCGGCTCCTACCCAGAGTTGAGTTTGCTGCGGACTCAGTTGGGAAGACTGGGAGCACACAGTCGAGTTTCATCCACTTAATGGATGCGTTTCCGAGAGTGTTGCTCAAATTTCCTGACCAACACTGCAGGTGCCTGTATCTCTCAGGTCTGGTTGACGCCGGGATATATTATGAAAGGAAGCGTAGAGTACAGCCCTGTCATGTAGTCTCAGACCAAAATGGAAATCCGTAGCATCATCTTAATCATCCTCATTCTCATCGATCAGCATAAAAAAAAAAAAAGTCTCAAATTCTGTGGCCCTTCATGCCCTGCTGTCATGGTGACCTCAGTTTCGATGTCCTCTCCACGTCTGCGGCCTTGGTCTGGTTCCGTCGGGGTCACCGGTATCGGCGAGTCCATTGGGGGCTGTCGTTGGATGGACGTGGTGGCGCCCTCCGGAGGGAGAGCTCACTCACGCCGGCTCCGCGACTAAGCAATTATTGTCGTCAGTAGGGGGCTTAGTAGGTGGTGTCCTGCGTATGTTAGATCAGAACAGGCACCACTGAACACCACCGAAGTGACTCGGCAGCAGTGCAGTGTCTCCTCTGGTGGGTTGCCTCTTGACGACTTGACATTGACTGCTCCCTGTGGATTGATGGTGCCGGGGCTGCGGCGGGGCTGACCGGGCTGTGGCTGTGGACAGGGTGTCGGAATGAGCGGCGTGGGTGCACTGCCTCTGAGATGGCGCCAAGGTTGGGACAGCCAAAAAAAAAAAAAAAAAAAAAATTTGTGTGATCCCTCAGCAATGAGAACTGCTCACAAGTAAACGAAAAACAGGTCAGTTAGCAAGTTGTCTAGATGGAGCTTAGACAAGAACCACTCTGTTTCCAGTATTTCATGCTCATCACGTCCCCTGATTAAAGGAAGAGCTTGCAGCATATGTGGGATTTCCCCCATCAAACCATGCCCTGTCATGCCAGTTCAACACACACGCCATTGACTGCGTCAGGCAGCTGTCAAGACTCTTAGCTCGGCACCAACTAATGGCAGAGCCACCCATTTTGCCTGGGCAAGCTTGAAGAGAGCTGTGATCACACAGCTGTTGGGGCCTGGCCCCAGCTGATAAGAGGGATGGAGGTAGCCAGTGACCAAGAGCATCCAGTTCTACCATAGGTTTGGCGTCATATACTTTACCATGTCAGACCATAGCATTCAACGGCAGTTAGCCAGCTCTGTCAGGCCGAATTTTTTTCCGTGGCCAATGCAGTCATAAGACAGTCACGTGATGTCACCCCACTTCCGGCCCCGGAAGAAGCCAGTGTCAACTTCCTATAAGTCATTCATCTTCGGCCTGCCGTCAAAGCAAGATAAGTCTTGTGCTCTGTCTCGCCTATACTTGCCTTTGTGTTAACTTTGCTGTGTTTTGTTCTATACTTGATTCAGTTGTGGCTTGCAAATGTGAGGCTCTTGGTGGGAGCGTATTTATCAAAAGATTTGTCTCTTTTACCGGCACTCTCGGGAGCGTATTTATTAAAAGATTTGTCTCTTTTACCGGCACTCCCGCGACTTTGTTACTCGCGATCGTCGGCACCGCTCGCCGGTCGTGTTCCCCCACCATATTGCCGAGCCTCGGGTTCAGCACGCATTTTGTGCTGGTTCCGGCTTGCACTAGACCCTGAGTATTTTTGCCGTGTGAGGCTCTTGGTGGGAGCGTATTTATTAAAAGATTTGTCTCTTTTACCGGCACTCTCGGGAGCGTATTTATTAAAGATTTGTCTCTTTTACCGGCACTCTCGCGACTTTGTTACTCGCGATCGTCGGCACCGCTCGCCGGTCGTGTTCCCCCACCATATTGCCGAGCCTCGGGTTCAGCACGCATTTTGTGCTGGTTCCGCTTATTAAGGTTTAGGGCTCAATAACTATCACACCTGTACTCTTTACCCTTCACAGGTAGAACGTGTTCGAGTAAGGGTGTGTGACACTGATCTGCTTATTAAGATTTAGTGCCCAAGAACTATCACACCTATACACAGTGATACTCCACGTGTAGAGATTGCTATTAATAGCCATACCAGTCACACGACCGGTGGCGTGTACGGGTAGTTCGAGTTTTCAGTCGATCTCTCGAGCACTTTGCACGACACCACACGGACGATCGAGATTAATTGATTTTCTCGATCGGCCACCTTGTCTCCTCTTTGCGGTCGTGTGTTCCGGGTTTGCTCTATCCACCTGTGCCCAACATGGTGAAGGACACCGCCGGGTCGAGCCACTCCACTGCTCGGAGTTCGCTCAATTTCCCGGAGAACCCGCGGGTCGATTCCATCTCGGAGCAATCCGTTCGCACTGATGAACGTACGGTTCGGGTAGACAGAGACGACTTCTCCGCGGAAGGGACGCGTGATCTTCCTCGTCTACCAAACCGACGGACGCACGACCGCGGCGTCCCAAGGCTGATAGGCAAGCGGCCACCATTTCAAAATGCCTTTCATTTGATCTGCCTGCTAGTCTAAGGGCAAAGCTCCCCTCAAGGTGCTGCCCAGAAAGTCTAATGGCAAGGCTCCCCTCAAGGGGCCCGGCCGAGCAAAGACTAGCCAACGGAATTCGCCCTCCCCCACCCCTTCTCCATCGGCCAGCTTGCCCTCTAGCCTACGGACTCGCTCGGAGACTTCTAACTATCATGCTGAGTCACGCGAATCTCGGCCCCCGGGGCACCTTGCCGAGCCGCGGACCAGCACGGGTGACGGATCTGGGATGGAATCACCATCCGTCACTCGCCTTGATGAGTCACGTATCTCTTTTTCCCCCCAAATTGATACGTGCACTCATAGCGCTCGGCCCCACCGGGCACAGGTGCAGCCAACACCTGAGCTCGAGGAGCGCTTCGACTCCGGAAGCAGCCTTATGGTCACCCCGACGCACGACCTCGGTGGTGTCCATAATCCTGGGCGTGCGGGCACGCCGCGCCATGGGCCCGGCCGTGCCCATGCACAAGGACGGTCGACCTACCCCGATCGAACGTCACCTTCTTCCCTAGGGGTATTGGACGTTGGGGAACCGACCTTTCGGATCCCCATTTGGGCAACGTCCGCGGTCCCGCTCCTCCGGGGGGAGGATCTACCAGCGGGACCAAGGGTAACCTGACATATTCCTCCAGGGGGAGGAACACGGGACCGCATCCTGACCAATCCGCACTTTCGCGGGTTGGGGGCTCGACTTCCGCATCCTCCTCCATACCATTATGGCCCTCCCAGGCCCATTCCAAGGACGTGTATGGTGCAGTGCACGGACCTGGACGGGGACGACAGGCCACGGCCTCTCAAGCCCCCCCCCAACAGTGATTCAGGTTACCCGGGTCCCCGGGGACTTTCTGCCTACAAGAAGAAGAGGGTCTCGTGGCTACGACTCGGCGGATGTCTGACCTACGCATTCGCCCAACGCGCTGGTCAGACCTTGAGTGCGGCCTACCTACCATGGTTTTTCCCCAGGGCCGCCACAGCCCGTTTACCTCCCCGGGGACCGGTGGCTCTATGCCCCCGAGAGAGACCAGTGGCTTAACGCCAACACCCAGCACGACCAGCTACATGGTCGAATGTGGCACCCGGCCTCACTTACCTGGGTCGACCTTGGTCTCCCTCCTCGGGCGCTGTCCTATCGGCAGGACGATGTCCCGGCCGCCGATTATAGGGCCACCGGGGACACACTACAGGCACCCCTCGACTTACCTCCTGAAGACGGGTGCTATGAACCCTCTCAGGACCAGTACCTCCCTGAGGCGGACGATGACGAGGAGCTAGCCCCCACCTCATTGTACGATGTCCGCACGATAGAACGGTGGCGACCAGACCTCGTTAGGAGGGAGGCCGCACCCGCTGACGAATTTCTCTCCCTCTCCCCCGGCCCAGAGATCTAGACCAATCTACCCAAGAACCCCTCAGTCGCCTCCTTGTTTACGGACAATCCCGTGACCAGGGAGATGGGCATTTCCCAGTCGGACCGTCGGTTGATCCCCCCACCTGCCCCCCCCTACTTCCGGCGCCATCTCCTTTAAGAACCTAAAGGAATGGGTCCGAGTAGCCAGGATGGGCATCCTCCACACCACGGCGGGACACACCTACTTGGACATGCCCCTTCAGCGAGCGGAGGCTCTATGGCCGGAGGACGATGGTGCCATCCCAGTACCGGGGGACCCGGGCTCTGAGGCGCACCAAGAGCCTGACCCTCGCTTGTTCAGCGATCCTTTCATGCGACACCTAGTTAACAGGATTTCGCATCACCTTTCGGCTGCGGCGGACAGCGCAGCCAGAAGCCACTTCAACTGCTTGTTGGTCGCGAGAGAGGCCGTGCTGGCGCGGACCTCTCTCTCCCCGACGCTTAAGGCAGCCCTGCGATGCATCCCGGGCCAGGTCCAGTCGCTCTTTGGCGACTACTCGGCTGACGTCATAGCACAAGCAGTTGAGGAACGCAAGCAGGCTGTGTCCTTTGCGCCCAGGCCACCGCCACGCCCTGCTAGACCCCCACTTCGTTCCTTCCCCAGGCACAGACCCTATCCCAGACAATCGCCTTCCCGCACCGCACGGCCCGCCAAGCGACCTAATCTTCTCCCAAGGCCTAAGCCAAAACCCCATCAGCAAAATTTTCGGTTAGGCCAACAGTCACGCTCCCGGAGCTGACTAGGGAGACAGCCCGAGGGGGACTTAGATCAGGTAGCACCCCCCCTCGCCCTATCCCACCACCAGCCCACCCACCAGCCCAGACCTCGCCCCCCTGGCGGGCAGCCTCTCCCGGCATGCCCACCAGTGGAGACGCATACGCCTCACCCCTGGATAGTGGCGGTGCTACAGGAAGGGTTTCGCCTTCCTTGGGCCCACGAGCGTCCCCCCCCTCATGCTATCTCCCCCTCCCTCCCCCAACGAACCCTCCCCCGCCAAAGCAGAAGCTCTTCGCACGGAAGTCCAAGACCTCCTCAAAAGAGGGGCCATCTCAAAGATTTCCCACCCAAACCCCGGCTTCTACTCTTTGTGATCCCAAAAGCCTCGGGAGGATGGAGGCCCATTCTAGATCTTTCGCCCCTCAACAAGTTCCTCAGGCCCACCAAGTTCAAGATGGAGACCCCCACCCAGATCCGAGACTCCATCCATCATCGCGACTGGGCCACATCCGTAGACCTGAAGGACGCCTATTTTTCAGATCCTGATTCACCCGGCCCACAGACGATTCCTACGGTTCGTCTGGCAGACCCCGGAGAGGCCTGCACGCATAGTGGACCTCATCTCCTGCCTGTCACAGGCACCCCACACCTCGGCCAGAACCCTGTCCTCCCTCCTAGGAATGATGGAGTCCCTGTCTCCCCTCATTCCCCTGCGGCGGGTCCCCAAACGCCAACTTCAGAGGGAGTTCCGCCGACGTTTGTCACAGACCTCCGACCGCTGGGACCAGGTCATTCCCCTCGGACACTGGTTCATTTCGGCGACGGAGGAGCGGCTCACTCCAGCCACTCTCTCCACCGGGGTCCCCATCTCCCTCCCAACCCAACCCAACCACTGGAACTTTATACAGACGCCTCCAACTTGGGCTGGGGGGCCCACGTGGAGGTCAGTCACGCCTCGGGGAGTGGGAGCTGGAAGCGGTCAGGCTAGCCCTTCTCCAACTCCAGCACAAGGTCGCGCACCGACTTGTTCTCCTCCTCACGGACAATACGTCGGTAGCTTGCTATGTCAACAAAGGGGGAGAGGCCCGCTCCATAGGCCTCTCCCTCAGAACAGAGGCCCTCCTTCGCTGGTGTCGCGCAACCATTGGTTTGTGCCCATGATCGACCTGTTTGCCACCAGCTTCAACCATCACCTGCCCCTGTACGTCTCTCCCGTTCCAGATCCCCAGGCGGATGCAGTCGACGCACTATCCCTCCCCGGGACGGGCCTACTGGCGTATGCCTTTCCCCCCTTCCCCATCCTACACAAGGTGATCAGGAAGGCAAGGCTGGAAAGACCCAGGATGATCCTCGTAACGCCATGGTGGCCGACCCAGTCTTGGTTCCCAGACCCCAAGTCCCTCACCCACGTTCCCCCCCTCCGGCTCAGCCCTCGCTGGGACATGCTGAGACAACCCCGGTCAGGTCTTCCTCACTCCAATCCCAAGATGCTTCGCCTACACGCGTGGCTTCTATGCCAGCCCAACTGCGAACATCTGCATCTACCCCCCACTCGGAGAGACCCCAGTCCGTCCTAGACACACTAGCCGGGGCAGGGGCCTCTCAGGGATTACGGGACTTCGCCTCGGCATCTCGCAGAGCCAGCACCGAATCCCTCTACAACTACCGTTGGGAGAGATGGATAACCTGGTGCTCAGATAACTCTGTTCCCCATTACTGCCCCTCCAACATCCAAATAGGAAATTTCCTCTCCCACCTATCCTCTTCCCTTAAGCTGTCGGCTGGCTCCATTCGGGGCTACAGATCAGCTATCTGCACTACCATTCGTCAACTGGGGGCCCTTCTTTGACAATGACTTTCTCCTCAGAGAGGTGTCTAGAGGAGTTGCTCTACGGGAAGCTCAGTCCCCTAGGCGCATTCCCCTCTGGGACCTTTTTACGGTCCTCGATGCCCTCAGAAAAACCCCTTTTGAACCCATTGCTTCTATTCCTTTTGACCTCCTCTCCTTTAAGACCACCTTTCTCCTCGCCCTGGCCTCGGCCAGAAGACGAAGTGAGATTCACGCCCTCAGCGGTGACCCCACAGATATCGCCTTCCACAGGGACGGCTCAGTCTCTCTCAAGTTCCTTCCGGAGTTCTGACATCTTGGGAAAGGGAGAAAAAGATGGAGACATGGACCTTTGCCCCTCCAGGTGTCTCAGGTACTACTGGGAACGCACACGCCCCAGGCGCTCCTCCCAGAGACGACTCCTTATCTCCCTCAACCCCAACAATACTAGAGATATCTCGGCGGGAACTATCTCCAGGTGGCTCTCCAAGACGGTGAGATCTACCTACGCTCAGGCGTACAAGGATCTCCCTGTCCTATCACCCAGGGCCCACGAGGTCAGAGCACTGGCCACTTCCACAGCGTTCCAGTACTCTGTCCCCGTGCGCCACCTGCTGGAGGCAGCCTACTGGCGTTCGGAAAATCCCTTCATTAATTTTTACCTGAGGGATATCCGCATGACCAGAGCTGATGGGTCTAAGGGGATTTCCTTTGTGGCGGCCAATGCAGCCATATCGGTCAACCCCAAGAACCACTAGGGCGCTCGCCCTCCTCCGATTCCTTTAAATTCTGCTATGGTCTGACATGGTAAAGTATATGACGCCAAAATGGGGAGTTTGTGTTATACTCCCTGTTTGGCTAGTATACTTACCATGTCAGACTCTAATTCCCTCCCTACCTTCCCCTCTGGCGCCAAGGTTCTCGGGTCACCATACACCAGGCCTCGCTGAATGACTTATAGGAAGTTGACACTGGCTTCTTCCGGGGCCGGAAGTGGGGTGACATCACGTGACTGTCTTATGACTGCATTGGCCACGGAAAAAAATTCGGCCTGACAGAGCTGGCTAACTGCCGTTGAATGCTATGGTCTGACATGGTAAGTATACTAGCCAAACAGGGAGTATAACACAAACTCCCCATGTCTCACTGATCATGTGTCATTGAAGTGAATCTATGGGCTCTTTGACTGGGTCTCACTGATCATGTGTCATTGAAGTGAATCTATTGGCTCTTTGGGTCTCATTGATCATGTGTCATTGAAGTCAGTTTATCAGCTCTCTGACTGCGTCTCATTGATCACGTATCACTGAAGTCAGTCTGTCAGCTCTCTGACTTGAGAGTGTGGAATACTCCCACTTTTGTTGAGTAAACAACTTGGCTTGAGATACATATTCAGGCATTCAGCCATTCCAGAATAGCTTTGTAAGAGATACATGTTAGGTACACAAAAGGTTAAAATGGTGAGAGAGACTGAGAGAGAGAGAGAGAGAGAGAGAGAGAGAGAGAGAGAGAGAAAGAGTTCATTTTAACAGGACATATGGTTATCTTACTCCACATTAGTTTACAACACTTTACTCCCAAACAGCTGTTTCTAATTTTGGTATAAAATGAGTGGACTGATGTGTTCCAACAGCATTGTCTTGAGGGGCCAATGGTTGAATGGTTAGAGCATTAAGCTGTGGTGTGGAGCTGATGGTCATGACCTCAAACCACTGGTGGGGTCAGTTTTTTTTCACTTTTCAGTTCAAGGAAGATCAAGGGGATGGATGGAGAAGGAAGAGCTGTCTTTGGTAATGCTGTGTCCTTGACGCTGCAGTCAGTGAACAGTTCACTGCCTCCTTACAGGCATTGAGCTACAGGACTTCTGCCTTTTTGTTAACAGCATTTATGGGAAAAGAATGTTTCTCTTCCTTCATGCCAGATTGTTAAACATCATGCATCAGACAGTATATGGACATCTGTTATTGTATACCCTCATTAGGGAGGGACAGGTGTATGGTCAAAAACAAATGTACCAGAAGTTGAACATCAGCTGCTTTTCCTATCAAGAAATTGTTTATGAATGCCTTCTCACAATGTTGTTGTGCTTTACATTTGCTTACAACTTTCATTTTTCTCATACTTACTAGCCCATGTGTTCAGTCTGTCTTCTTTAGGACAGGGTATGTGCATGTGGCATGTGGGATTAGCTAGAGGGGGGGTTGGGGGGGGGGAGATGAGGGGGGGGGGTGTTATGTAGCATTAAAGTACACCTTTCAACCAAATATTTTTAATAAATTTTCATTATGCTTTTTCTTTTCAGATACCTGTTCCTAGAAAAACTGAGCGAGGAAGATCGACAACGAACGCACATCTTTAGCTCCTTCTTCTTCAAGCGACTGACCCAGAAGCAGGCCCGTTCAGCACAAGATCAGGAGGAAGTGAAGCTGACGTAAGGCATTAGCAGGGATGAAAATTCCTGCGCCGTTATTTTTTCGCATCTCCGCCCAAAAAAAAATCTCCACCGAAAAAATATTCAAAGAGTGAAGCTCTGAAACGATCTCAAATTGTCTGCACAACGAACTTCTTCTCTGTCAGTAATGTTCTCAAACAGCGTAGTTCTCATTCTGCTTCCTTCCAGTGTCATTTCTCATCATGGCATCGATTCACAGTGAGAGTTTGCTGCCAGTGAGTAAGAAAAAAAAAAAAAAGAAGTATGTGAACCATTGGAAGACCGAGCAGCTGCAGAAGGAGGTGTGTGACCGCAGAGTCGGGGATGTAATAAGAAAACATGACAAAGACGGCGAGTTTGAAGCATTTTGCGAACCTTGCCAAAAATGTGTCTACTTTGGCAGTCGTGGCTTTGTGGCAATCAGAGATCGCGTCGAGCGCCCCAGTCACAACAGAAAATGTGTGTGTTTCCACACCATTACAGCATGTTTTCAGATCTTGGGGTATGCAACAATCTACGTTTCATTTCCACACCATTACAGCATGTTTTCAGATCTTGGGGTATGCAACAATCTACGTTTCATTTCCAATGATAGTTTGACTCCCACTCTGATTTTTCTATATGATCCATTTCCAGTGATAGTTTGATTCTAACTCGGATTTATTTACTTTGATTCTCACTCAGATTTACTTATCTACAGGCCTTATTCTTTATGTCCTGAAAGCACTGTTTGTCTATTTTCTCCAGCTACAGCTCTGAGGATTCATCATACTAAATGTTTGCTTTGTCTCAGTTGATAGAGTTTCTTTCCACATCAGTCTCAGTCTTCATGGTGTTGAAAGTTGTTTTATAGAATGAGTTATTTAGAAGCAAGAAAGTGATTTTTAAAGATTTTTATGCCTTATTTAATACAAAATATGCTTCAGCTTCAGGGGGCGGTGCCCCTGACCCCAGCCTGGCTGTTGCCCCTGAACCCCACTAGGGGCCATGGCAACCCCCAGACCCCCGCCAATCTCCCCTTTTTTTTAAACTGATTAGGCAGCTGATCAAGGGGTGCTTGTAGAATTGACGGAAGTTGGTTCAGAGTGTGGAAAGTAGCCCTTCAGATTCTGGGAACTTAAATGCTGACTGATGTGTGACTTGTCACCATGAGATGAATCGGAAATCAACTGGGATGACTAAGAAGATGTTCTTCTGTAATTCTTATTACTAACTCTTTGACTGTTTTGGACAACAGTGGAAATAAAAAGTCTGAAGAAGTACATAGTCAGATTTGAGAGTCTGATATATTTTTGTTCTCCCATCATTCATCTTTTAAAAAGTTTCATGATGCTATTGTGAATAGACACCAAATGTACAGGTTGTTAGGAAAAGTGCCATATTTCTATGGTCAGTTCTAGCAGAAGTCAGAAAAACTGTAAACAAGGTGTTTTGTAATTGACTTTTGGTAATGGTATGTTCTTTAACAGATTATGACTCTGGCCACTGCTCTGAAAGTGATATCTTTTTGTTTGTTTGTTTTTGAATGTCTGATGATGTGTTGCATGCTGACATTTGGAAAACAGATTACCAGAAAGACGTCACTCTCGAGTGAAGACATGGACACGGCAAGTCGACATTTTCAGCAAAGATTTTCTTCTGATCCCCATCAATGAAAAGTAAGTGTTGATGAAGTTGTGTTCTTGGTCAGTGTTTTTAATTTTGATCAGTGAAAAGTCAGTCTTGGTCTTGTCAAGTTATCAATCAGTCCTGCTGATTTTCATTGCATGAAAACTCAGTATTGGTTGAGTTATTGATCAGTTCCTCTGATTCTTATCGATAGAAAGTAAGTGTTGATAAGATAGTGATCAGTCTGTCTGATTCCTATCAATGAAGAATATTGATCAGTTATTGATTAATCCAGCTGATTTCTGTCAATGATGACTGAGTACTGGTCAGACCAAGTGATTTAGATGATCCACTAAAAAAGGAATATCATTGACTTTAATAAGATGAGAGTACACATAATGAGATGCATGTAGCTGAAATGTGTTCACAGGAAAGAAAAGATTTTTTTTTTTAATGAAACTGAATGGAGAAACAGCATTATGAAATCATAAAAGCTTAAAGAGATGAAGAAAGAGAGACGTATGGACAGAGCTACGGAACAGGTATGAAATGCTTTTCAAAAATGAGTAGCATTATAGAATTAAGCATGGGTTTTAGACGGATAGACGCTGTGAAGGAGTGGGTAGTGTCACTAATTAACTGCGAGCTGGGAGGTCGTGGGTTTGATTCCCATCCAAGCCATTTATTGGTGGGATTTTTCTTCCCAAACCAGCTCCTGCCCACAGTTGGGTTTGCCATGGGCTCAGTTGGGAAGACTGGAACCACACAGTCAAGTTTCATCCGCTTAGTCACATAATGGATGCGTCTTTGAGAATATTGGTCAAATTCCCTGACCAACCCTGCAGGTGTCTGTGTCTCTCTGGCCTGATTGATGGTGGGATACTTTGTAGAATTACATGTAGAGTACAGCCCTTTCATGAAGTCGCAGACGAGAATGGAACTCCGTAGTATCATCTTCATCGTCCTCATTTTCATCGGTCAGCTTATGAATGTCAGTCTCAGATTCTGTGGCCCTTCATGCCTTACTGTCACGCTTACCTCGGTTTGATTTCCTCTCCACACCTATCCCCGCAGTCAGGTCCTGCTGAAATTGTTGTATTGGCAAGGTCATGGGGACTGTCACTAGACGGATGTGGAGGGGCCTGCTAGAGGAGGGGGACACTTGCGTTTGCTCTGCAACTAAGCAGTTATTGTTATTAGTCGTGAGTGGGCTTACTAGGTGGTGTTCTGCACAAGTTGGACCAGAACAAGCACCACTGAATGCCACAGAAGTGATTGGGCTGCAGTGCAGTGTCTCCTCTGGTAGGTTGCCTCGTGACAACTTTGACTGCTCCTTTTGGATTACTGGTGGTAAGGCTGCGATAGGACAAGCCAGGGTGTTACTGTGAATAGGGACCGGAGTGAGCGACATGGGGGGTAATGGCACTGACTGAAGTGGCACAGAAGGTGGGACAGCACAAGAAAGAAAGTAGAAATTACACAGAAAATGGACTTTGAGAGCAGTCTTCTGTTCTTGCATATAACGGTCAGTGCAGATATGAATGGTAGTATTTAAATACTTCTTGTACAAATATCATTTACAGATTTATCAACCTTCAGTTGGTTTCTCTCCCCAATCTTTTTTTTTTCTTTTTTGTTTTGTGTGTCTTTCTTTTCGGCTTATGGTATGTATTTCAGATGTACAAAAATGGCATGCTACAGGACTGCATGGGCACATGTGAATGATGACCCATTGATGCTTGCTTTCAGTGCCCACTGGTTCCTGGCCATCGTGTGTTTCCCCAGTCTGGCAGCACAAGAGTATGTAAGCTTCCAGCCCTCACCTCTGTGTGAGCCAGAGGAGCCTGCCGCCGAACAAGGCGGAGAATCTGCTGAGTCGGCACCAGCTCCTGCTCAGCAGTCAGAGGTAATGGAAGTGTTGGTGTGGACCGTTTCCCTGTCAGTGACAGTCAGAGGTAATGGAAGTGTTGGTGTGGACCGTTTCCCTGTCAGCGACAGCAGTCAGAGGTAAGGGAAGTGTTGGTGTGGACCGTTTCCCTGTCAGTGACAGCAGTCAGAGGTAAGGGAAGTGTTGGTGTGGACCGTTTCCCTGTCAGTGACAGCAGTCAGAGGTAATGGAAGTGTTGGTGTGGACCGTTTCCCTGTCAGTGACAGCAGTCAGAGGTAAGGGAAGTGTTGGTGTGGACCGTTTCCCTGTCAGTGACAGCAGTCAGAGGTAATGGAAGTGTTGGTGTGGACCGTTTCCCTGTCAGTGACAGCAGTCAGAGGTAAGGGAAGTGTTGGTGTGGACCGTTTCCCTGTCAGTGACAGCAGTCAGAGGTAATGGAAGTGTTGGTGTGGACCGTTTCCCTGTCAGTGACAGCAGTCAGAGGTAAGGGAAGTGTTGGTGTGGACCGTTTCCCTGTCAGTGACAGTCAGAGGTAATGGAAGTGTTGGTGTGGACCGTTTCCCTGTCAGTGACAGCAGTCAGAGGTAATGGAAGTGTTGGTGTGGACCGTTTCCCTGTCAGTGACAGCAGTCAGAGGTAAGGGAAGTGTTGGTGTGGACCGTTTCCCTGTCAGTGACAGCAGTCAGAGGTAAGGGAAGTGTTGGTGTGGACCGTTTCCCTGTCAGTGACAGTCAGAGGTAAGGGAAGTGTTGGTGTGGACCGTTTCCCTGTCAGTGACAGCAGTCAGAGGTAATGGAAGTGTTGGTGTGGACCGTTTCCCTGTCAGTGACAGCAGTCAGAGGTAATGGAAGTGTTGGTGTGGACCGTTTCCCTGTCAGTGACAGCAGTCAGAGGTAATGGAAGTGTTGGTGTGGACCGTTTCCCTGTCAGTGACAGCAGTCAGAGGTAATGGAAGTGTTGGTGTGGACCGTTTCCCTGTCAGTGACAGCAGTCAGAGGTAATGGAAGTGTTGGTGTGGACCGTTTCCCTGTCAGTGACAGCAGTCAGAGGTAAGGGAAGTGTTGGTGTGGACCGTTTCCCTGTCAGTGACAGCAGTCAGAGGTAATGGAAGTGTTGGTGTGGACCGTTTCCCTGTCAGTGACAGCAGTCAGAGGTAATGGAAGTGTTGGTGTGGACTGTTTCCCTGTCAGTGACAGCAGTCAGAGGTAAGGGAAGTGTTGGTGTGGACCGTGTCCCTGTCAGTGACAGCAGTCAGAGGTAAGGGAAGTGTTGGGGTGGACCGTTTCCCTGTCAGTGACAGCAGTCAGAGGTAAGGGAAGTGTTGGTGTGGACCGTGTCCCTGTCAGTGACAGCAGTCAGAGGTAAGGGAAGTGTTGGTGTGGACCGTGTCCCTGTCAGTGACAGCAGTCAGAGGTAAGGGAAGTGTTGGTGTGGACCGTTTCCCTGTCAGTGACAGTCAGAGGTAAGGGAAGTGTTGGGGTGGACTGTTTCCCTGTCAGTGACAGCAGTCAGAGGTAAGGGAAGTGTTGGTGTGGACCGTTTCCCTGTCAGTGACAGTCAGAGGTAAGGGAAGTGTTGGTGTGGACCGTTTCCCTGTCAGTGACAGCAGTCAGAGGTAAGGGAAGTGTTGGGGTGGACTGTTTCCCTGTCAGTGACAGCAGTCAGAGGTAATGGAAGTGTTGGTGTGGACCGTTTCCCTGTCAGTGACAGTCAGAGGTAAGGGAAGTGTTGGTGTGGACCGTTTCCCTGTCAGTGACAGCAGTCAGAGGTAAGGGAAGTGTTGGTGTGGACTGTTTCCCTGTCAGTGACAGCAGTCAGAGGTAATGGAAGTGTTGGTGTGGACCGTTTCCCTGTCAGTGACAGCAGTCAGAGGTAATGGAAGTGTTGGTGTGGACCGTTTCCCTGTCAGTGACAGCAGTCAGAGGTAATGGAAGTGTTGGTGTGGACCGTTTCCCTGTCAGTGACAGCAGTCAGAGGTAAGGGAAGTGTTGGTGTGGACTGTTTCCCTGTCAGTGACAGTCAGAGGTAATGGAAGTGTTGGTGTGGACCGTGTCCCTGTCAGTGACAGCAGTCAGAGGTAATGGAAGTGTTGGTGTGGAACTGGTTTCCCTGTCAGTGACAGCAGTCAGAGGTAAGGGAAGTGTTGGTGTGGACCGTTTCCCTGTCAGTGACAGTCAGAGGTAAGGGAAGTGTTGGTGTGGACCGTTTCCCTGTCAGTGACAGTCAGAGGTAAGGGAAGTGTTGGTGTGGACCGTTTCCCTGTCAGTGACAGTCAGAGGTAAGGGAAGTGTTGGTGTGGACTGTTTCCCTGTCAGTGACAGCAGTCAGAGGTAAGGGAAGTGTTGGTGTGGACCGTTTCCCTGTCAGTGACAGTCAGAGGTAAGGGAAGTGTTGGTGTGGACTGTTTCCCTGTCAGTGACAGCAGTCAGAGGTAAGGGAAGTGTTGGTGTGGACTGTTTCCCTGTCAGTGACAGCAGTCAGAGGTAATGGAAGTGTTGGTGTGGACCGTTTCCCTGTCAGTGACAGCAGTCAGAGGTAAGGGAAGTGTTGGTGTGGACTGTTTCCCTGTCAGTGACAGTCAGAGGTAAGGGAAGTGTTGGTGTGGACCGTTTCCCTGTCAGTGACAGTCAGAGGTAAGGGAAGTGTTGGTGTGGACCGTTTCCCTGTCAGTGACAGTCAGAGGTAAGGGAAGTGTTGGTGTGGACCGTTTCCCTGTCAGTGACAGCAGTCAGAGGTAAGGGAAGTGTTGGTGTGGACCGTTTTCCCTGTCAGTGACAGCAGTCAGAGGTAATGGAAGTGTTGGTGTGGACTGTTTCCCTGTCAGTGACAGTCAGAGGTAATGGAAGTGTTGGTGTGGACTGTTTCCCTGTCAGTGACAGCAGTCAGAGGTAAGGGAAGTGTTGGTGTGGACTGTTTCCCTGTCAGTGACAGTCAGAGGTAAGGGAAGTGTTGGTGTGGACCGTTTCCCTGTCAGTGACAGCAGTCAGAGGTAATGGAAGTGTTGGTGTGGACCGTTTCCCTGTCAGTGACAGCAGTCAGAGGTAAGGGAAGTGTTGGTGTGGACTGTTTCCCTGTCAGTGACAGTCAGAGGTAAGGGAAGTGTTGGTGTGGACCGTGTCCCTGTCAGTGACAGCAGTCAGAGGTAAGGGAAGTGTTGGTGTGGACTGTTTCCCTGTCAGTGACAGTCAGAGGTAATGGAAGTGTTGGTGTGGACCGTTTCCCTGTCAGTGACAGCAGTCAGAGGTAAGGGAAGTGTTGGTGTGGACTGTTTCCCTGTCAGTGACAGCAGTCAGAGGTAAGGGAAGTGTTGGTGTGGACCGTGTCCCTGTCAGTGACAGTCAGAGGTAATGGAAGTGTTGGTGTGGACCGTTTCCCTGTCAGTGACAGCAGTCAGAGGTAAGGGAAGTGTTGGTGTGGACCGTTTCCCTGTCAGTGACAGTCAGAGGTAAGGGAAGTGTTGGTGTGGACCGTTTCCCTGTCAGTGACAGTCAGAGGTAAGGGAAGTGTTGGTGTGGACTGTTTCCCTGTCAGTGACAGTCAGAGGTAATGGAAGTGTTGGTGTGGACCGTTTCCCTGTCAGTGACAGCAGTCAGAGGTAAGGGAAGTGTTGGTGTGGACTGTTTCCCTGTCAGTGACAGCAGTCAGAGGTAAGGGAAGTGTTGGTGTGGACCGTTTCCCTGTCAGTGACAGCAGTCAGAGGTAAGGGAAGTGTTGGTGTGGACTGTTTCCCTGTCAGTGACAGCAGTCAGAGGTAAGGGAAGTGTTGGTGTGGACCGTTTCCCTGTCAGTGACAGCAGTCAGAGGTAAGGGAAGTGTTGGTGTGGACCGTTTCCCTGTCAGTGACAGCAGTCAGAGGTAAGGGAAGTGTTGGTGTGGACCGTGTCCCTGTCAGTGACAGCAGTCAGAGGTAAGGGAAGTGTTGGTGTGGACCGTGTCCCTGTCAGTGACAGCAGTCAGAGGTAAGGGAAGTGTTGGTGTGGACCGTGTCCCTGTCAGTGACAGCAGTCAGAGGTAAGGGAAGTGTTGGTGTGGACCGTGTCCCTGTCAGTGACAGCAGTCAGAGGTAAGGGAAGTGTTGGTGTGGACCGTTTCCCTGTCAGTGACAGCAGTCAGAGGTAAGGGAAGTGTTGGTGTGGACCGTTTCCCTGTCAGTGACAGCAGTCAGAGGTAATGGAAATATTGACTTTCAACTACTTGGAACATGGCCGGATGAAAAGATGGTCAGGTAATGAAAATGTGTCGATTATATGTTGTGGGTGGTTGGGATTGTCTTTTTTTGGTGGATCATTTCAGAGTCTTTATAAGGGGACGATGGTCCCCATTTGAAGTTATGATCACTCAGGGTCAGAGCTCTTACTGTTCAGAAACTCTCAGTATTGCTACCTCTGTTATGTCAAGTGTCATCAAGGTTGGTCCAGCAGCTTGGGACAATAACAAAGACAGATAGTTCTGTCTTGTTGTTCATCTCCTAGCCCTTACCTGAGGTCATTGATGACAATTATTGAAAATTATATAGAGATTTCTCTCTCTTGTGACATTGACTGAAGATTAAAGATAATTGAACGTTGTTAATCACCATGAGTTTACAAGCACTTATCACTTACTAAGTCAAAGCTTGTTCCAAATGTCACTGGGTATGTCACTGGAAAATTTATCTCCAGTAACGAAAGGATGGGCATGCGTGTGGACTTTGCCCTTGAGATCACAAAGTGTCCTCTGCAAAAACACATGGTGTTGAGAGTGGATTTCATAAAAAAGTTGAAATGAGTGCATGGTTTTCAAGAGTAGACGAGGCTGGCCAGGCCTGTTCTGTGTGGTGTCTCTGCAAAGTCAGCTTTAGTCAAGCCAGTTCTGTCCACTTTCATACCACTTCAAGTCAGAGAGGCACCAGATGAGACTGAAGACTGCAGTGACTAGTGTGACACCAAAGTATTATAATTGGTTGCTTCTTTACAAAGGACTATAGACAGCAGCAGATTTTTGCCTGAAGAAGTCCCCACTTTTCTGACCCTGCCATACATAACGGGATTGTCGTTGTGTTACAGTGGTCCCTACCCAACAAACGCTGCCATTTTTCATGTGTTTTTTTTTAAACTGTAATTTTATGTTAGTGGAGCTCATTCACTGTAGAATTTAGTTGAATGGTCACGGTGAGTTATTAACTGGTGGCCTCAGAATGGTTGTTCTGTTGGAAAAAAGAAGAATTAACAGTTTATTTTCTTCAGGACTTTGTCAGGACATTGCTCATGTCACCCTGACAAAGACAGTCTGGGGAAAAAAATCTCAACTCTTCTTTCAGCAGAAGGATTATTCTCCAACAGCCTTTTGTTTGTTTCATGTATGTTGTTTCATTTTATGAATTCCTTCAGTAGAGTTCAGTCAGGTTGGATGCATACATTTTTTCATGTATGCTGTGTGTTGTTGCAGAAGAAGGAAGAGGGAGAGGCAGAGGGGGAAGACAAAGACAAGGACAGTCAATCTGACATTCCGTCCGATTCCAGTAACAAGGTATGAATAATCAGTCAACATTGAAGGAAATGCATCTGTTTGAATTTGCATAAATGTTTAAGAAATGCATCTGTTTGAATTTGCATAAATGTTTAGCAATGACATACTTACTTCCCTATTAATGTGCTATGGCCATGGAGTTTATGATCTGTGCTGTAAAATGAAAAGTGTCTTTTGTGTCAGGTTCTTTTGAGAATGCTGTCCAGCACTGCCGAATAGTTTACATTCTCCGTTTTATTTGGCTGACTCTTCTAGTCATGAAATTTTAGTGCAGTTGTAAAAGTGTACTTCAGAAAAATGTGCTCAGATGTGCTGATGTATTTTTGTTTTTGTTTTTCACAAAATGTGTATTATATAATATGAAAAACATTGATGGAAAGAACACTGTAATATTGTACATTCACTGTAAGAGCACATCTTTCCAATGATGATTGTAAGGTTGTTGTTTTTTCCCATTCTTTGACACGCATTCCAAAGATTCCAAAGAAAATTACATCAGCCTTTGAGCAGATCTGTGATAACTCAGGATAGTAGATGGCTCAGCAAATAGATGGTGCTTGGGTCTGGCATGTGGATGGGGAAGAAAGTAGATGGTGGTGGTGGCAGGGAGGTGTTTTAGGTCAGGTGTGTGTTGACAGGCTGTGTGTGTCACGTCTTACAGGAGGAGTGGGTCCTGGGCAAAGTGATCACCAAGCAGTCTGCACTACAGAACCAGTCTTCGGACTTCAAACTGGGGCTCAGGCAGTAAGTACACTCATTACCTTCTTACTCATAGTGCTGTTCTAGGGAGAGGCCAAACGTGAACAGGTTTGTGAGTAGGGGGCATGAAAGTATTGTGTGCAGCAGAACCTGGGCCTTAGGGTGAGTTTTCTCTTGAGAGTTAATCTAGTGTAGACAGAGAGGAAAATGTTAAGAAAAAAAATTGTAAAAGAAGTGGGTATTATTTGATAAGGTCTTTATTATTTCGCATTTGAAAAAGTTGCTAAAAAAAGTCTTTCTAGTATCCAAAAATTGGCATGTTTTGTCAGTACACACAAAGCCATTTTTAGAAAGTTCCAAACTTAGCATCATTCTTTCCGTGGTTTAATCTTAGTGTAAGGGGGAGGATAGCATCATTCTTTCCTTGGTTTAATCTTTAGAGGTTTGTGCATGAAGGAAAATCCCCAAGACGGCTGAGGAACAGGAAGCAGGCTGTAGTGGGTGTAAAAAAAATGCATGGGATTTCCAGTTGAAGGATTGTGGGGGGATAAAATGTGAAAAGGTTGAAAGGGAATTCATTGGCACTAACAGTGGTGATTTGTATGTGTGTGTGTGTATGCGATTTGTTTGGTTCGTGTCATAAACCATATTATGGACTTGTAAAGGAAGTTATGCTTACCCTGCAAAGCCTTTCTTTCCTTAGAAAGACAGTCAGGCAGGTACTTGGATATGTACATTCCTGTCGGCAAAGATGTTGTGTATGTGTGTGCGTGTGATTTGGTTGGTGCATGTATTTTACATGTGTAATATATTCCTGCCTCTTCAAGCACAATGGGCTTGTATTGTGAACAGTTCATGAACAGTGACAAGATACAATGTTCCATCACAGAAAAAAAACAACCAGGAGCATTTATGGATGAAACCAAAGGAAAAAAGGGGGTGGGGGTGGGAGGGAGGGAGAAAATGACAAGGGTGACTGCACCTGTATTGGGGGTCATGTGTGTGCAGGCCGTGCATCCTGGTGATGGACTCCTTGATGGGCCCCTCCAGAAACAGCATCATCAAAATCTTGAAAGAGTGAGTGCTGGGCTTTTTATTCACTTTGGTTCAGTTCTGCTGTGTGTGTTGTCTGCTTTACAAACAAGTTGAAGGAGTTTGACAGTGTCTTCGATTAAAGCTAGGGTTGTGGTCACTTCACGACAGAAGCCTTTAGTGTTGCAAGAGTCATGGGGAATGTTTGGTGGACAGATGTGAAAATCTCTTGTAGGGAGGATATTCACTCAGTCTGGCTCTTTCGAAATAAGAATGATTGTTGAAAGAAGATAACTTATAGGTGGCACCCTGCAGGTATTTAATCAGATCAAGCCTCATTGTATACCATCAGGCTAACTCGGCAGCAGGGCAGGGTCTTCTCTCTTAGATGGGTCTAAAGTGACCTGAGTTGGTGGATTGCTGGCACTGGAACAGGAGAAAGCTTTGGTTTGGCTGTAAATGGAGGAGATGGATCAGCTGACCAAGGGGGAGGGGGGGGGGGGTTATGAGGGCAAAGAAGTTGAGGCAGAAATGGTTAGAAACAAGAAATGAAAGAGCACACAGCTTCAGTGGAGAATCAAATAAACAGATGTGTGTTTAGCATAGCTCTGTTAAGATAGTGAATGTCACACCAAATTAAGTTAGAAATGATGAGTCATTTAGAACTCGGCGAATTGTGTTACAAATTATAACATGATCATGCATTGTTCAGTGAAAATTAAATAGAATGATATGATAATATATGAGTATATGTGCATGTAGTCATAGAACAATATGACATTGTAAGAATGTGTGTGTACAAATACAGTCATGTTGGCTTAATGTGTCATAGGTCATAGTGTTGTCAAAATGTCTGTAAATGAAAAGACTATAACATGGAACAAGATGACTCCGCTCACTGGAGTTGGGATATAAAGATGTACAGAAATGCATGGACGCATAGCATACACTTACACACACACACACACACACACACACACTGTCTGTAGTTATTGGTCTGTCAGGATACTATTTGCAATCCATACAGATAATTTTATTTAACCTTGCAGTTAGATGCTGATGCTGGTGTAAAAAAAAAAGAAAAAGAAAGAAAGCATCAAAACCTAATGTAAACAAAACAGTACCAAAAAAATGGTTTGTGGTCTCAGTGGATAGCAGGATATGCCAACTTTTTTATTTCAGGAAATACAATGTAGCCAAAAGCATATATGAAGAAGAAAACAATGTTTGTTGTTCAGCTTTATAGTTGGTCCACAAAAAAGTGGTAGTAGATCATGCTGCAAACAAACATCAAAAGAGTGGTATTAGATGATGCCAACAAAGGTCAGTCCGCAAAAGAGTGGCATTAGATGGTGATGCATGTATTCCTGGTGATGCGTTTCCAGACCAGTAAGTTGTGTGCGTGAGCGTTGGAATTTTTGTGTAGTCATTAGGGGTCGTACACAGCATGCATAAGACAGGTCATCCTGTCTTAGTGCCGTATTGCTGCTGTCTACCTTGTCCAGCATGGTTGTGTGGTGTTGAGATGACTGCAGGCATTGCTGGTTGTGTTGTGTTGAGATGACCGCAGGCATTGCTGACTGCGTTGTGTTGAGATGACTGCAGGCTTTGCTGTGTTGTGTTGAGATGACTACAGGCTTTGTTGACTGCGTTGTGTTGAGATGACTGCAGGCTTTGCTGACTGCGTTGTGTTGAGATGACTGCAGGCTTTGCTGACTGCGTTTTGTTGAGATGACTGCAGGCTTTGCTGGCTGCGTTGTGTTGAGATGACTGCAGGCTTTGCTGGCTGTGTGGTATTGAGATGACTGCAGGCTTTGCTGGCTGTGTTGTGTTAAGATGACCGCAGGCTTTGCTGACTGCGTTGTGTTGAGATGACCGCAGGCTTTGCTGACTGCGTTGTGTTGAGATGACTGCAGGCTTTGCTGACTGCATTGTGTTGAGATGACTGCAGGCTTTGCTGACTGCGTTGTGTTGAGATGACTGCAGGCATTGCTGGCTGCGTTGTGTTGAGATGACTGCAGGCTTTGCTGACTGCGTTGTGTTGAGATGACTGCAGGCTTTGCTGACTGCGTTGTGTTGAGATGACTGCAGGCTTTGCTGACTGCGTTGTGTTGAGATGACTGCAGGCATTGCTGGCTGTGTGGTGTTGAGATGACCGCAGGCTTTGCTGGCTGTGTTGCGTTGAGATGACCGCAGGCTTTGCTGGCTGTGTTGTGTTGAGATGACCGCAGGCTTTGCTGACTGTGTTGCGTTGAGATGACTGCAGGCTTTGCTGACTGTGTTGTGTTGAGATGACCGCAGGCATTGCTGGCTGTGATGTGTTGAGATGACCGCAGGCTTTGCTGACTGTGTTGTGTTGAGATGACCGCAGGCTTTGCTGGCTGTGTGGTGTTGAGATGACCGCAGGCTTTGCTGGCTGTGTTGCGTTGAGATGACCGCAGGCTTTGCTGACTGTGCGTGGCAGGTACCTGCAGGTGGAGTGGGACCTGAAGAAGGGCACGCCCCACGACATCATGACCAACGTGCGAGGGGGTGTCCCCAACGTGCCGCAGCAAAACAACTTCAGCGACTGTGGGGTCTACGTGCTGCAGTATGCCGAGTCCTTCTTCAATGTGAGTCAGAGCCTTTCTCTTGTCTTTTTCAAATATGTTTTTTTTTTACCCTTTTTAAAACCCTTTTGTGTCTGCTTCATGTGTGGTATTTTAAGAATGTATGAATTGGATTGTGTTGTATGTTAAGCCAGTAAGTGATGGCTGATCATGTACACCAACACATGTACATCAGCACAAATGGACCCACAAGAGAACATTGTTAATCTTTTAAATACACGAGGGCAGGGGAGGGATGGGGGGATTGCTTGTTGTTTTATTTTTATTAGTTGCAGAACCAGATTCCCACCAGAATGTCCAGTCTGTGGTATGGGTCAGCTTGGGTTTACTGGGCTTTACTGGGAACTGGGCTCACTGTTTTTAATCAGATTTATACCACTGCAAAACGAAAAGTTACAAGAATTGTTGAAAAAGCAAAAACTATCTATCACAGTGCTCAGGTCATAGAGAGTAAGTCTGTCAAACAGTTATTTAAAGTGTGTGGTAAACTGCTGGGCAATGTTAAGTCTTCGCCCCTTCCCACTTCGGCCCCCCTCAGTCAGCTTCCAAAAGTTTTTAGTGATTATTTTACATCAAAGATCTCTGATATTCGTTCCGAACTTGATCATCTAAGCGGCTCCTTCTCCATAGGCTCCTGTAATTCTGATTCTGTGGTGGTTTCTAACTTTGACATGTTTAATTCTGTATCACAGTGTGATCTCAGAAAAATCATTTTAAAGGCAAAACCTACTAGTTGCTCTCTTGACCCTATCCCAACTCCTTTGCTGGTTGAATGTCTTGACGAATTACTCCCAACCCTTACCCACATTGTTAATGAAAGTCTATTGTCAGGCTGTTTCCCATCATTACTTAAGGCTGCTGTAGTCAAACCCCTATTGAAAAAGTCATCCCTAGATCAAAATATTTTAAAGAACTATCGTCCAGTATCAAACCTGTTATTCTTGTCAAAAGTTATTGAGAAAGTTGTTCTTGATCAACTCTTTGACTATTTAAACACACACTCTTTGCTCAGCCCTAACCAGTCTGCTTACTGACCCTTGCACAGTACTGAGACGGCACTGATCAAGATCACCAATGATATTCTGTCTGCCCTGGATTGTGGCGATGTATCTTTGTTGACTTTGCTTGACTTAATTGCAGCTTTTGACACTACTGTTCACTCTCTCCTTGTTCACACACTCCATTGTCATTATGGCATTTCTGGAACAGCCTTGTCTTGGTTTCAGAGCTACTTAACAAACCGCACACAGTCTGTCATCATAAATGACTCCTTATCTAAGGCAGAACCATGATCTTTTGGCGTACCCCAGGGCTCAGTACTGGGTCCTGTCCTATTCATTATGTATATAAAACCTCTCCATGCTCTTATCGAACGACAGTCCATCTCTAACTTGTCATATGCAGATGACACCCAACTTTACAGCTCTTGTCAGCCAGTGGAAATAGAAAAAAATATACAGAATATGCAAAATTGTATTAGTCAGGTAAAATCTTGGATGACTGAACATAAATTGAAGTTAAATGATGATAAAACTGAGGCACTTCTCATTCACTTGAAGAAATCCTTCTTACACTGTCCTAAACCATCCAATATTCATATTGGAAACTTTGACATTGCGCTCTCCCCTTTTGCACGCAACCTAGGATTTATTATATCTGATGACTTATCACTTGACAAGCACACATCGCACATTTGCAAATCAGCTTATGCAGCTCTACGCCAGATTAGTTCTATTCGTCACTACCTCACAATAGCAGCAACAAAAACATTAGTCTGTGCCTTTGTCCTATCTAGACTTGATTTTTGCAAAGCCCTTTTAGCAGGATGCCCTAAAAGATCTATAGATAAGCTACAAAAGGTGCAAAATTCAGCTGCAAGACTAGTATTTAAGGCTAAAAAAGAGATCATGTTACACCTTTGTTACAAACCCTACACTGGTTGCGAATTGAAGCAGGCATTCAGTATAAGCTGTCCCTCCTTTGCCACGGTTTCTTCTCAGAGTCTTCTCCAGCTCATTTTTCCCATCTGCTGCCCATTTACTCACCATCCTGACCACTCCGGTCGTCTGCAGATCATCTGACTTGGTGCATGCCGAGGACTCGCACTAGGACTTTTGGCGAACGTTCTTTTTTATTTGCTGCCGCAAGACAATGGAACTCGCTGCCCAAGTCTGTCCGCTATGTTCAGCCAAAATCATCTTTTAAAAAAGGCATTAAAAACATATTTATTTAAATTACATTATGATTCCAAGTAAACACCCATCTTTATTAATGTCCTTGTTTTTAAAACAAAACATTAGGTAATCAGTCATTTTATATCTTGTCATATTGCTATGTGTGTGTGTGTCTGGGTGTGTTGTGTGTGTGTTGAACGGGTTGTCCTTGTTGACATATCGTTTTACAAATGAGCTATAAATCTTATATGTGTGAATTTTATTGTTCTAATTTGCTTGTTCATTTTAAATGCTTTACGTTATTGTTCATGGTGACATAAGCTTATATATTTCGTGTATGTTGTACCTTTTTATGTTTTCATGTAAAGTGTGGTCATAGACTGCGAAACTGCACAAAAGAAGTCTGCACATTATTATTATTATTGTTATTGGGTGCACGTGTGTGGCTTGTGTGTTTGTGTGGGCGAGGACGAGGGGGACGTGCATGGGATACGTTTATGTTAAAGTAATAGTCATCTTTCTTCTCCATCTCTCACTTTCCCTCATATCCCCCCTCCCACCCAGCCCAGTCTCTTGAATGCATATTACATAATCAGCATAACTGTCAACCATTACTGATATTAAGTAATTTTTTTTATTTATTTATTTTTTTTTTTTACTAATTTTGAATGTTGGTACGAAATTACCGTTTTCTTCAATATTTTACTAATTCTAAGAAAAGGGAAGGGGAAGACAGAAACCACAAACAGAACAAATAAACGAATAACGAAAACAGAATTGGTTTGTTGCAGATCCACATCTTATATGAGTCCGTTATTTGGCGTCATATACTTTACCATGTCAGACCATAGCATTCCACGGCAGTTAGTCAGCTCTGCCAGGCCGAGATTTTTTGTGGCTAATGCCGTAATAAGACCATCACGTGATGCCCACACTACTTCCGCCAGGGAAGAAGCCGGTGTAAACTTCCTGTTTCTCATGCAACCTCGGCCTCCTGCCTAACAAGGACAGGTTTTTTGCTCTGTCTCGCCTATACTTCTGTTTTTGTAGAGATTGCTTGTGTGCTTGCCTTCTTTACTTGTTCTGTTGTGGCTTACGTTAGACCATGGGTACCTTTGCTGCGTGAGGCTTATGGATGGCGCTTTGTTTCATTTTATTCACGCTCTACGGCGTGACGGCTCACGATTTCTCTTCACCCATTGTTCTCCATTCGTCCCTTACTCGCCGGGTGTGGGAACGTGTCACCCTTAGTAACGCGTTCCCCACTCTCTCATTATTCTCTTCCCCTTATCCTTCGATTTCCATTGATCTCGGCGCTTTGTTTATCCTCGCTAGCTATCTTGGTAATTCACTTCGACGATCGATCTTCGTCGGTCGCTCGAGCCGCCATCTTTATTCTCGCCATTCTGGCCAACCCCGGCATGGTCGTCCTCGTTCGTCGTACCTGTTCACTGCTAGATGCGACCTCGCCCTTTCGGCGACCCTTTGATGCAGATCTTGATCAACAAGATCTCGGATCACCTGTCGGCTGCGGCGGACAGCGCAGCCAGGACGCATTTCTATCTCCTTTTGGCAGGGAGAGAGGCCGTGCTGTCACGGTCCAACCTCTCCCAGGCGCCAAGTCGGCCTTGCAGTGCATCCCTGGGCAGGTCCAGTCGCTGTTCGGCAACTATTCGACTGCAACACCAGAAGACGGACACTCGCTCAAACCCTATCCCAGGCAGACACCTGCCCACACCGCACGGCCCGCCAAGCGCCCTAATATCCCCACTAGGCCGAAACCGAAACCTCCCCAACAGAATTTTCGGTTCGGCCAGCAGACACGGTCCCAGAGGTGACTGGGGGAGTCGCCCATGTGAGACTCCATCCTTATACTCCCACCTCACAGATGCTACCTACGTCTCGTCTGGCAAGATCGGGGTTCCAGAAAATCTGGGAAGCAGTCTGTACTTACACTGGAATCTGCTCGCAATGGGTTCCGACAAACGGCCCTAGCCTAGCAGACGACGCTCGCCTTGAAGTATTGATTTTTCTCAAGGTCTCGTCCTAGTTTTCCATAGTCTCGTTTCGCGTGAAGACGCGATACTTATATCTGCCATTTTCCCGTCGGTGCTCAAGGCAATCGACATGCCAGGAAAGTGTGCATTTCAGGATCCTTGGGTCAAGGTAAGCAGTACTGGTTGCTAAGGATCCCCAAAACAACATTATGTTCTATGTTTGGTGGGCCAAAGATCGCCTCATTTGCCATCTATGGGGTAAAAAACCACACACTCATGCTGACTATGGCCAAAAGCGCATGGCTCAGTATCTTAAATACACGCGCGTTCGGGTTCCTGTCTTTTCAAGTGGACGGGTAGGGAGAGTGGCACTAGTTCAACCTCTACACTACCCCTCCAACTCGGGCTGTTCCCCTTTTTGAGAACCCTCATACCTCGGGAGTGTGGGACGCACAGTGTGGAACGCTCTGTCGGCCCGTCTCCACATCAACGGCCTGAAGTGGAAGCGGGCAGGCTTGCCCTCCCCCGCTTCCGACCCCAGGTCTCGCACCGACTTGTTCTCCTGCCCACGGACAACACTTCAGTGCCTTGTTATGTCAACAAAAGGGGGGTGGGGGGGGTGGGGGGGCCTCACTCCCTCAGCCTCTCCCTCCGAATAGAGGCCCCCCTCCACTGTTGCCATGCGGGGATTCACCCTCTGCGCGACACACATAGCGGGGCCCCTCCTTCTCACTGAAGGGACCCTCAGCAGGCTGGCCCTCGGCCCAGTGGGGAACAGTGTTCAGGCCCAGGGTCGCTCACCCTCCCTGGTCTGGCCTCATAACATAGCCTTCCCTCCATTCCCAATCCCCACAGGGTGAGCCCTTTTCCAAGGGAGAGATGGCCTCCTGGGCTCAACTCTGTTCCTCCATCTGGCCTTCCTATTTTCAGATAGGTAGTTCCTATCTCTCCTATCTTCTTCGTTAGGCTCTCGGCTGGCTCCATTCGGGGCTACTGGGAACCCTGCGCCCCAGGCGCTCCTCCCAGTCCTCTCTAGATGCTTCCTAGATGGGCAGATCGGCCTACGCCCAGGCATATAAGGATCCCCCCGTCTTATCTCCTCGGGCCCATGAGGGCAGGGCGCTGGCCACTTCCACAGCGACCCAGCGCTCTGTCCTCTTGCACCACATCCTGGAGGCAGCCTACTGGCATCCGGAAAAATCCCTTCATAAGCCTTAATTTAGGGATGTCCGCATGACCAGGGCTGATGGTTCTAGGGACTTCTTTTGCGGCTAACGCAGCCATATCTATTCCTCTGCTAACCCCAAGAACCATTAGGGCACTAAGCCCTCCTCCGATTCCTTTGAATTCTGCTATGGTCTGACATGGTAAAGTATATGACGCCAAAATGGGGAGTTTGTATTATACTCCCTGTTTGGCTAGTATACTTACCATGTCAGACTCTAATGCCCTCCCTACCTTACCCGCTAGCGCTATGGTTCTCGGGGTTACCTTGCACATAGGCCTCGTTGAATGAGGAACAGGAAGTTTACACCGGCTTCTTCCCTGGCGGAAGTAGTGTGGGCGTCACGTGATGGTCTTATTACGGCATTAGCCACAAAAAATCTCGGCCTGGCAGAGCTGACTAACTGCCGTGGAATGCTATGGTCTGACTTGGTAAGTATACTAGCCAAACAGGGAGTATAATACAAACTCCCCATATTCTGTGTACATGTGTTCAGCCTACAGGTCTTTTTCCTGAACAATGCTGTGTCAGTTGACAAACTTCGACCAGTGCCATGATCTCTGAACAGCCTCCCCCCTTGTCCCTAACCTCCCACCCATCATCTCCACAAGATGACCAGTTATGCTTTCTGTTGGCTGGCAGCTGTGTATTGTGTGTGTGTGAGAGAGAGAGAGAGAGAGAAAGAGAGAAGAGAGAGAGAGAGAGAAACGAAAGTAGAGGAAAATAGTTCTGCTGTTCATTAACCTTTAACGCAAGCCTAGCCTGCTGAGCAGGAAAATGTTTTTCTTTGGCATAGGCTACAGAGCAGAGCATTGCTTTGTGCCATGTCTCCTGCCTGCAGAGCTACTCAAAAAGGGGGGTGTTTTGCATCTTCAAATTTTACAGGGTTGTTTCCAAGGCTTGAAGTCAGTATTCAGGTGTATTGGCCAGACTAACCACCAACGTTGGTATCATTATGATTTGCACCCCTGGTCATCTCTGTGGACACCATTTTCCTGTTCCTGTGATTATGTTTCACACTGTTCCTTTCCCTTTCCCCCAGAATCCCATTGCCAACTTCGCCCTGCCCATGAAGCTGGAGCGGTGGTTCCCCAGGAGTCAGGTGGAGCGGAAGCGGGTGGACATCCACGATCTCATCCTCAGCCTCAAGGTGGAGGTGGACAACAGGTGATAGCCTGCCGTGGGATTGGTTCTCGTCCTTCACCTACACTACCCAGTGAGAGAGTGCATCTTGTCTGCTGGCCAGCCCGCTTGCTGCCAGTGTGGGCATGGACTGTACTAGCTAGCTGTCCGCAACCTTTTTCATGGTGCGGCACAAACTTTTCTTCGTGACGTCGGTGTTGGTCGCTCATTCCATCTGACTGGGGGAAAAAAAAAAAAAAAAAAAATTACATCCCTCTGGACTAGCTTTTTTCAGCTTGTTTTGGACCCATGAGCCAGGAGACGTCACATTTGTGGGGTGCTATTGACTGGTCTGGGAGTCTTTGGTGTTTTGTGAACAGAGTTGGACTCTTCTGTTGTTTACTATGGGTGGCCTATATTTGGCTATACAGCGTGGTGGCATAAATGTGTGATAACTGGGAGAAGATTGGAAGGGAGGGAGCCAGGTGTTTGCGGATGTGAAGTGAAAAGGATATGGTTGATCTTCGGTGTGCTTCAGACGGTGCACATTTCACTCGGTATCCATTTCAGTCGTCATATCGTTCTGTTACGCTTGTTTTTTGTTTGGTTGGCTGGTTAGAATTGGGGAAAAGAAAACAACAGGTCAGCTGGACTATGTATGATAAACAGTCTACATAAGTAAATGTTTTAGAGTGTTAAGACTTGTTCGCACGTTCATATCATGAAACATGGAAGATAGTGAAATGTCAAAAAATTCTATCAAAATGATGGTGTAGTTGGTCGTGTTTATTTATGAAAGTAAAATATGTAAGTTAATACCGATTCCTAGACCTTTTCCTCTTCTATTAGTGCTTGATTTACAGCAAGAAATGAGAAACTATCATCAGATCCTTATTTTAGTTCCCTCTAACATATGTTTTTTTCCCCCTGAGAGCGTTGGCCTTCACTGTATCTGGTTGAGAAGGTTTTAGTGATATTTATGGATTGGTGTAAATCTGTGAAGTGCCTATGGACATTTAATAATAAGGAAGGAAATGTTTGTTCAATGGGGAAACAGTGGAGCTCCCTTTACACTGAAATGGTGCTCTTGCGGTAGCCATTTACCTGGTATATATGCAGACAAGAGGCACACAGGAAAAACAGAAAATTTCACATAATTGCTTACATTCCAGCGATTGGATTGCACAGAGGCAAAGAATGGGTGCATGAAAATGTTATGTGTGTCATGTGAACATGACAAAACATCTCAGAGAATATGAGAAAGTTACTTTGGCTCTAATTAGGTACCAGAATCTATTGAATTTTGATAGAAATCAGTTTTTGGCCTCTATTGCGGAGCCTGAGATGTTTTTCAACTTTTCATGATGAGTGAAACCTTAGAATTATGGAGACAGGGAGTTAAGATGTTTATTAACTTTTCTCGATAGGTGAAGCTCTAGAATAAAGGAGACGGGGAGTTTAGACTGTTTATTAAATTTTCATGTGTGAAACCCTAGAATAAAGAAGACAGGGAGTGTAGATGATAATTAACTTCTCATGATTGGTGGAACCCATGAATAAAAGAGACAGGGAGTTCAGATGTTTATTAGATTTTCATGAGTGAAGCCCTAGAATAAAGGAGATGGGGAAGTTCAGATGTTTAGTAGATTTTCATTATGAGTGAAGCCCTAGAATAAAGGAGATGGGGAAGTTCAGATGTTAAGCAACTTTTCATGATGAGTGAAGAATGAAGAGTACAGGGAGTATGTTTACATCTTTGAACAAGATCCCATGAGCTACTTCTGAAACACTGGAATGTGTTCTGTGAATCTGCCGCATCTGTGGAGGTCAGTTGGGGTGAACAACACAAACTAAAACCCACATCATAGGAACATGACACACATCTGTGGAAACATGGACTGGCCAGTGCCACACGCCAAGGGCATGTGTATCAGATGACTGTGTGCCCCAAGAAAGTTATTAAAACGAGGCCTAGTGGCTGAAGATAGAACCAGTCTTCCCCCGTTCCGCTGACATGTGTAGAGCCTAGTAAGGGCATGTCAGTTGTAAAGCAGTCTGTGTCAGCTTCTGGTGGGTCATTGAAACATGAATACTAACATGGCCACTATGGCTCTGTGGAATCCTGTGATGGAACACTAGGACGCAGCATCGTTTCAGCACATGACAGTGAATAGTGACTATCATGCCGTCTGCTTGGTAGCCAGTTGTCATAGGATTGTAAAAGAATGATGCAAAATGGCTGCATCAGATCGTTTTAATCTCTTCATGTTTTGTACTTGCGACTGAGATTGAAAACAAAAAGTGCAGCTAGTCTTAGGATATTGTAGTGGTGATGTGTTTAGTTTCTTTTTTCTTTAGATTTTTTAATTCTCTCTGCATTGTATTTGCTGTCCAGTTTAGTAGCGTTTTGTTTTCTACATGAGAACATTGCAAATAGCCCTTTCAGTTCTACTAATTCAAACCACAAGTTGTCAATTCCAAGTTGTATTGCTGCTCGCCATCATTTGGTATGTGAGGCGCCGTGATAAAAGATTGCAGCAAGGAAGTGTGCCTTTTTTTTGTTTTAAGATAAGATAATTGTAACAATAAAAGCATGCAATGTACCTTTTTTTTTGTAATATAGTCTTAAGTGTGCTGCAGATTTTCTCCAAGAGAAAACAAAGGATCAGAAGTTTTAAAATAAAAAAAATCCTTTTTATTTGTATATCTATAAATTGAAAAAATACACACACAGACTCACAGATATGCTGGTAGAGATTTTATGAGATATCAGATTTTAATCTGGCCAAGTTTTGAACGAGTATGTCTCCCCTTTTGTAGTCATTACAGATTGTGGGTGGATGATTGTTGTGACTGTGCGCTCAGATGAAGAGGTACTTTTGGTTTTGTCCAGTTGCATATGGCTTTTCTTTTAACTGCTCACTTTCTCCTAAGGAGAGATGCCAGAACTGTGGTCTCGTATTCATCCTTTTTTGTTTCCAGAACTCTCTTTGTGACCAGTCCTTGCTGTGTGTTTGGTTTTCTTTTTTTTTTTTCTCTTTTGGACTCTGCTGGTGTTTGGTTTTATTTTCTTCTTCGTCCATTTGTTTTGTACAGAAGATGAAACACAGTATACCTCTTGTGGACAAGGAACAAATTGTCATTTGCCATTGTGTGTGCTGTGCGGGTTTGGGAACATGTGTCGTGAGATGTAGTCATTGGTTATGAACGAAAGAGATGAATGATTGGTTGTCATTTCTCATCATTGTAGATATTCACATCATGGGGAAGAATGAATGTGTATTGAGATGGATGACTGTAGTGAGTCGAACGCAGTCATTGTGAGTAAAAGTGCTGCTCTGTGACAACCAAGTTATTAACATTGTCCAGTGTGACGTAAACAATGGATTTCTTATCCATCGTGTACATGAAGAACAATAAAAAACGTCTGCTTAACATGGTGTGTGTGTGCGTCTCTTCTGGCTTGCTCCAAGTTCCTGTCATGCACCTCAAGATTTGACATGCCTATACAGAAAGATTCCCATTCTGACCCTCCTTTTATTTAGACAGCTTCTTTCCCAGTTTTCCTCTTGCTATCAGTGTAGTGAGAATGCAACACAAATGGCAAAGAATCCTTTTCAAAAGTTGGGTGTCTCTTCTGCATTTACTTCAGTTTAGATAGAACTGGAAAGAAGCACCATGGAAAAGGGTCAGAAAGGAAAACTTTCTCACCGATGGCTTCGAAGGAAAAGAAACACACAACTACCAAACAGCACTGAAAAATGGGCAAATCTGAAATAAGAACATCTTATAAAATACAAAGATACGTGTCATAGAAAAAACAAACTGGGAAGCATGTGTGAAGTGGAATCGGGAGTGGGATTAACAAAAATTTCTTGCCTTTTTAAAAAATTTGTATAGCAAATGCATGGAAGCAGCAAAGCACTAAACGCTCATTTGAGAAAGATGATTGAAAGATTATAACAAAATTAGAAAAAACAACAACCAGAGGCCGTTTTTATTTAAACTTGAATAAAGTAAGCAAATTCACAGTATACAGAATCTGTGCATTTCATTTTTGTTTATTTTGAAAAGCCAGCTTTCAGAATTGTCTGTTGTTGAACAGTTTCTGAACTGGAGCAAAAATTATAAACTCCCATATTGCCTGACAGCTTGTTCTCTCCTTCTTTGTCAAATTGACAAATTCTTGGTGAGCTGGTTGCCAATAAGAATATTTCTGGCATGAATGTGAACAGGCTACCCTAGTTTGTTGCCTTCATTTCATTGTGTTTCAGCAAGTGAATTTTCATTAGACGTTCTTCTGACATTGTACAGTGTGTCTTTGCCATTGAAGAAAATCATGAGGAGTATGTTCCTGAATGTGTGCCACTACTGGACATGTCCATGTTCAGTTGATTTATCTTGTGACACTGGAAATGTTACAAAGTCTGAAATAAAAGTTATTACCATGTCAATTGGTGTGAACTTTGTTCAGAAATGTGTAAATGACAAAACTGCAATGAGACTTGTGTCAAAATTACAGCATTATCTGAACTGGTACGTCATTAACTGTTGCAATTTGACAGGGTTTTTTTTGGTGGTGGTGGTGATGGTTTTAGTATAATTCTAACAGTTGCTTTGTTGTTGCTGCTGTCATTGCTTTTTGTTTTACTGTTGTGAAAACTGAAACCACACACTACCAATGTTTTGATGGTCTCTTAATATAAATCTGAAAACGTTCTGCGTATGAGCTTAATCAGACTAGGCCAGCTGCTACACAGGACTGAAGAGTGTTAGAGCTTCACATATTGGATGTCTCTTTCAGAAAGTGTGTGGCTTCATTTGGGCAGGCTTGTTGATGCTGGAAGATGTCATGCAAATCAGAATCTGCTACAACCCTGTCATGCTTCACAATGATCTCCATGGCATAATTTTCATCCTCATTTAAAAAAAAAGGAAGAGGAGTCACAGTGCCTGTGGCCCTTCATGTCCTGCTCTCGTGCTTCCCCAGTTTCAATTTCTTCTCCCTGCCTGTAGCGGGTGCCAAAAAGTTGTCCGTTTCATTATGTCTCCCTGCCTGCAGTGGGTGCCAAAAAGTTGTCCGTTTCAGTATGTCTCCCTGCCTGTAGCGGGTGCCAAAAAGTTGTCCGTTTCAGTATGTCTCCCTGCCTGTAGCGGGTGCCAAAAAGTTGTCCGTTTCAGTATGTCTCCCTGCCTGTAGCGGGTGCCAAAAAGTTGTCCGTTTCAGTATGTCTCCCTGCCTGTAGCGGGTGCCAAAAAGTTGTCCGTTTCAGTATGTCTCCCTGCCTGCAGTGGGTGCCAAAAAGTTGTCCGTTTCAGTATGTCTCCCTGCCTGTAGTGGGTGCCAAAAAGTTGTCCGTTTCAGTATGTCTCCCTGCCTGTAGTGGGTGCCAAAAAGTTGTCCGTTTCTGTATGTCTCCCTGTCTGTAGTGGGTGCCAAAAAGTTGTCCGTTTCTGTATGTCTCCCTGCCTGTAGTGGGTGCCAAAAAGTTGTCCGTTTCTGTATGTCTCCCTGCCTGTAGTGGGTGCCAAAAAGTTGTCCGTTTCTGTATGTCTCCCTGCCTGTAGTGGGTGCCAAAAAGTTGTCCGTTTCTGTATGTCTCCCTGCCTGTAGGAGTGTCAAAAAGTTGTCCGTTTCTGTATGTCTCCCTGCCTGTAGGAGTGTCAAAAAGTTGTCCGTTTCAGTATGTCTCCCTGCCTGTAGGAATGTCAAAAAGTTGTCCGTTTCAGTATGTCTCCCTGCCTGTAGGAGTGTCAAAAAGTTGTCCGTTTCAGTATGTCTCCCTGCCTGCAGGAGTGTCAAAAAGTTGTCCGTTTCAGTATGTCTCCCTGCCAGTAGTGGGTGTCAAAAAGTTGTCCGTTTCAGTATGTCTCCCTGCCAGTAGTGGGTGTCAAAAAGTTTTTGTTTTCAGCAAGTCTCCCCTTGGTGAGTGCAGAAAAGTTGTCAATGTCACTTTCAGTCATTCACAGAGAATGGCATGGCATGGCATGGAAGGAGCGGCGCCCTCCCGAGGGAAATGCTTGCTGACCCACAGCGCGGCAGGTGGTTTAGCTGGTTGTGTCCCGCTAATGATGGATCAGAACAGGCTCCACCTGACTGACTCAGCAGCAGTGCAGTATCTTCTCTGTTCGTTTACTTCACGATCACTCCTTTTGGACTCTGCATTGGGGCTTTGGCAGGACAACACAGTGTACAGCGGTGTACTGGGAGCCCAGAATGACTGGCATGAGAATAATGCCACTGGAAGGGCAAGGAAAACGGATTCACATCCACACACATTCCTTACTATATGATGCTCAAGGGGTTTTAAAAGCTCGTACACACAAGAAACTGAAAGCCACCAACCTGAAAAATAAGTGACTACATTGTCCAACACCTGTACTACTCTGCCCCCCCCCCCCCCCACCTCCCCCACCCCCTTTTTTTTTTTTTACTTTTCTTTTTTTTGTAAACTGTTGACGCATCAAAGACCCTGCAATATTGGAATTAATTTCTTTATTTTTTCTCTTTCTTTCAATTTTTCACTCGGCAAATTAAAAAAAAAAAAAAAAAAAGAAATGGGTATTTCCTCAGTAAGTGACTATTTGTGTCTGCAAGTTTGTGGGATCTGAGAAGTGAACTGTCTTTACTTGCAGTGCAGAGAAAGCGTTAACCCTCAGTAAATCGGTGATCACTTGTGACAATCTGAAAAGGCTTTGCGAAGCATTCTCTGCTCGCATTCCTGCCACATGACACAAAGCACGCACATACTAAGAAAAAATAACAGTGTAATTTCTTATCATCTCCAGTCTGTCTCTCCTCTCATCTCTTCCATTCATCGGATAAAACCGATGGGATGGATGACATCCAAAATACAACACACCCATGCACATTATTATCATGTTCACACATCATCCACACAGACGGAATATGGCTGTCTGATTGGTGGGAGTTATAATGGTCGCGAAAGCGAAATTCTCACCAGTGCTGTTTCAGCCAAGGAACGCAGAGGGGGAGAGAGAGACAATCATAGAACATACATGCACGCAGACAGCATAAAAAAACGTTTTTGAGATTCCCAGGTTTCTTGTTAATTCACACAATCAGGTCACTTTTCATTTCAATACAGCAGCCTTCATCTAAAGTCACTGACATTATTCCCAGTTCTCTCAGCATGTGTTTGTGGAACATGTGCAAATTCTTCATGGGGGCACATCAGTATATATACACAAATGCCTAGTCTCATCTCATAAAGATTCGTATCTACAAACATTCTGTACATGAAAGTTCCCAGGCTTCTATACAGAGGAAGGAGACTCCACAGTGAGAATCTGCACATAAAACATATGCATGGCAAAAACCATCTTCCAATTACAAAAGATGGGGTTAGCGCCACTCTAGTTACAGCAAGTAGTAATGCCAAAAAATGGTTCTAAATTGTTGTATGTGTCCACTGGTGGAGAGGCTGATGTTATCTACAACCACACTTATGACATTCCTTATTACAGTACAGTATTACAATTCATCTGACTTCTCTTGCTTTCCTTTTTTCACCTTCTCCTTTGCTTTTCCTGGAAGTGCCAACTGAGAGAACTTACATACGCTTACTGTGATGAGACCTGCATTGAACTTTGAAGTCTGCACTGTCATTCTCCTACATCACTGAAGTCACCTGGGAGAACTCCACTGCATCAGCCTACTTCCTGTTATGCAGTGGACTACCTTCTTAAGGTTTTACAGCATTTTTTTTTATAGATTTCACAGCATCTATTACATACATCTTGAGGAATTCATGAATGCATGCAAACGCAAAGACCGTACAGGACAGAACACACCCTATCACTTGACTGCAGACTGTAACATTCACTGAGAGTTAACTGACCAGATTATACAGTATCTTTGAAGCTGCCCATTTGGCATCATAATACTGAACAAAGTGCAACTCTTTGCAAGCTATGATTAGTTTACTGGCTCTCTTGTCTGGTTTACAGCTTGCAGATCTCCCATTTCCTGTCGGACTTTGGCCAAATGCTACACAAGTCACTAATGTCACCTTTTACCTCTGATTTGTCTTTCACCTTGTCGGACTAACATTCTGATTTCTTCTTTCATTGTAACGGCTTGATCTAACACAAATACCCCTCCCTGTTCCTTGTAGCAGTACTGACCTGAACAGTCAATCTAACATTAAATCCTCTCTTTTCTTGGGTATTTCCCACTGTTAATAACAAAAGCCCTTAGCCCCCTCCTGAGCCTCAATACTGTCAAAGAAAATTACGGAGAGAGACTAAATGGCTCATGTTCTGCTAAGATATGCCATTTCATTAATTAACAGCTGAGAAATGACCTCAGTACTTGTCCATGATATTCAATCCCATCTTTGCATATTAAATAATGTCCATATACATACATATTATCACTGACACAAGGTACATGAGAACCATCACACCACTCATCACATGCAATAGGAACATGTTCACACACAAAAAAGTCCAAAACCTTTGCGATGCTGGTTGTTTTTCATTCAGAACATGAGCTGTTAAAACAGCAGAGGCAGCAGTCAACCAGTTCAGTTCTCTTGGCAGTAATCATAGTCATTTCCAAAACAGGAACGCAGTCACCAAGCCACAGATCCACAGATCGGCGCTGGCTATTTAGGGCAACATAAGACAACACCAGCACATGAATCAGACCTGCTGAAAAACACCAGATCAAGTCATAGCCGGTATTTTCAGACTGCTGACATTTTCAGTCATAGAAGGTTGCTCCTTGTTCCCATTGCCATCTCTGTCTCTCCACAGCGGCGGAGGGGAAAGTTCCACAGTTCTTGAAGAGCAGTTCACTCACTTCAGACGTCACTGGGAGCTAGGAGAGGAGGTGGAGGCCCGTTGTATGGCAGGCACACGTCGGGCAGAGTCCGGGTGAAGCCCTGGAAAGGCCAAAGGGCGTGGCCTCACATTTCCTGCAGTCACAAAAGAACTAGTAGCACCACGGTTAGACAGAGATGCACTGATCTGCTTCTCTGTTGTAAGCATTGCCATAGATCTGTCCCCGATATGCACATACACAATCAAATCTGACCATAATGAAGTTGATAGAACCTATGAAAAACTGGGTTTTGTTTGTTGTGCGCAGAGCTCTAGTTTAACAAAATGATCTTACAATTTGGCTTTGGTACAACAGATTTCCCTATGACTAGCCTTTTGACTGTGCTTCAGAAGCTGTATAGTTATTAATCTATGTCATGGGTAAAGGGTCAGTAACATAAACAAATTCATACTAATACTTTGTCCTGTGCAAACAATTTGCAGATTAGTTATCCTCTGACAATTTATCAGTCTGAATTCATGTTTCTGTACAACACAAAGCACAACAAATACCTCTGGTCAATTCTGTCTTAAAAAAAATCAGACATCACATGCGCTAGAGAAGGGTTAATGAGAAACACAAGTAAATTAGACATCCTTCACTAGATCTACCAAAAACACTTCTCACACTCATACATGTAGGATATGTCCTTTTGGTGAGTCACCCACTATTCTTTTACCAGTCTGCAAACTGGGGGCGCATCACTGGCCTGGAGTTGAGTCCCTTTGTCTTCTGCAGGAGTAAAAGTTACTGGACATTTCAAACCTGTTTACCCTAAAACTGTTGATGGAGTACCTTCCCATAGAAAACAGCATACGTTCTACAAAGTGTGTGTATGAATCTCAATTTTCTCTTCAAAAGCGGAGGGGGGGAAGGGGGGTATTGTTTTTCCCCTGCTGCCCCCACGCAGCAATGCACACAGCACTAACTATAGTAAAAACACCTTTTTCAAACATCGCATTTCTTTCATATCAGGTTGACTGGCACATTATCGGACAAACTTATGCTCAATTGCCGCTTTTCTCCCCCATACTTCAAGACTTGTACTCCCTATTGTTGTTCCTATATATTGGCATGTTGTCGAAAAAGCAGACACGAACAAATGAAATTCCACGTGCAAGAGTTGTCACTCTTTACTCCAACCACCTAAACTGGCACACCATGACAATCCATGGTTGTAGTCTTCAAGTGTGATTGCTGCTCAAAAACTTTGTCTTGATTTTTATTTCAACATTTTGATTTAGTTTGTCATATTTTCACCAACTATGTGTACAAAGCAAAGTGAAAACCACATTCATACTTAAAGCTTCTAGTCTTATTTATATCCTATTTCAACTATCTTGCTGTTGGCTGCTGAATGCTTCTGGTCTCGTTCAGATCTTATTTCAACTAGTTTATTGTTAGCTGCTAAATGCTTCTGGTCTTGTTCAGATCTAATTTCAACCAGCTTGTTGCCAACCACTATGTCATATACTATCTAGCACTTGAACTGAAGTGATGATCTCCCCAGGCCCTGTCCTGACTGGTATCAAGAAGACCACAGGCCGGGCCGGCGTCATGTCACTTACTAGCAGAGCCTTTCCAACAAGTCTGGAAGAAGAAGGCTGTTGCCCCTCGCAGACTGTCTCTGAGCCGTGAACTGCTTCGACCGCTCTGTGTAAAGCCGTTGAAGTCCAACCTGGGATAGTCACAAAGAACACACAAAGTTTATCTCACCTTTCCAACTGACATTCCAACACAAAAAGTTCATCTCACCTTTCCAACTGACATTCCAACACACAACGTTTATCTCACCTTTCCAACTGACATTCCAACACAAAAAGTTCATCTCACCTTTCCAACTGACATTCCAACACACAAAGTTTATCTCACCTTTCCAACTGACATTCCAACACAAAAAGTTTATCTCACCTTTCCAACTGACATTCCAACACAAAAAGTTTATCTCACCTTTCCAACTGACATTCCAACACACAAAGTTTATCTCACCTTTCCAGCTGACATTCCAACACAAAAAGTTTATCTCACCTTTCTAGATGACATTCAAACACAAGAAGTTCATGTCACCTTTCTAGCTGACATTCCAACACAAAAAGTTTATCTCACCTTTCCAACTGACATTCCAACACAAAAAGTTTATGTCACCTTTCTAGCTGACATTCCAACACAAAAAGTTTATCTCACCTTTCCAACTGACATTCCAACACAAAAAGTTTATCTCACCTTTCCAACTGACATTCCAACACAAAAAGTTTATGTCACCTTTCTAGCTGACATTCCAACACAAAAAGTTTATCTCACCTTTCAACTGACATTCCAACACAAAAAGTTTATGTCACCTTTCAACTGACATTCCAACACAAAAAGTTTATGTCACCTTTCTAGCTGACATTCCAACACAAAAAGTTATGTCACCTTTCTAAATGACATTCCAACACAAAAGTTTATGTCACCTTTCAAAATGACATTCCAACACAAAAAGTTTATCTCACCTTTCCAACTGACATTCAAACACAAAAAGTTTATGTCACCTTTGTAGCTGACATTCCAACACAAAAAAATTTATATCACCTTTCCAACTGAGAATTTTTCATCCCTTATTCATTTTTGACACAGGAAACTGGAAAATGTTAACATGTAATATTTTTTTCTTTTTTGTTGTTGTTGTTGCTGTCATTTTTTTTTTTTTTTTTTAACAATTTTTCTTTCAACATGTAATCAGTTATGAAGCAAGAAATCACAAAGTATTATAGGTTTGTTTGTGAGGTCAGTGTTGACACATAACAAATTTTTTAGTTTTCTACTTCATCAAGTATTGTTGGGATGTTTTTGAAGTTGGAATAGATCTACAGGTGATGAATTATTCAAGTCAATTCAAAATTTCATTAGATCTGAATTTTCAGCTTAGATTCAGCTTAGAACTTCAAATGCAGCAACAGTGGAAGATTTTCCAAGTGATGTATTATGTACCTCAATTCATCACCTGTACTGAATTTTGAACTTAGAACTTCAAATGCAGCAACAGTGGAAGATTTTTTCAAGTGATGAATGAGTACCTGAATTCATTTACCTGTATAGAGTGATGTAATTAACAAACTTGATAGTCACTTCAAACACAATGGTCAGCAAAAAAAGCATGCTTTTGATTCTGTTAAACTTACTTGACTTTGACCATGTATCACCCCAACACCACAAAAATGGGTTAAAAAAAAAAAAGAAAAAAGGAACAAGAAAAAGAAGAGGCCATGGGAGAAAAAAAAACAAACAACATAAGTAAGGCTGAAAGAAGAAATGGTAAGAGCAGAATGGAAAGTCAGAGTCCAATGTGGACAAGTGTAGTCTCTCAATCTGGCTACTTGATTACAATTAAAAAAACAAAAATTGGCAGAAGAGAAAAATAGTGATGACCTTCAAGAACAGTGGTCAAATGCCAACAGTGGTTAACAAAAGAAAAAAAAAAGGTGGACGCTAGAAAAGAAAGAAAAATGAATGTTGTTGTTGTTGTACCCTGGCTAAAAGACTCCAGGGATCATCCAAACAGCCGAAGTACTGCATCAGCTGGGGATGAGAACAATTACGTGTGTGACCGTTTTTGATTACCCCGCCACATGGGCAGCCACACTCCGACTCTGGGGATTTTGGAGACTGATAATGTTATGCTAGGAGCTTCTCACAACTGAAGACAATCCCTGCATAACTATGCAGAGCATAACTACATTCTGATGTAGCCTTGGTGTTCTAGCCTATGTCAATTGGCCTAACAGCCTTACGCCAAGGCGGAGAAAAATGAATAAAAACCCACAGACTGACTGAGGGTAACAGATAAGAGGAAATAACCTGTACAGAATTCCAGATGGTGGGAATACAATTTACACTGAAAGATCTCCTGTCATCCCCACTTGGGCTAGAGATCTGATCACTAACATTTTACATCAAACATACAACTGGGTGACTGACATGCATAATCTCGGCCAGACACAACCACCGACCATTATCTCGCAGTTTGTCAAGTCCATACATGGAAACAGAAGTGAAGCCAAAGCCTTGCCTGTAGATGATGTTGGACAGCTTGTGGTCGTAGTTCTTGCTACTCATGTCCAGGATCTTGTCCAGCAGATCCAGCAGCAGACGAGAGAAGTTGGCGTCAAAGTTGGTGATGGTGCGCTCAAAGTCCTCGCTGGACACCAGCTGGTCCACGTGTTCCGATACCACCTGTCATGAACAGAGCACGTGGAGGTAAACCCCGCAACGAATCACGAACCTTTTGAGGACAGTTTTCATGACAGCTACTTCTTTTAATAGACAGTTGTGCAAGCTGTAGCGCATTCCTTTCAAAGCCAAAATAGAGTTCATGGATTCTGTTCAAGTTATGGTACCGTAAGGTCCATTGTACAATATTTACTGTATCCGCTCTGGTATATGACTCTACCCCCCTCGTTTGGCTTCCTCCCTAAACTCTGGTCAGTATCAGGCTCCTGAGAACCACTTCAGTTTTTTCACTACACGGTGGGAGAATTTCTTCAGCTTCATTTCCCCCCTTATCTTTATCATGACTACACAACACACGAAACGTGTTACAGGCAAAAATCAGGGTGTGGAGAAAAATGGTTTCAACAGGCAGCAGCTGACCAAATGACCATTGTGAGTGACTTGTAAAGTCCCTGAGACACCTCCATACACTGCTGGCCTGGTGGTAAACCTGTCCGGCTTTGTACACACATATACACAGGCAGGCATTAGGAAAGGGTAGACTGTCACTGGACTGACAGGAACTCACTTTGCCTGGAGACAGCAGACTGAACTTTACGCATACACATCTGTTGTTTAGAACGTGATACACTACAAAAAGATATCAACAAAACATGACAAAAGAGCATGTTATCTGAGACGAATTCTAAACCACCAATGGGAACGGCAGTCCCTGTCCTTTGGGTAGAGAGTGTGAGACAGACTGATGACACCTTCAATATACTGAGACAAATTAGTTTTGACTGCATCACTACTATTTTCTTTCATCAATTACAATCCTGTTTTAAGTACACTGTTCACATCTGTAGACTGATGTTTTATCCAGAAAAATTACATACTTTTATGCCCCTGGACATGTACCCATAAAACCCCTTTTGTTCCTCATCCCTACTTTCACATTTACTGCGTAAAGACAGAACTGTAGCGTACCGGATTTGCATGCATTTAATTTGCCATTTTCCCCGGTCCTGCCTTCTTTTTTTCCCCCTTACGTGTAATCTAACAACTTCGTCAGATGCATGATAAAGTAATGTCTGTTCTGCAGTGGCATTACTTTGGTGGCAGCGGCTTTCTTCTTGACGTCCTCCTTGGTGGCGGGGGCCTGGGCGCCCAGGGCCTGCAGGGAGTTCTCCTTGGTCAGCCGGTTCACCTCCGTCTCCACCGTCGTGCTCTGGCTCATCCTCTGTTGACCACCACAGGACCACACTGTTAGTCAGTCGATACAGCTTTCACCTGGCACATGTTGTGTCTGTTTAACTCACATTAAGTGTCGTGTCGCACTGATCTCCCACCACTGAAGACTGGGAGGAAAAGGGGGAGAGACAGAGAGGGCTGAGGTCAAATGTAGCCAATTTTTGTTTCCGTCACACCTGCACTAACGACAGCAACATAACCGCCTCATCTACTACCACTTCTAATAAACAAATACAACTTCCATTACGTAAAGATACTCAAAAAAAAAAGTGAAAAAAAACTGCTTTAATCTCATTAGCATTAACAAAATTGACCCAAATTCAATTTGCTTTTGAGCAAACTGAAGATATGATTTCTGTTAAGCATTCTGCCTAACAAAACCCATCCTGGATGAAAAAATCATTCTCCTTTTTAGTCAACATCAACTCTAGAGTAGTGATAGGCTGTGGATGAAACCACAAAAGAATCAACAAAGATGCCACACAGGACAAGAAAAGCAATCTAGCCAAGAAAATTACAATCAACTCATTGAAGAAAATCATGTTTGTTCCACATAAACCAAAATGAATCATATTAAGAATATAAGAACTGAGGAAAAACACAAAGAAATCATAAGAGCAGACAGCAGAGTAGTAACTGAAATGCAAACCTTTTACATTTATCTGTAATACTGAATACTGTTCCACGGGCTTTCCATAGGAACTCTATAACAACTTCTCTGATGAACAAACTTTTGCCAAATCATCATCACTTTCATCAGCGTTATAGACATGTTCTCCATACACAAGAGTACTTCCACAATTCTGTATTATCACAGAAACGATGGAAATATAGCAGGCACAGGCAGGCCTGAAAGAAAAGGCCAGAAAGGACAGACTGTGCTGGCGTGGGCCACACCTGCAGAAAGTTGGAGAAGGTGACGCAGACCATCATCAGCTTGTGGACGATCCTCAGCAGGTCCGGGTTGGTCAGCATGCAGTCCTTCAGGCAGGAGTTGAGGAAATCCGTGTGGAACACCAGCACATCGTCCACATTGGACACCTGCCGCATGGAAAAGCTTCGTAGATTTACACACGCACACCTGGCGTGTGTACAACTTAACTTACATAAATTTACACACACACACAGAGGCAAACTGGGTTGAGTAGAAGGTTGATACATATTCTGTGGATATGTCCTAATCTAGAATTTGGTTCTTCGGATATGTCCTTATCTGGAATTTGCTCAAGGCACATGTTAGGACAGTAACTGTGCTTGGGGCTAGGACATTGGGGAATCTGTCCAAACTGCCACTGCACAGTTGAAAAAAAAAAAAAAAATGAGACGTGGGTGAGGAGGTGAATGAGAGGGCACGGAAGGTATCGGTGTGTGCGTGCCTCTGTGTGTGTGTGTGTGTGTGTGTGTGTGTGTGTGTGTGTAAGTTTGCAGCATGTTGTGTGTGCTCAAGGTATGTGCTTACACATGCTGCACATTTTTCCTTGTGCACACACACACAGTGTACCTCACGCACATCAAAACACATCTGAGATGAAGCACCACCCAGTGCCCTCACCGTGTCCATGTTCTGCTGGAACAGGTGCCAGTTGGGCTCGATGACCTCAAACATCATGTAGTACTCAAAGTTCTGCACAAAGTTCAGCATGCGCTGTCGCAGGGCGAAGGCGGCCGAGTACCACTGGGACTTCTGCATGGTGTACAACTTGGCCACCTTGTTGCCCACCACCACACACTGCGCACAGACACACATCGATGTCAGGGGTAAACAGAAGGGGACCCTGACTTCTGCATGGTGTATAGCTTGGCCACCTTGTTGCCTACACACACACTGCGCACAGACACACATCGCTGTCAGGGGTAAACAGAAGTGGACCCTGACTTCTGCATGGTGTATAGCTTGGTCATCTTGTTGCCCACACACACACTGCGCACAGACACACATCGCTGTCAGGGGTAAACAGAAGTGGACCCTGACTTCTGCATGGTGTATAGCTTGGCCATCTTGTTGCCTACACACACACACTGCGCACAGACACACATTGCTCTCAGGGGATAAAGAGAAGGGGACCCTGACTTCTGCATGGTGTATAGCTTGGCTACCTTGTTGCCCACCAACACACACTGCGCACAGACACACATCGCTGTCAGGGGATAAAGAGATGGGGACCCTGACTTCTGCATGGTGTATAGCTTGGTCATCTTGTTGCCCACCACACACTGCGCACAGACACACATCGCTGTCAGGAGATAAAGAGATGGGGACCCTGACTTTGCATTGTGTAAACTTGGCCACCTTGTTGCCCACACACACACTGCGCACAGACACACATCGCTGTCAGGGGATAAAGAGATGGGGAACCCTGACTTCTGCATTTGTACAACTTGGCCACCTTGTTGCCCACACACACACTGCGCACAGACACACATCGCTGTCAGGGGATAAAGAGAAGGGGAACCCTGACTTCTGCATGGTTATAGCTTGGTCATCTTGTTGCCCACACACACACTGCGCACAGACACACATCGCTGTCAGGGGATAAAGAGAAGGGGAACCCTGACTTCTGCATGGTGTATAGCTTGGTCATCTTGTTGCCCACACACACACTGCGCACAGACACACATCGCTGTCAGGGGATAAAGAGAAGGGGAACCCTGACTTCTGCATGGTGTATAGCTTGGTCATCTTGTTGCCCACACACACACTGCGCACAGACACACATCGCTGTCAGGGATAAAGAGATGGGACCCTGACTTCTGCATGGTGTATAGCTTGGTCATCTTGTTGCCCACACACACACTGCGCACAGACACACACGCTGTCAGGGGATAAAGAGATGGGACCCTGACTTCTGCATGGTGTATAGCTTGGTCATCTTGTTGCCACACACACACTGCGCACAGACACACATCGCTGTCAGGGGATAAAGAGATGGGACCCTGACTTCTGCATGGTGTACAGCTTGGTCATCTTGTTGCCCACACACACACTGCGCACAGACACACATCGCTGTCAGGGGATAAAGAGATGGGGACCTGACTCTGCATGGTGTACAGCTTGGTCATCTTGTTGCCCACACACACACTGCGCACAGACACACATCGCTGTCAGGGGATAAAGAGATGGGGACCCTGACTTCTGCATGGTGAAGCTTGGTCATCTTTGTTGCCCACACACACACTGCGCACAGACACACATCGCTGTCAGGGGATAAAGAGATGGGGACCCTGACTTCTGCATGGTGAAGCTTGGTCATCTTGTTGCCCACCCACACACTGCGCACAGACACACATCGCTGTCAGGGGATAAAGAGATGGGACCCTGACTTCTGCATGGTGTATAGCTTGGTCATCTTGTTGCCCACCCACACACTGCGCACAGACACACATCGCTGTCAGGGGATAAAGAGATGGGGACCCTGACTTCTGCATGGTGTATAGCTTGGTCATCTTGTGCCCACCCACACACACTGCGCACAGACACACATCGCTGTCAGGGGATAAAGAGATGGGACCCTGACTTCTGCATGGTGTATAGCTTGGTCATCTTGTTGCCCACCCACACACTGCGCACAGACACACATCGCTGTCAGGGATAAAGAGATGGGGACCCTGACTTCTGCATGGTGTATAGCTTGGTCATCTTGTTGCCCACACACACACTGCGCACAGACACACATCGCTGTCAGGGATAAAGAGATGGGGACCCTACTTCTGCATGGTGTATAGCTTGGTCATCTTGTTGCCCACACACACACTGCGCACAGACACACATCGCTGTCAGGGATAAAGAGATGGGGACCCTGACTTCTGCATGGTGTATAGCTTGGTCATCTTGTTGCCACACACACACTGCGCACAGACACACATCGCTGTCAGGGATAAAGAGATGGGGACCCTGACTTCTGCATGGTGTATAGCTTGGTCATCTTGTTGCCCACACACACACTGCGCACAGACACACATCGCTGTCAGGGGATAAAGAGATGGGGACCCTGACTTCTGCATGGTGTATAGCTTGGTCATCTGTTGCCCACACACACACTGCGCACAGACACACATCGCTGTCAGGGATAAAGAGATGGGGACCCTGACTTCTGCATGGTGTAACTGGCATCTTGTTGCCCCCACACACAAAAAAAAAAAAAAAAAAAAAAAAAAAAAAAAAAAAAAAAAAAAAAAAAAAAAAAAAAAAAAAAAAAAACCTGACTTCTGCATGGTGTATAGCTTGGTCATCTTGTTGCCCACACACACACTGCGCACAGACACACATCGCTGTCAGGGGATAAAGAGATGGGACCCTGACTTCTGCATGGTGTATAGCTTGGTCATCTTGTTGCCCACCACACACTGCGCACAGACACACATCGCTGTCAGGGATAAAGAGATGGGGACCCTGACTTCTGCATGGTACAAGCTTGGTCACTTGTTGCCCACCACACACTGCGCACAGACACACATCGCTGTCAGGGGATAAAGAGATGGGAACCTGACTTCTGCATTTTGTATACTTGGCCACTTGTTGCCCACACACACACTGCGCACAGACACACATCGCTGTCAGGGATAAAGAGAAGGGGAACCCTGACTTCTGCATGGTGTATAGCTTGGTCATCTTGTTGCCCACACACACACTGCGCACAGACACACATCGCTGTCAGGGGATAAAGAGAAGGGGAACCCTGACTTCTGCATGTGTAATAGCTTGGTCATCTTGTTGCCCACACACACACTGCGCACAGACACACATCGCTGTCAGGGGATAAAGAGAGGGGACCCTGACTTCTGCATGGTGTATAGCTTGGTCATCTTGTTGCCCACACACACACACTGCGCACAGACACACATCGCTGTCAGGGATAAAGAGATGGGGACCCTGACTTCTGCATGGTGTATAGCTTGGTCATCTTGTTGCCCACCCACACACTGCGCACAGACACACATCGCTGTCAGGGATAAAGAGAAGGGGACCCTGACTTCTGCATGGTGTAAGCTTGGTCATCTTGTTGCCCACACACACACTGCGCACAGACACACATCGCTGTCAGGGGATAAAGAGAAGGGGACCCTGACTTCTGCATGGTGTATAGCTTGGTCATCTTGTTGCCCACACACACACTGCGCACAGACACACATCGCTGTCAGGGATAAAAGAAGGGACCCTGACTTCTGCATGGTGTATAGCTTGGTCATCTTGTTGCCCACACACACACTGCGCACAGACACACATCGCTGTCAGGGGATAAAAGAAGGGACCCTGACTTCTGCATGGTGTATAGCTTGGTCATCTTGTTGCCCACACACACACTGCGCACAGACACACATCGCTGTCAGGGGATAAAGAGAGGGACCCTGACTTCTGCATGGTGTATAGCTTGGTCATCTTGTTGCCCACCCACACACACTGCGCACAGACACACATCGCTGTCAGGGATAAAGAGATGGGACCCTGACTTCTGCATGGTGTATAGCTTGGTCATCTTGTTGCCCACCCACACACTGCGCACAGACACACATCGCTGTCAGGGATAAAGAGATGGGGACCCTGACTTCTGCATGGTGTATAGCTTGGTCATCTTGTTGCCCCACACACACACACTGCGCACAGACACACATCGCTGTCAGGGGATAAAGAGATGGGACCCTGACTTCTGCATGGTGTATAGCTTGGTCATCTTGTTGCCCACACACACACTGCGCACAGACACACATCGCTGTCAGGGGATAAAGAGAGGGACCCTGACTTCTGCATGGTGTATAGCTTGGTCATCTTGTTGCCCACACACAACACTGCGCACAGACACACATCGCTGTCAGGGGATAAAAGATGGGGACCCTGACTTCTGCATGGTGTATAGCTTGGTCCATCTTGTTGCCCACACACACACTGCGCACAGACACACATCGCTGTCAGGGATAAAGAGATGGGGACCCTGACTTCTGCATGGTGTAAGCTTGGTCATCTTGTTGCCCACACACACACACTGCGCACAGACACACATCGCTGTCAGGGATAAAGAGATGGGGACCCTGACTTCTGCATGGTGTATAGCTTGGTCATCTTGTTGCCCACACACACACTGCGCACAGACACACATCGCTGTCAGGGGATAAAGAGATGGGACCCTGACTTCTGCATGGTGCACAGCTTGGTCATCTTGTTGCCCACACACACACTGCGCACAGACACACATCGCTGTCAGGGATAAAGAGATGGGGACCCTGACTTCTGCATGTGTATAGCTTGGTCATCTTGTTGCCCACACCACACACTGCGCACAGACACACATCGCTGTCAGGGGATAAGAGATGGGGACCCTGACTTCTGCATGGTGTATAGCTTGGTCATCTTGTTGCCCACACCACACACTGCGCACAGACACACATCGCTGTCAGGGGATAAAGAGATGGGGACCCTGACTTCTGCATGGTGTATAGCTTGGTCATCTTGTTGCCCACACACACACACTGCGCACAGACACACATCGCTGTCAGGGGATAAAGAGATGGGGACCCTGACTTCTGCATGGTGTATAGCTTGGTCATCTTGTTGCCCACACACACACTGCGCACAGACACACATCGCTGTCAGGGATAAAGAGATGGGGACCCTGACTTCTGCATGGTGTATAGCTTGGTCATCTTGTTGCCCACCCCACACACTGCGCACAGACACACATCGCTGGGGATAAAGAGAGGGGACCTGACTTCTGCATGGTGTATAGCTTGGTCATCTTGTTGCCCACCCACACTGCGCACAGACACACATCGCTGTCAGGGGATAAAGAGAGGGGACCCTGACTTCTGCATGGTGTATAGCTTGGTCATCTTGTTGCCCACACACACACTGCGCACAGACACACATCGCTGTCAGGGGATAAAGGAAGGGGACCCTGACTTCTGCATGGTGTATAGCTTGGTCATCTTGTTGCCCACACCACACACTGCGCACAGACACACATCGCTGTCAGGGGATAAAGAGAAGGGGACCCTGACTTCTGCATGGTGTATAGCTTGGTCATCTTGTTGCCACCACACAACTGCGCACAGACACACATCGCTGTCAGGGATAAAGAGATGGGACCCTGACTTCTGCATGGTGTATAGCTTGGTCATCTTGTTGCCCCCACACACTGCGCACAGACACAATCGCTGTCAGGGGATAAAGAGATGGGACCCTGACTTCTGCATGGTGTAGCTTGGTCATCTTGTTGCCCACCCACACACTGCGCACAGACACACACGCTGTCAGGGATAAAGAGATGGGGACCCTGACTTCTGCATGGTAAGCTTGGTCATCTTGTGCCCACCACACACTGCGCACAGACACACATCGCTGTCAGGGGATAAAGAGATGGGACCCTGACTTCTGCATGGTGAAGCTTGGTCATCTTGTGCCACCACACACTGCGCACGACACACATCGCTGTCAGGGATAAAGAGAGGGACCCTGACTCTCATGTATAGCTTGGTCATCTTGTTGCCCACACACACACTGCGCACAGAACACACATCGCTGTCAGGGGATAAAGAGATGGGGACCCTGACTTCTGCATGGTGTATAGCTTGGTCATCTTGTTGCCCACACACACACTGCGCACAGACACACATCGCTGTCAGGGGATAAAGAGATGGGGACCCTGACTTCTGCATGGTGTATAGCTTGGTCATCTTGTTGCCCCCACACACACTGCGCACAGACACACATCGCTGTCAGGGATAAAGAGATGGGACCCTGACTTCTGCATGGTATAGCTTGGCACTTGTTGCCCACACACACACTGCGCACAGACACACACGCTCAGGGAAAAATACCCGCTTTCAGGTGAGGGCACGCCACCACCTAAAAGAGAAAAGAAGGGACCCTGACTTCTGCATGGTGAAGCTTGGCACTTGTTGCCCACACACACTGCGCACAGACACACATCGCGTCAGGGATAAAGAGAGGGGACCTGATTCGCTGTGAAGCTTCACTGACAATGAGACCAGCTGTCAGGGATAAGAGAGGGACCCGACTCTCATGTGAGCTTGCCTGTCCCACACACATCCCACACACACGCGTCAGGGAAAAGACAGAAGATGTTGAACACCTGGAGAAAGCGTAGGGAGAGGGGATGCAGTAACCTTTGCAAAACATGCGCAGAAAAGCAGGGAAAAGAAGGCCTGACTTGCATATCTTGCACGTGCACCACAAGCGCACAGACAACACGCTGAGGGATAAAGAATGGGACCCTGACTTCTGCATGTGATACTTGGCACTTGTTCCCACACACATGCCACAAACACATGCGCAGGATAAGAGATGGCGAGGGGATAGAGAAAAGGAAAACACCAAAAACGTCCATGATATGTCACTTGTGACTCCACAACACACACCAGGGACCCCGAACACCCACCCAAAACAAACGTGCAAATAAAAATGGGACGAAAGATGGAAATGTCTGAGAACAATGCAAAAAAATGATAGGAAAGAGGTGGGCCTGATATCATGGTGATAGGGGTTCTTGTTGAAATGGAAAAAAAGGAGGATAAAGAGAGGGCTCTTCTCATGTAATTGGCCTTGTTCACCACATGCGCACAGAAAACGTGTAGGAAAAAAGGGACCCAGAATTCGCAGTGATAGCTTGCAGGTAGCAGAACAAAGCGCACAAAAAAAAAAAAAGATGGGGACCTACTTTGCATGTGAAGCTGCCATTGCAACACATCCACAGAACAATGTAGGAAAAGAGAGGGGTGATGAGGGCACAGCTTGGTATCTTTTGCCACAACACTCCACAACACAAACGCTGCAGAAAAGAAGGGCCTACTCTCAGGATAGTTGTCATCTGTTGCCACACAAACTGCCACAGACCACATCTCAGGATAAAAAGACTATTCTGCATGTTATAGCTTGGCACTGTTGCCCACCCACACACTGCCACAGACACACATCGCGTCAGGGAAAGAGAGGGGACCCTGACTTCTGCATGGTATAGCTTGGTCATCTTGTTGCCCACCCACACATGCGCACAGACACACATCGCTGTCAGGGATAAAGAGATGGGGACCCTACTTCTGCATGGTGTATAGCTTGTCATCTGTTGCCCACCACACACTGCGCACAGACACACATCGCTGTCAGGGGATAAAGAGATGGACCCTGACTTCTGCATGGTGTATAGCTTGGTCATCTTGTGCCCACACACACACTGCGCACAGACAACATCGCTGTCAGGGGATAAGAGATGGGGACCCTGACTTCTGCATGGTGTATAGCTTGTCATCTTGTGCCACACACACACTGCGCAAGACACAATCGCGTCAGGATAAAAGATGGGACCCTGACTCTGCATGGTGTAATTGGTCATCTTGTTGCCCACCACACCTGCCACAGACACACATCGCTGTCAGGGGATAAAGAGATGGGACCCGACTTCTGCATGGTGTAAGCTTGGCACTTGTTGCCCACCACACACTGCGCACAGACACACTCGCTGTCAGGATAAAGAGATGGACCCTGACTTCTGCATGGGAAGCTTGGTCATCTTGTTGCCCACACACACACTGCCACAGACACACTCCTGCAGGATAAAGAGATGGGGACCCTGACTTCTGCATGGTGTATAGCTTGGTCATCTTGTTGCCCACACCACACACTGCGCACAGACACACATCGCTGTCAGGGATAAAGAGATGGGGACCCTGACTTCTGCATGGTGTATAGCTTGGTCATCTTGTTGCCCACCCACACACTGCGCACAGACACACATCGCTGTCAGGGGATAAAGAGATGGGACCCTGACTTCTGCATGGTGTATAGCTTGGTCATCTTGTTGCCCACCCACACACTGCGCACAGACACACATCGCTGTCAGGGGATAAAGAGATGGGGACCCTGACTTCTGCATGGTGATAGCTTGGTCATCTTGTTGCCCACACACACACTGCGCACAGACACACATCGCTGTCAGGGGATAAAGAGATGGGGACCCTGACTTCTGCATGGTGTATAGCTTGGTCATCTTGTTGCCCACACACACACTGCGCACAGACACACATCGCTGTCAGGGATAAAGAGATGGGGACCCTGACTTCTGCATGGTGTATAGCTTGGTCACCTTGTTGCCCACACACACACTGCGCACAGACACACATCGCTGTCAGGGGATAAAGAGATGGGGACCCTGACTTCTGCATGGTGTATAGCTTGGTCATCTTGTTGCCCACCCACACACTGCGCACAGACACACATCGCTGTCAGGGGATAAAGAAGATGGGGACCCTGAATTCTGCATGGTGTATAGCTTGTCACTTGTTGCCACCACACCACTGCGCACAGACACACATCGCTGTCAGGGATAAAAGATGGGACCTGACTTCTGCATGGTGAAGCTGGTCATCTTGTTGCCCACACACACACTGCGCACAGACCACATCGCTGTCAGGGATAAAGAGATGGGGACCCTGACTTCTGCATGGTGTATAGCTTGGTCATCTTGTTGCCCACACACACATGCGCACAGACACACATCGCTGTCAGGGATAAAGAGATGGGACCCTGACTTCTGCATGGTATAGCTGGCATCTTGTTGCCCACCACACACTGCGCACAGACACACATCGCTGTCAGGGATAAAGAGATGGGGACCACTGACTTCTGCATGGTGTAAGCTGGTCATTTGTTGCCACACCACACAACTGCGCACAGACACACATCGCTGTACAGGGGATAAAGAGATGGGACCCTGACTTCTGCATGGTGAACAGCTGTCATCTTGTTGCCCACAACACACTGCGCACAGAACAACATCGCTGTCAGGGGATAAAGAGATGGGGACCCTGACTTCTGCATGGTGACAGCTTGGTCATCTTGTTGCCCACACACAACACTGCGCACAGACACACATCAGCTGTCAGGGATAAAGAGAATGGGGACCCTGACTTCTGCATGGTGTATAGCTTGTCATCTTGTTGCCCACACACACATGCGCACAGACACACATCGCTGTCAGGGGATAAAGAGATCTACATCATGTACATTTTGGCCACCTTGTTCCTAATATACATCCACAATCACTGACAGTATGTGGCAGATGGAAATACGAAGAAAAGAAGCAAGTGTGTGATAGAGAAAAAAAAAAAAAGAGAGACACACAGAGAAAGAGGGATGGTTGTAGAGGGGGCACGTGAATAGACTACAAATAAAGCCAGGATAAAGGAGAGCAGAATGCAGAGAAAGACAAGCAACAAACAAAAAAAAAAAAAAAAAAAAGACATAAAGACTAACTACTTATTGCTAATAGAAATGAGACAGACTGAACCCAAAAATTGCATACACAAATCAACATGAAAGCAAAAATTGAGGTGAGGTTTTAAAAAAAAACAAAAGAGAGAGAGTGTGAATGAGAGAGAAAGCAACATAAAAAAGAATACAGTTGAGAAATGATCAGGTTTTTGCGCTTTACAAAGAACGCAGTCATGAATTTCTTTTATTAATCCACAACACAAACAGCGATGACACCAGAAAAAAGCATCAAAGCATGCCAAAACAAACTCCAGCAACGCAAGAGGTTTAGAAATACCTGTGACAATGGGACGAAGAAACTGCTAAATACTGCACCAACAGTCAAAGTGAATAACACATAGTTTATTGGACTACCTTCACAGCCACACACACACACACACACACACACACACACACACATGCGCGCGCACACACAAAATCATGCATGCACGTGCATGAATGGTGTTCTTGTGCATCAAAGATCAGAAACAGTTGTTTGTCCCATCCTCATGGTGTACTGGAACATGTCTATTCTAATTCATAATGATACGGTAAAAATGCAAACGGAAACATAAACCTGTGTATAATCCATTGCACAAATAATATGGATACACAGGAAAATGCATCAAACACTATCTATTTAAATAAACAAAAAAAAGCAAGCACTGTCAGAGTACAGAGAAAGGTGGGAATAAGGGTCCACATAAAGGGGAAGCAGGGATTCCAAACACAAAGGAGCTTTGCTTTGCCACTGCATTGATGAAACTATATTGATTCTAGCCTCTTCATCTATAAAAGCATACAGCTTATAAAATGTCAGGCATACAACAACAGCAGTGGAAGAGCTAATCATATATATATACAGTTCTTGTCTGGCTTACTACAGTCATTATCTATACAGAATGGCTCCTTCCCATCTGAGATCTTAATGCGCTATACTACAGTCACCTCTATACAGAATGACTCCTACCTATGTGGCACATTGGTGAACTATCATATTACAGTCACTATCAATAAAGAATGGCTCCTACCCATGTAGCACATTGGTGAACTATCATATTACAGTCACTATCAATAAAGAATGGCTCCTACCCATGTAGCACATTGGTGAACTATCATATTACAAACGGCCAATGAAGCAAACTGCAGCGTTACTGGAACAAGTGGTGAATTCACCACTTTGGCTTCACAAGGGGAGTATTGTGCATGTTGATGTCTGTACTGGTTTTATTTTTTTGTCGCTGAGGAAGGCATATTGCTGAAAATTTCTTGTCCTGTTTTGTGTCGTGCATTAAAACTGCGTTACTTCACACTTTGTTTTGTGTGCTCTTCTGCTTTTTTGTCTTATCATATTACAGTCACTATCTATAAAGAATGGCTCCTACCCATGTGGGACTTTAATGCACCACATTATACTCACTATCTATGCAGAATGGCTCTTACCCAAGTAGGACCTTAATGCACCAGATTCTGCCACTGCAGTCACTATCTGTATAGAATGACTCCTACCCATGTGGAAACACTCTGTTGGAGCATATCTGACCACTGAAAAGACAAGACTATTCTGTTCAACCAACATCTGGATTCCTGTCGTCCATTACATCTGGTGCAAATATAAATGTTCAACCCAGGCACATTTATCAGTCTTAAAGATCTTGAAAGTCTTATCTGTCCACTGCCTACAGAACAAAATCAGAATGATCTAAAAACTTTAAATAAAGCTAGCTCTCCAAGAAATCTTTACACTTAAAAACAAGTCCATTACACACTTGCTGCATGCACACATATGGATAAAGCACGGATTCATTGGCATGACCACATGCACACACATATATAGGTCCCCACACACACAAATACAGGTTCTCACACACAGAAACACAGGTTCAAACACACAGAAATATAGGTCGTCACAAAGAAATATAGATTCTCACACAGAAATACAGGTACCCGCACACAGATATACAGGTCCTCACACAGAAGGAAGCAGAACTGTTCACCATTCCCAGTGTGACCCTGTTATGGTTAAATGTAGTGTTCTTAATCCGTGCGTTAGCTGAGCACAACACATTCGCCATTGACGAGGGTCAGTCAAAACAGAAAGAACAGAGGCACTGAAAACAGATGTCTGCACAACAAAACATCACTGAAAGCAAAACAGTCTACAGGCAGACAAGGAGTCCTCTCTCAGAAAAAAACACCATCAGCAAACTCACCCCAATATATAGTAACAGATCTCTCTTTTCTTCTGCTCTTCTTTTTGATGCCTATTTACAACAGTTTATTCAGCCTACTAGTCTAGTGTAAAAGGGTTGTGATCTTCTTGCCTCACTTCCTTCTGAAGCTTCACATATGTCATGCTGTGCTTTAATATTTCTTGTGGATTTTAGCAGCTTGTTTCAAGATCTTTTCCCCTCCCTCCCAATACCCCCTCCTCCCCTTTTACACATGGTGTTTCAGGGCATGTTGCTGAAGAATCAGACCTTGCCTGATGCAATTTCTTGCGCAGAAGTTAGCGAGTGTCAGTGTCAAGGTGCCACTGCGTGCGGATCAGTCCAAATACACTACACCACATCTGCTAAGTTTCGAGACCACATTACATAAGATTTACAGCTGATGAATAAATGAATTACTGACAAGACGAAAGGACTTAAGGTGAGGGTCTCATGGATATGACTTAGCAGACTGGCTATAGCAAGGACAGGCGTTCTTTGGTTGAAGCCAGTGCCGTGCTTGTACTCCACAAGTAAAATTACCAGTCAAGAACTTCATCTCTAGATTTTCTTTTTCACCTTTTTTTTCTTTTCTTTTTTTTTTTATCTTCTTCTTTCATTTCGTTGTATTCATCATAATTTTGCCAAACATACGTATGAAATACAGTGAAATCACATGGGTAAACAGGTCTGGTGGTATCCTGCATTGGTGAAATTAAAACAGGCACCAAGGAACAGCACCAAAGTGATTCAGCAGCAGTGTACTGTCTGTTCTGGTTGGTGGCCTCACTGCTACCTGACACTGACCACTCCCAGTGGACAGCTGGCACCAGGACTGAACGAGAAAGATCCCGAGTGTGGCAATGTACAGGACTACAGGATGGAATGACATGGGAACAGTGCCACCGACATGGCACTAAGGATGAGACAGCACACACACACACACACACACACACACACACACACACACACACACACACACACACACACGCACACACACACACACGCACACACACACACACAGAGTTTCTCCCACTATTAAATCAACAAAGCAGCGATCATGTGTTTGCAATCATATAATTCATCTATCAGTCAGCAGGCACAATTCTTTACTTCACTTTCTACCTGTCCTATGGGCAATATTACTTTCATGTTTTCCACATACGATAACAGCAGACCAGCACACACGACTGAGAGAAGAAGCACAACAAACTTGGTTAACAAGCACTTGCAGGCTCCATCCCAAGTCAGAGAAGATATTCCAGGTACAATCCACAGAGGTAAAAGTTGTATTCTGAGGTTAAGCGGTGAGACTTTTTTTTACAATTGTTGGTAGGTATATCATAAAACTGCCGTAATACAGAAAAGAAGAACCAACAATGTCGTCAAGGAACAAACATGATGAGAACCATTTCTGAGCATGCTGTTAAGCAATACCAGACCACAACATGAACCAGTGCTCAGACGACTCACATTCCAGATTCCTCCAATAATGTACAATTTCAATGTTACAGTCTCAATTTAATTTCAAAATACAGCCGCCACAAACTATTTGTTGTGTCCTGAATTTTCATGCAAAGAACAGTATTATCCCCTTGAGTATGTGAATTAAAACCCTCATATCTTGAGTATATGAATTAACAACCAATCTCCATCACAGAAAAATTTTAGTCATCTGTAATTCTGATCTTTCCATAAACTCACACTGTTATTAAAATCAAACTATGATTACCATGAATATCTATTTATATATAGGTATGCAAGATTAACTGAAAATTACCAAGGTAATTATCCAGCACACAGAGGCCCGCAAACATAATGTTTATTTTCAGAGTGTTTGATTGATGAACTGACCCAGGAATATTGACCGGAACTTACCTCTGGTATTTCTGAAGCCTAGATAAACATGCTGTGAGAGAATCAATTGGCACGGACACCCTTTCATTCTGTCCACAAATATATAAAGTACTTTCTTTAAAATTCTTACAGCTGTTTTAAAACCTCCTCTTCGTATGAAGGCAATATAAGCTCTGCATTTATTCTGACAATACTGAAAAATAGCTAATGCTCTTTATATCTTTTATCAGGTTTTTTTCTTTATATCTTTGGTCAGTTTTTTGCTTTTTTTACTCAATTAAGATGTCCACGGATCTGATTCAGACTGTCAAGGACTGAAGACAGTTACAGGAGCCTAACTACGAAATATTACTACGTCAAGATATCTTTAGAAACACAATCCATGCGATCATTTCCTAAGTGGACATTCCCCCCATGACCATCACACCTGTTTTGGGCTGATGAAAGGTATTTTTCTCTACTACTAATGCAATCTTTTCTTCAAACTCACCAGGACTCACTGTTAGCCTTTACCTGAACAGGGCAATGACTGTCTAGGAACAAAGAATTAAGTCAGACTCAGTTAATTCCAGCGTCCGCTGACCTCAGCACCTGGTTGGCCAGCCACTGAACACATAGCAGGAGAACCTCAGTTCTCAAAACCCTTTCTTTGGGTGCAGCAGCCAACAATTCAAGTTATCCGTAAGGACACTGATATCCCCTTGCCACTTGCCTGAGAGTGGTTCAAGTTGTATTGCACTGTTTGTCATGCTTCTCACACACAATGTCTGGTTCATCCACCTTTTAACATTATCTTTTCCCTCCTTGTGGCCACTGCAATCTCTGATGCTGAGGCTGTGGTGACACTGGAAGACAGCTTTTGATTTTCGTTCTTTCTAGTCGGTGTATGCCCAAGGTGGGTGAGAACTGACAGTAAATTGTGGTAGCAAAGGACAATGGGACAGCTGTGCCGACAATGTCTACCCTGGGGACATGCCAAAATGGTCACCTTGGAAGCCTGATGATGAGCAAGTTCACAGAACAAAGAAAAAAGGGACAGCAGTGACTGACAGTTTCTACCCCTACTGTGTCTACCAATGGGGGCAAACCAGACTGGTCACCTTGGAGGTCTGATGATGAGCACGAGCTCACAGACCAAAGGAAAAAGTAACAGCTGTGCTAACAGTGTCCTACTCCTGGGGATAAGCCAGACTGGTCATCTCAGAGACCTGATAATAAGCATGAGCTCGTCGAACACCTGCGATAAGGATGGCTTTTGTTTGTGTTTTTAGGTCCAAGCCAACTGCAGAATACTGCACTACAAGGATTTCATCCTGAGCGCAAAGAAATGTCTTGACAACCTAACCTAAATATTCAGATTGAGTCAGATATATGCCAAGTGTGTTAAAGCAGCAAAACTTCACGTTAAGTTTGATTGTAGTGTAACTGCACTCCAAACTGAGACTACGGTATAATTTTACACAATCTTTACAAGAACCAAAGAAAAAGTTTCTCCTAATCTAATAACTGTAAATGACATGATATCTGTACTCAAATAACACTAAATGACACAATATCTTTACAGGTCTTACAAAGGAAAATAGGGTGTACCTTGTCCTTCCCTGTTTGGCTAGTATTCTATCCGTGTCAAACTGGTGCAAGCCCTAACCAACTTGTTTGCTCTGCTGGCCCTAATTTCATGGCTAATGCAGCTTTACTATACTTTTGCTTACTTGCCCATCTGCTAACCAATCAGCGTATTTCCCTCATTTGAATGCCAGAATGGCACCTATCCCTCATTCCTATGGCTAGATAATGACCCCATGAGAACCACAGCACTGCTACTGGGGATGACTGGGTTGGTATGGTAAGAATTTGACCTGGCAAGTAAACTAATCAAACAAGGAGTGACCACAAACTCCCCATTTTGATGTCCTGCACTGAACCATGTCACACTGGTGCAGAACTCAAAAGAAGAGAAGGAACAGCTGTGCTAGCTGCCCTAAACGGACATGCCTCTGTAACCATCAACCCACGTCAATCTGAAGTGCCTGGAGAAACGAAGAAGTTTTCAAAGTGCAGGGAGCAGCCTCCCGAGCCTCGAGTGGCTGTGAATACAGGAACCAGCTACAGTGGTTACGACTCTGACTTCAAGTGCCAAGGATTAGGAATGCTAGTGTCCCTTTGGAGCCGTCACGCAAGCTTTAAGAATAATCTGACTGATCCAGTGAGAGATGATACCAGAAGATACATCCCTCTGGTATTTCTCATTAATCGAAATGAGAAGGCATCTCTGAGAAGTGCCTCTGGAATGCGTCCTCTCGCAGTACAGTTGAGGCATCTGACTCAACATAAACGCCGATCCTTCTTGCCTCCGGTCACACTATGACACGCTCTGTGTATGATACTTGGAGATGGATCACCAGGATCCCAATTCTTAGCTAAAAATTCCAGAAGGAATTTCATGGAGACTGATCCATCTCTGAGGGAAGGAGATATACTTGGAGGTGCACCATTTAAAGCATGGATCTCACTCCTGCATCTACTGGAAGCAAGTACCAGGAGAGGGTCAAGAGACTGAAGGTGACTGAGTGCATGGACTCAAACAGACCTTTCCTGAAAAATTTCAAAACTAGAAAAGGGTCCCACAGGGGAACCCCTCAATGTTTGCCTGATAGTGGAGCCGGTAAGGCAGTAGACAAGAGGTCCATCCAAGTCCCTGAAGTGGGCTGCCAGACCCATTCCTCCAGAGCATGCGCAGAAAAGGCCACAACCCATGTGGTCTTGGAGTGGAGGTAAACCAGGTGTCTGCCTGCAAGGTGGAATGCTTTAGAGGATGGGTCTCAGATACCCTAGGCAACGCATGAGGTTCCTCTGGGGAACTACTAGTCAGGCTGGGGCCATGCCATGACAGGAGTTCCCTTGCCACTGTACCTGTGGCCCAGGGTGAACCATGTGATTGGGATGCTACAGGGCCGGCGCACACCTGTGTCAGGGTCAGAGTGCTCGCGAACCCTGCCTGTGCTTGTTATGACAGGGATGGGGATGGGCAAGTGGTGGGGTGGTGGTGGTGAACCAGAGTGCAGTTCAGCACCAAAATCAGAGAAAAGATGAAAGACAAGGCAGAGCAACGCAACCCAAGTCTTGCTTGTCAACCGCTGGCCGAAGGAATGAGGGGATAGGTGCCAGCCCAGTCTTCAAGGGCAGGCAGAGCGTTGATTGGCTACCAGATGAGCAAATAACCTGAAGTGTCTTAGTACTAAAGGAGCAGTAAAACTTAGGACAGCAGAGCCAATCATAGAGTTTGGGCTTGCAGTGGTTTGACATGGTGCAGTACATTACGCCATACCTTTACTGTAGAAAGAATTTTACTACTATCAGCTGTGTTTCCATATACTTACCTGTCCAAACAAGTGCCATAGTCCTACTCGGCACAGAGCATAGCCGTATTGTCAGGATCCTCAAAAATTACATTGGGAAAGGTGAGGGAGCTAACCATGCCTCTTACTCAAGATAGACCCAGAGAGTAATTGTTCCTGATGAAGCACCACCATATCTGAGAAAGATTATTCAAGTCAGTTTTCCTCTTTATCCTCAGTGAGGAAACTGCTTTCCTGACTTTGATCATTTTTTGGCAGTTGAATTCCCCCAAGCAGCCTTTATTGAGCTTGCTTTTCTTTTGGACACGAAAGACGAACATGGCATTTGTGTGGACAGGCATGTATGAAAAAAAACAAACAAGATATGTAAAAAACTTAAAATGGTTCATTCCTAAAACACACAAAATACTTCCTCAAGCAAATACACATTTTCCATGATATCCCTTTGCATTTAAACCAACTCTAAAGTAATTAAGTTAATTAGCGATACACAATCAAGGTTTGGATCCGTTTTTCCCAAAAATGGAAGCAAATCATAGCAAATGGGAGGCAGGCAAGCAACGATACTACAGAGGCAAAACGCACAGCAAATCATGCCAAACATGAAAGCAAAAACAATCCACACGCTGCCAGTGAAAGTAGTCAAAGGTCAACTGTGATTTAACAAAGTGCACACTTTCACATAAAAAATGTGAAATTAATTTATCAGAAACATCAATTTAAAAACCCGAACATCAAATCAAACAATTATCCTAGAAACACCGAGTACAATGTACATGCAAATACTACACCCAAAAATCTGGAAAAATAATGTAAATTACACCAGAAACATCAAATAAAAATATATGTAAAACCCGAATTTATGAAAACAATGTGAACAGTACACACACACACACACACACACACACACACACACACACACACAAACACAGCGACATTATACGCCATCAAACTGACCTGCACAACTGTCGCTCCACATGCTTGCAGTAGAACAAATGTCTGAACAACATCTGATATCGTGTCAGCGCCTGAAAACATTCAGTCATTTGTCAGGGGTCTTTACCAGGCATATCAACAGACTATTTTCACAATACCTTGAGGAGCGCACAAACAACCAGGACGAAAGATGGGAGGAGGAAAGAAGCAGCGCATCCAGATCAAAGGAAAATCACTCATTCTGACCAGTTACCTATTTCACATTCTACTTACCTGTTCCACCCTCCAAACAGTTATCTACTTCACATTCTACTTACCTGTTCCACCCTCCAAACAGTTACCTACTTCACATTCTACTTACCTGTTCCACACTCCAAACAGTTATCTACTTCACATTCTACTTACCTGTTCCACACTCCAAACAGTTATCTACTTCACATTCTACTTACCTGTTCCACCCTCCAAACAGTTACCTACTTCACATTCTACTTACCTGTTCCACCCTCCAAGCAGTTACCTATTTCACATTCTACTTACCTGTTCCACCCTCCAAACAGTTACCTATTTCACATTCTACTTACCTGTTCCACACTCCAAACAGTTACCTACTTCACATTCTACTTACCTGTTCCACCCTCCAAACAGTTACCTATTTCACATTCCACTTACCTGTTCCACCCTCCAAACAGTTATCTACTTCACATTCTACTTACCTGTTCCACCCTCCAAACAGTTACCTATTTCACATTCCAGTTACCTATGCCACCCTCCAAACAGTTATCTACTTCACATTCTACTTACCTGTTCCACCCTCCAAACAGTTATCTACTTCACATTCTACTTACCTGTTCCACCCTCCAAACAGTTATCTACTTCACATTCTACTTACCTATGCCACCCTCCAAACAGTTATCTACTTCACATTCCAGTTACCTATGCCAAACTCCAGTTACCTATTTCACATTCCAGTTACCTATGCCAAACTCCAAACAGTTACCTATTTCACATTCCAGTTACCTATGCCACACTCCAAACAGTTACCTACTTCACATTCCAGTTACCTATGCCACACTCCAAACAGTTACCTACTTCACATTCCAGTTACCTATGCCACACTCCAAACAGTTACCTACTTCACATTCCAGTTACCTATGCCACACTCCAAACAGTTACCTACTTCACATTCCAGTTACCTATGCCACACTCCAAACAGTTACCTACTTCACATTCCAGTTACCTATGCCACACTCCAAACAGTTACCTACTTCACATTCCAGTTACCTATGCCACACTCCAAACAGTTACCTACTTCACATTCCAGTTACCTATGCCACACTGCGAACAAATTTACCTATTCCGTATTTCAAACAAAATTACATATTCAACTATTCACGCATTAGAAACAGACAAACAAACCAACAAAACCTGGTTCACAATCCAAACAAAGATTACTGTTCTACCTTCCAAAGTAACTTTTTCCACGACCAATTTTCACACACTATATAAATTTTCTAAACTCACTTGTTGAGAAAACATTCAAAAGATGTACTTCCGCATCCTGTTCATTGACTGAATGGCAATCATTACTGTTCCAAAATATGTGTTCACAAAGTTGTTCATTGTTCCTGTTTATTTTTTCTTGTTCCCTTTCTCCCCAACAGAACAAAAAAGGATATAAATCTACATCTACCACCAAAAAAATGATATACGGAACTAATATGAATTCAAAAGTCTGTTATATCATTACAAAGGAGCAAAAAAAAAACAACATTCCGACTTCTTTTTTCTAAACTTCTGGCCAGGGTATATCACAAAGCAGAGCATACATTCTGTGGTCAAATCAGTCATTGTATGTACCCATGCTTCATCTTTTACGTCTGATTCCCCGTCTATGACGACATCAAAGTGCTCATCATTTTTGCCAACATGTGACCATCATGAACGGTTATCCCAATAAAATGCAGACAGGATAGACAGATAACTGTTCTACTACAGACCTTTCTGTTGACCACCAAGGAGACCGGCCATTTGACAACGTAATCAAAGGAAAAGGATTCCAGGCCAGAAAGGTCAAGGTCTGTGGGGTCAACACGATAATCTGTGGACAGACAACAGACGATGGTTTGTTTTCTCTGCAAAGTCTCTCTGTAAGGTCCACACTGTAATCTATTAAAAAAAAAAGAAAAGAATAATTACATAAAATAAATGTTGATCTGTGTTCTCTGTAACACTGTATTCTGTGTAAAGCTCACTGTCTGCACATTAAAGAACAAATCTTTTTTGCGCTCGGTCAATGCCCAGACCCAAATTACAGACCTTGTTGAGTATGGCAGCCAAGCGAATACCTACGTATCTTTCATACAATTTCCATATCAAACTTGAACACACTTCTACAGGTCATTTTCAGCCGGTATCGGGCACCTGGCTCTACTTCAGGAACAGGATGTCTGTTAGGATATAACAACAAGCTACGATAAAATGTCGGACAGCAATAAAGGGACACTAAAAGCCTACATCAAGATAAAGAGGTGTTCTACTTTCATTTTATTTTGCTGCTCCCACACACACACACACACACACACACACACACACACTCATACACGTGCGCACACATACATATACGCCAGTAATCACCTTTTTCTTGCTTAGTATCAATGGTCAGAATCCGGAATAGCTGTGTGATCAGATCATAAGGCAGAAGGTCCACTCTGCAAACAATGAATTAGAACACACTGTAGGAACTAAAATAAGTGAAACAGACAGATTACTATCAGGTAAAAAAAAAAAAATTAAACAAATATGTTCAACCCGTTTGAGTAAACTTTCGATATATCGGCCATATATTCTTTTTTATATATCATGTAGATAATCAGGTATACAATATCTAAAAACAAACAAAAAAAAAACAGCTGTCACAATTCTGTGCCTGTTTTAACGCCAAATCTAAAAAAACAAAACTGAGAAGAGAGAAAACAGAGGTGAATAGGAATAGAAATAACAGGAAAAGACTGTCAGAACCGATTAAGAGTTTCAGAAGAGAAACTGTAGAACAGAAAACGTTAGTGAACAAAAGTTCATGGTCAAGGGCTCTCCAGCAACAGGTTTCTGATGGTCAAAGGGTTAATGAAGTAAACAGTCTTCCTCTCACTTTCTCTTTGTTCATTTTCAGTATCCTGAACACTTGTCAAAACCTGGACAAGGAATGCCACTGTGAAATAACACAGTAAACAGATCTGACAGAGTCTGCACTTAAACCAATATTAGCCTATTTTTCCTGCACAGAAACTGTATGGAACCTGCCTGTATTTAACAATGCTCTCTCACACACACACACACACACACACACACACACACACACACACACACACATATTGCATCACAGAGCACTATATTCAAAAGAAAGTCACTCACTTGAGGTCATCCTTGAAGGGATCAACGTTGGCAGTGCTGGTGCGAAGAGCTAGTTCCAGCAATGTTTCTAGTCGAGTCGGCATGATATGTGGACAAAGTGAAGGAAAAAAACATATACCTGGAGTATTGTTAGCCTGGGAATTTAAACCAACTGAATTCTCAATATAAGCTCCAAACACTGGATGAGTTGTTCCCAAATTAGACAGCCATTTTTACTCAGTGTTAGATCTGTGGTTCTTAATAGTAAACATGTGTATGTGTGTGTGTGTGTGTGTGTATGTGTGTGTAGCGCGCATGTGCATGGTGTGTGTGTGTGTGTGTGTGTGTGTGTGTGTGTGTGTGTGTGTGTGTGTGTGAGAGTATGTTGTGTGTGTGTGTGTGTGTCACATGTGCGTGTGTATGTGTCTGCTTGTAAGTGTGTCTGTCTGTGTATGCATGAGTACGAGCATGCACTGTCTCTGTGTGTGAGTATATATAGAAGTGATGGATACATGCCTGTGTGCATTTAACAGACCCAAGTCCAGACCTGAATAATTGTGTGGTTTGTGTTACAAGGGACACAGAAGCCGGGGGGGGGGGGGGGGGGGATGAAAGCAGAGCCCAGCAGCACAGCTGCCAGAATATGAAGCATTTAAAGGTATGAAAGAGAATAAACGTCTTGTTCTCGATGACAAAATCCTACATTATCTGCTACAACAACAACAACAAAAAAAAAAAAAAAAAAAAAGAGAAACTGAGGCAGGGGCAATGACAGGGATGGGGTGGACTGTTCAGATCCCAGGGAGTCACTCCCCCTTCCCCAGGTCTGGGTTTTCAGATGTCAATTAAAGAACCTAAAATGAAAACATCTCAGAATAGAAAATGTGCAGTGATATTCCCACACACACACATACACATTTCCATCATTCCAGACTTTAGACCACCATCACAAGGATATCATCAATGTTCTGCTTCATTTCCTCCTCTGTCATGTCCATGAACTGAACAATGAAATCTCCCTTGTCCAGCAGGAAGTAATGCTTGATAGACCTGTCAGACATATTGTACTACTAGTCAACCACATGTAGAAACAACATTTCACATAATGCCCCTTCTCCACACTGACCTTCAGATATCCTTTAAAATTTGGTCAAAAATGGGAAGGAGTCTTAACTGAGGAATGAATCTAGCATACCTAGAGAAAAAAAAAACAACATTCTCCCCCTCTCCACCCCTTTGCAAGCAACACACACACACACACACACACACACACACACACACACACACACACACTGTCTTAAAACCAAAACCAAGTTTAAGAACACTGCATTTCACAAAAATTATTTAATCCCTACAATTCTTTGAGGAGATCTTCCTCTGCATGTTGGTTGTGTGTGCGTGCGTGCATGTATGTGTGCGAGTGTGTGTGTGCGTGCATGTTTTGTGTGTGTGCACGTACGTGTGTGAGTGTGTGTGTGTCTGCATGTCTGTGTGCATAAGCATGCCTGATCATTCATGGGATTATACCTGACCTCTCAATGAAAATTTAAATGGGCTACCACACTGCTTTGAAAAGACACAAACTTCATCTCATCTGTAAAGAAAACATGTACAGGATCATCATTCTATATGGGTACAGATTGTAGTACAATGTTGATGAAAGTAATGACGATGATATCAATGATGACAACGCTAACATTCCCACTCACCGGATGCGGGCCAGCAGCTCTTTCTCCTTCATCAGGAGCTCCAGCAGAAGCTTGCTGGCAAAGTCATAGGCTCTCTCTATCTGCTCGTAGTAGCGCCGCTCCTTTAGCGTGTACACCATGTCCGCCGCATGTGGGCACTTCACATCACGGCCTGACGTCAACAGACCAATGTTAACACAGCATCACAGACACCAATCATTCGGTTTAATCCTTTGATGCACTTGCTCACCACACGGACTGTGGCATCCTCCAAGACAAGATGGGGCAGACAGATCAGATCGATAGAAAACCCTGGTTACCAGTATCTCCTTCTCAAACAACTTCACCAGTTTATTTAGGTGAACCACTTCAACCATTCATTTACTCAATGTACACACTGGTGTCCTTTAAATCCACACTCTCTGATCTGCATTCATTCAGGTTCTGTATCCAAGATTTGGTGAACAAACTGTCCTTACACAAAAGAACAGAAATAATCAAGAACCCTTTGTACAGAATGGAAAACACAACAAACAAGCTACTGTTGACATCTTCTGCATTGAGTCTGACTGTGACACCCTGTACTTCAAACGATGGGAGCTCCAGCAGTTTTATTCACTGACTCCATCACGCCCACACCAAATCAAATCAGTGATAACAGTATTCAAATGCATACAGGCTGGAGAACAGGTGACTTGAAAAATCTCTGAGAAAGGCCAGAGTCCAGGGGCTGCCTGGGGCACGGTGAGGTCCAAGGGCAACACCCTGGTCGGGGGGGGGGGGGGATACAGGGAGCCAAATGGAAGCTAAGCAGTTTTGAAAACCCTTTCATGGTCTTTCATGATGGGCTAATTACTATGCAGGAAGCAAAGAAAGCAAAAGAAAATAACTGCACACACACACACACACACACACACACGCACATGCACACACACATACATACACACACACTTTAATATCATTTTCTTTTAAATAGGTTTCTCTCAACAGTCATGCATATAACTTGGTAAAGAATGAACAATATCCTTTATTGTGGACACAACTACTGTCACTTTCTGTATCTTATTTCCTGCTGTTTATAGCCCAACACACAGGGACATATGAACTAATAATCACTTAGGGTTGTCACATTGTGGGGAGTGGGGGTGGGCAGGAGTGGGCAGAGCATTAATCCAACATTGAGTAGCTCCCAGTGCACTGCTATTGCAGGGACAGGAGGAACACAGGTGTGTCTGTGTGTGGGGATGCTGAGAGTAATGCCACCGACAGAAGCCGTAAAGTCAGATTATGGGCATACTATGTCCTGTAACATAATAATGACACAACAGCATTGCTCGCAATCATGAGCTACTACCAAGTGCTAGTGGATAATGTCCTTGAGTAAATCCGGATCAATCCCCATCCTACTCCCCGATATTTCTTTTCCCACCCCTAAAGTAAATCAAAGAAAGATAACAACAGAAGTGACAGCTTGGAGAGAATGAAAGCAGGATAGAAAGAACAACAAATAAGAAAGAATAAAGATAAGAAAAAAAACACCAGGAACAAAGAAAGATATGAGAAAAAGAACACAGTCGAAATGGGAAAAATAAAAAAATCAATGAAGAAAGGCAAAGAAGAGGAAAAAGAAAGAATGAGACTGAAAGAATGAAGCAGAGAGAAACACACAAAACCCAACACAAACACACAGAGGAAAAGATTGAAAAAAAAAATCCCAGGGAATAGATAAGATAAAAAGGAAAGAAAAAAAAGGCCGAAGAAACCCTCACAAGCACAAGCCACTCAAAGCCACCATTCCACTCTAGACCTAGACTATCCACTGCATTGCAAGCACCGGCAATACAAACAAGTGTTCCAATGTCCTACCTGAGGAACGAGGGTATTGTGTCTCATCACCTAAACATACAACCACCAACAATTCTACAACCATTACAGCCGAACCTCTTGACAACCACCCCCAGATATCCTAAAAACCAGGGTTGTCAATATGAGGATATTGCCATCCTTTGAATTCAATGAAAGGAGTGCCATGATCAATGTTTGGGCAGTGGGGCATCTCCATGGCTCCCAGGTATACACAACAGGTAGTACAGACCAGCAGCACAGGTGGCTTTTATTGGGAGCTTTTGCATATGGATTTAACAGGCATGAGTTCGAACCACTCACATGGTTGGATTTCAAAGGCTTGAAAACCCTGCCTGTCCACCCAGCAGTAATCCTATACCTGATTCAGGTCACAGAAGATTTCATCAGCAGAAGGGGAGATATGTGCACCCCCTTCCATCATGTCCTGCTCAAGTCAGGGTGAACCTCTAGCAGTCCGCTACAACTGTAGCCATTAGATGATAGGACTTCACATTCAGCCTTTACTGGAGGTTTCAAGAAGTTCTAACTGTACACTAACACTGTGCCCATCAGAAGACGGAACAAATCTAGCTTTAATCTGACATTTCATGAAAATGACCAACAATGAAGACGCTGACTGAATCACAAACGAGAAGGGCATTTGGGTGAGGGCAGACCTGTGCGAAGGTCAGACAGACTGTGGAGCTGCGCTGTGAGCCAGGTCTGCACTACAGATCAGCAACACACACATAGCGCTGAGGTTGGCCATGGCCCACATTCCATCTGTCCATCCACGTTCTGTTAAAACCTGGTCAGAGTGTCTGCGCAGACTTTCTGAGCAAATCCTGAATCCTGGATCAATCCTTTGATCTCAATTCATATCACAGATCTGCACCAAAACTCAGTGGGTTCCTTCTTCAGTCACGTTCCTCTGTCCATCACGTTTCGTTAAAACTGGCTCAGTATCTTTTATCATAATCACATTTAGAGACAAATAAACAGAGCAACAGAGGTGAAAGCATAATGTTGACAGAGGTAACAAGCCATAAACCCTACTTTTCCTCATCCCCCCCCCCCCCCCCCCCCCCCCTTCTCCTTCCTTGATTCCAAGAAAGGAATTTCTGAAAAGCATCCCGCAACAATCTTTAAAAGCGATGAAGGAACTGCTGACTTACGGAAGTATTGGAACTCATATATTTTCCTTTTATACTTTTCTTTTCCTTTCCTTCTTTCCTATACAATTTCTTCTTTCTTTTCTTCCTATACTGAAATTTCTTTCTTTTCTTTCCTAGACTGAAACTCCCAGATCAAGAGTAGCCATACTTGACGGATCTTTTTATGTCTTCAGCGCAAATTTTAGGCAATTTTGTTGTTATTGACAGCAACAGCAACACTGCCATGTCTGCAAATAGGGATTCTCTGAAAATACAAGCAGAGTACCAAGACTGGTACACTGTAATCAGGATTTTGATTTTTTTTCTTTCATGTAATCAACTCTTAATTCACCTCAAATCTCCTGAAGAGAGACTATGCCTGTTCAAAATTATTTGACAGATTCCATGTCTTTGTTTTAAAATAGAGTTTCTTTTATATTTTTTTTTGTAAAGAACTGAAAAATATCCCATCACATAAAAGAATAAGTTACATCAACTATGGCAGATTATTTGATCAGCTAACCTGATGCTACTGAAACAATGCCTCAAGCGTCCAAACAAAGCCTAAGACTTCATTGTACAACTTTCATCATCCACACAGCACTGGCACTGCCCTAAAGATGTGACACCATTCGCTCACCACAGAGGCGGACGACGTTGAGGTATTTTCCTGTGTTGAGGACCTTGTCAGCCACCTGCTCCAAGAACACTGGGATTCGTTCCCGACAGATGGTGTAGTGCTGTTCCCAGTAAGTGCACACTGGTTAAGGCGCCCAATATCAAGCTTTAATTGAGAAATAGGAAGACTCAGCGGCATTTGCTCACAGACAAATCTGTGTAAGTTTCATATGACTTGACACAGTCAAAGCATAGGGTGGTTGCTTCCACCACACAAATCATTTCTGGTATGACAAAAACCCACTTTCAGTTTTAGTCAGAAATATATGGTTAACTGAAGTACCAATGTAATGGAGAAACGATATAATGGAAAATTGAAGATACAGTCTTAGTACCCTGCCTGTATTTTCAGACAACCCTCTCCAAAAGAACTAGGACCTGGAGATTCTCTTCAAGCACCTTGCTACTCTTGAGCAGACTCTCTTCTCTCTGGGCTTTCTGGTGAATCCCAAGAAGGCCGACAAGTTCCCCTCTCAGGATTTCCTCCATCTCAGTATGCATTTCCTGACAAATCAAAATCTGGTTTGCCTTTTGGACACCAGGGCAGAAAAGGCCCGATCCATTGCTCAGTTCCTTCTGCAGTCTCAGTCTGTATCTCCTAATAGCCTTCAGAAAATGACTGGCTAGACAAAAAAGAATTTTACTACTAATAGCAATTTTGCTACATATTTACCTGTCCAAACACTAGGATGGCCTCCCACCTCCCGACCTGGCCAAGTAAAGATGCAAAAACTGAACGTTTGAATGTGCTGCAATGAAGCGAACCTGCCAAGAGTTATCACTCTTACAGCCTAACCAGCTATGGAAGTATGATAATCTCCCTACTCTCCCAATTCTTTTCTTTCCTTTTTTTTTCTTTTGGATCCTGATAAGGCAATGTTCCATGCCAAGTTTGGATAAGCAGTTTGGACAGGTAAGCGTATCATAAAACTACTTTTAGTAGTAAGAATTCCTTATCATTTTCAATGTTCCTGGTTAGTCACTGAAGTGGATTTTTCTAGTGAATTCCGTGAGGGTAAACTTTTCTCTTGCATTAGGTTCATTCATATGGATTATGCATACACACCCTCCATTTCAGCAACATGTGGCTATACACCTCCAACCCTCCCCATCCCACTCATAATGCCCCTTATCACAAGACAAAAGAGGATATGCATCATTGTACTCTTCCAGCAGCTTTTCCTTCTGGATCTTCTCATTCTCTTCCACCAGGAACTGAAACAGAACGAAACCATCATTCAACAATCCATCAGGTAGCATGGCCACCTCTCAGTTTAGCTAGATCACCATCAACCTGGGTCAGGCTCAATGTTAACAGCAGCGGAAAGTCAATATACCCGTAAATTAAATTATCTGCTCATGAGAGCATGTTTGACTCCAACTCCATTATCATTTCAACATGGGTCTCCGCCAAGCTTTCTCAGTCCTTGACATCATTTACTTTTGTCTCCACTTTTTTTCCCCTGCCGGTTGTTAAAATAATCACCTCTCTTTCAAGGCTAACAAAAACTATCGGCTATCATGCAACTTGTTACTATTGGATCAAGCTCTGCTCCCCTCCCCCCCCCCCCCTTTTTTTTTTCCAAAGGGTTGTTTGTATTGTGAGAGAAAAACAGGCCAGTCTTACAGTATCCCTGATTTGTTCAGATCAACACGTTTTAGAAAAGCAATCATTCTCGCTCTTTTCTCCCATCTTCAAAATGTTTTAGCGTCATGCAAAAGAGGAGTCATTTCCGACTGGAACAAAGACCTCAAACATGTCACCTTGACAATTTTTTTTCCTGTCCATATGTGATTCAATGAGAGATTAGAGCCAGTTGTTTCTTCATTCAATTAACATTTTACATCCAATGAAGTGTCTTCAAAGAATACCACTTTTTCATAATAACAGACACAATGTGATGGACTCACATCAGCAAACATCAAGTAGGTTACCCAGAATTCTTTCAGCATCTTCAACATGTGTGGCAAATGTTACTGGTGTGTAGCATGTGACGCCTATTTCTCCAATGCTAATTTATCATGAATGACACTGATAAAGTGGCAATCATCAGTCCATGAAATATCATTAAAACAATAATTTGAATAGTTTACGTCTGGCCATGGAATCATACAAGACCAAAATTTCAGCAAAGAGCACACAAAATTAAAATAGTCCCATACTTGTTATACAGACAGTAAACTGATAATTGTCAACAAGCCCAAGGTCTCAATTAAAGCTTTCACTTACCTCTGAGTAAGGGTCTCGAATAATTCCCTTGTATATCCATTTCTCCAGAATTTCAAAGTATGGCACACAGGCCTGAAACAAATATCATTCTTTTCTTTACTGGCTGAAATCAGTCTAATGCATGGAAAATTAAAACTGCATTAAAAAAAATTGAAATAATAAACACATACCAATTTTTCTCTTAAATGGAAGTAAAAGCCGAAAGACTGAGGATAAAACAACAGGATTGGAAAGGGCACAGCGGAGAAAAAAGGAGCAAGCAGATGGCGACAAAAACAAATTAATTACACACAGGCCTGACAGAGAGTGTGAAATAATGAAGTCAACAAACCAACTTACAGACTGAGTGAGGAAAAGGCACAGTTCCTGACTCTTGGCATCCCTGAAAGAAAAAAAAGAGATTCAAATGTGCTGTATACATACTATGTACTACATTCTGGAGAGACAAAACATAAAGGGTGAAACTTTCCTAAGAAATCTACCACTGGCATATCGATTTGTGAATCATCTACAGTAATTAGTGACTTTTAAGTTTTAATCCGAATCAGTCTTTTCTCTGTCCGGGTCAATTCAATGCATAGATCAAACCCAACTCTTGCCTGCAAATCATTTCAGCCAGTATTAAGCCTACTGAGGAGCCTTGAAACAAAAGCTGCATTCTTCTTCATTGTAACAATCATGCCAAAATTGGAATTAAGAGGCATCCATCGTAAAGCACATAAGAAAATTTCACTTTAAAAGATAGATTCTTTCTGTCATATTTGATGACTGAACTACTTTAAATTAAACACAAAATTTTATGGCATTCTTTCACTGGATGAAGATCAATGAATTTTTGTTTAAGTCAAGACCCAAGTCCTGTGCACTGGGGCTATCATAACCATGCTGGCACACAAGGGGTTAAATCATGACAGCCCCCCCCCCCCCCCCCCCGACGAACCTGCAGCCCAGTTCCAACTTACCCAATCAACGTAGAGGTCTTTTCATGAAGCAGACTGAGCACAGCACCGCCCATGCACTCTCCCTGCCAAGAGAAATGAACTGTTCACACACACACGCTGCAGGCCTGCGCTGTCTTCTTCCCCTCCCCCTGACTCCCCATTTCTCTTGTGTCACCCCCTGGACCATGGAACTCACAGACACTGTTGGAGCAGTGTGGTGTAACACACGTCCATGGAAGAAGGAAGATCATCCAAGGTCAAATCTGCAGCTGCAGTGTTTTTCATTCTACTCTCGACTAAATCTGAAGTGGATGACCAAGTACTGGTCTTTCCAGTAAAATCATAGAGGAAAGTGTGCGCCTGTTCTCTGTTCTCATAAAAGAACCCCACAGCAACAAAAATCTATTCAGCACAATTCTGTGTGCTGATAAATTTTGACATTGAACGAACACTCACGCAGACACACACACACAAAAGGGCTATGCAACATCCTTATGACCTACAGATACTCTCTGCATAGACAGCAGCTCACATCAAATGTTCACAACAATACACAAAAACAATGTGAAGGTAAAAACACCAACACCACCAATAACTAGTAGTGTAATGTGAAGAGCCTGAGACAGAATGACCCATCTTCCTAGTATTTACCCTGTTGATGGAGTTGGCAATGGAGGCCAAGATGTCCAGCGTTCGCATGGTGGGCTGCAGGTAGAACCACATCTTCTGAAGGGACAGGTGACCCTACACAGCAAACAATGGACACACTGCACTGACAGAAAGTGACAAATGTGTAGCACATAAACACATGGACACACTGCACTGACAGAAAGTGACAAATATGTAGCACACAAACACATGGACACACTGCACTGACAGAAAGTGACAAATATGTAGCACACAAACACATGGACACACTGCACTGACAGAAAGTGACAAATATGTAGCACATCAACACATGGACACACTGCACTGACAGAAAGTGACAAATATGTAGCACATCAACACATGGACACACTGCACTGACAGGAAGTGACAAATATGTAGCACACAAACACATGGACACACTGCACTGGCAGAAAGTGACAAATATGTAGCACACAAACAATGGACACACTGCACTGACAGAAAGTGACAAATATGTAGCACACAAACACATGGACACACTGCACTGACAGAAAGTGACAAATATGTAGCACATCAACACATGGACACACTGCACTAACAAAAAGTGACAAATATGTAGCACATCAACACATGGACACACTGCACTAACAAAAAGTGACAAATATGTAGCACACAAACACATGGACACATGCACCAAAAAGGACAATTGAGCCACACACATGGACACACCACAAAAGTCAATGTAGCACATCAAACATGAACATGCACACAAACATGACAAAACGTAGCAATAACACATGGACACACGCACAAAAGTGACAAATATGTAGCACATCAACACATGGACACACTGCATCAACAAAACATGACAAATAGTAGCACATCAACACATGGACACACTGCACTAAAAAAAGTGACAAATATGTAGCACACAAACACATGGACACACTGCACTGACAGAAAGTGACAAATATATAGCACATCAACACATGGACACACTGCACTGACAGAAAGTGACAAATATGTAGCACATCAACACATGGACACACTGCACTGACAGAAAGTGACAAATATGTAGCACATCAACACATGGACACACTGCACTGACAGAAAGTGACAAATATGTAGCACATCAACACATGGACACACTGCACTGACAGAAAGTGACAAATATGTAGCACACAAACACATGGACACACTGCACTAACAAAAAGTGACAAATATGTAGCACATCAACACATGGACACACTGCACTAACAAAAAGTGACAAATACGTAGCACATCAACACATGCAAGCTAACCAACAATGTATGCTCAGAAACAGACTAACACAAACAAACAGTGCTGTAGCTCTCTCTATAACTCTCCCTACTGTTCTGCCAACCTGCATTCACAAGAAATGCTGGCATGCATTGTAGCTCTGGCTTAAAACACATACACAGGCACACAACAAAAACATATACATGCAAGTATGCATGTGCGCATACATGCATAAATGCATTCACGTTCACACACGCATACATGCACACACAGATAAGAAAAACAGGTTACCCCTCTGTACTGATGCTCCAGTTGGGCCACCAGCACCATGTAATCCTGCCACACAAAAAAACATGTGGCATGCAATGAAACCTCTTAACAGCCACTACCAAAAACCTTAATCAAAAAAAGTCTCTTAAATGAAGAGTAAGCCATAACTTACACATAAATCTGGTACCCCCCCCCCCCCCCCCCCCACTAAAAAAAAGTCTTGAATAGGAGGGTTTCTAGCTAGTTGACTCTTTACTGGGATATTTCAATGTACTGCAATAAGAAACCATCAACTCCCCTGTGCAAATTCATCACACACACAAAAAACCCTATCTTCTATTGTTAATATGAACTTACAACAAAAAATGCAAAACAACTAAACCTGTCTACCCACCCTATTACAATGCATGTACAAATGCATGAATGCACATACACACATACGTGCATAAACATTAAAACATTGTACCAACATATCCAAGTGTACATACTATCAAAAGTATGAATACATTCAACTCTGTATAACCAGAGATGCCAACACAGACACGTATACACCACATTCACCAACGCAGACATGCTTACACATTCGCACACACACACAGAAATGTAAACACACACAACCACAGACACCACCACAGATGCACAAACACCACATTGGCAAACATCCACACCAGCAAATATACAGAACCACAGACTCCACCACAGATGCACAGACACCACACTGGCACACAAAAGTGCATGTAAACAAACACCATCAGACAACTCAGACACACATACACCACACCCCAACACACACTCATGTGGAAACACACACATCACCTTGATCAGTGACCTCATGGCAGCGCACAATGCATGGTTCACCAAACCATACTCAAAGGCAGATTTTTCTGGTAATGACACAATTTCAGAATTAACAGTAATAATACTAAAGAACAATTTATTCACCAAACCACATTCAAAGGCAGATTTTTCAAGTAATGACACACTTTCAGAATTAATAATGCTAATACTAATAAAGGACAATTTATACAGCCTCACATCCAGAGTAATTATCTGGAACAGATACTTCAGAATCACAACAGTTACCATAACCTTTTCCAGTAAGCATAATCATTGCAATGCAGAATTATCCCCCCAAAAATCAAGTACTTTATCTGAACAAAAAAGGCAACAAAAAAGTGCTGAACAGCGGTAATTAAACTCTATTAAATACATGTTTCTATAATAAACACAAAATATTTACCCTGTTACCCTTGTGTGTGTGTGTGTGTGTGTGTGTGTGAGTGCGAGTTCTTCTTCTTCCAGGAAAGTGACCGCAATCAACCAGTTGAATATTCAGTCACTTTAGGTGTTGGGTGTGTGGGTGGGTGGGTGGGTGCATGTGTTGGCATTTTCACTCTACACCTCTCCCTAACTCCTACTTGCCTTTCACATTTACATTAAAATTCATTCACATTTTGGTTAAAAACATGAAATAATGTATCAATTATAAACAAAAATGTATTCTTCTTCATAAAAATTTGTAAGCACACATCTAATTTACTTTCTCAGTTGTTTGTTTCTGTTGTTGTTTCTATCCATTCAAACACAAAAGGAAACTTGCTTGTGTCTCCTTGTGTGTTTGGAGTTTATGGATCCCGAGTTATTATTTTTCACAGACAAAAAGATATATGACTTGTCTGCTATCAAATTCCTGGAAACAAAATTAAAGAAAGAAGGAAAAACAAAAAGAAAACCCCAAAACAACTTGTGGAAGCCTGACAAGTACAGAGAAAATGATTTCAAAATCAAACACAGAGCAAAGATATAAGGAGAAAATAAGAAAGAGACAAGTAATATCACTGAGTTGTGTACCTTCAATAAAGCGCACCACTGTGGAATAGTTGGAGCACAGAGGCAGAATCCTGCGCACCAGCTCATGCAGTGAAGGATCTGAAAGGTAAGTCACAACCCATCATGAGAACTTTGAACTCTCACCAACGTCCAGCTGTAAAATGTCCCCAGCAAAATGAAAACATCAAGATGTACTCCTCCCTTCCAGCAATGTTTGGCTCTTCAATAGTTGCTGCTTTCACATTCTGGTGCAAAAAAAAAAAAAATCTATGTCCAGCTCTGTGTGCTTTAATTGAATAAGCTATTAATTCCTATTCACACCATCACTGCAAAGTGATTCATGATAAAAGTATACACAATTACAAAGTTATCATTAAACTCTTCATGCTAAACTATCATACACTTCACAAAGTGCACTACAGAATACCTTCGATCAAAAAATGACTTTCATATTAAAGAAAAATGTGTAATGATCATTGTCTGGTATGAACAAACAACTTCTGTGAGGGTATTACCCACAAAGAAGATTGTTTTTGCCTACAACTGTCAGTATTTGACACAAGCTGGGGCTTGGGACCTGCATTAACTTTTCATTACCATTCCATCCCATTCTGCCACATTCCTCTTCACTACTTATCTGCTCATCTTGAGTCACCCATTTCATTTTCATATCTAGTGCCTGAGAAGCTTGGAGTGTTATGCGCCCTTTATGAACATTAGTATATGTTCATGTGGCCGCAACTGCAAAACTACTTTAATTTGTCTCTAAAAGACAACTTTTCAGTTTGTTCTTTTCCGTTCGTCTCAAGTCTGAGGTTAAATGACGCGTGCAAAGTGAATGTCCATTCAAAATGACTGGATTATGTACCTGTCCAAGCACCAATGAATAGATAAAATGGCTCAGAAAGCTGTGCAGACTTTACATGCTCACATGAACTTGTCTCAAATTTCATTGGCAGTATGTGAGAGAACTGGCCAGCTTGGCCACTGCAGATGATTCCATATTTACCAAAAAGAGGTAAGAGACTACAGTGATCAATTATAAACAAGAGCAGCACTATAACAGATGCATTTACAGCAAACTATGTCTATTTCTATATTTTCCTACAACAATCTAGAATCATTTTATCTGGTACAACTTTTTTTTTAAACAAAAAGAAACCAAGTTTCAAAATTTCATTTGATGCTTTCAGAAAGAAACTGGAAAGTTGTAGAAATCGCCCCCCCCCCCCCCCCCCCCCCCCCTTAAAAGTCAGTAACTAAAAGATTTACCAGTTGGTTACATAATGCAATGTACCACACGTGTTGCCTTCAGCCATATTATACTCCCAGCTTTAACAAGGCTCTTCATTCTTAACAAAAAAAGGACTGATCCTTCAAAGATAGTGTGCAGTTCCTATATTGCAAGATAACTGTAAACAGCCAAACATACAAACCTGTCATCCATCATTATGGACTATCCACTCTGGATTATATATTCTAAAAGAACCAGCACACAGAATGGCACTACTGTCAGAACCTCACACACATATATACAGCTTTACCTACAAAAGAGAAAGTGGCAAAATGAAGTACAAACCTAAACTTTGGTCTATCATGAACTCCTTAGGAGCGTATCTTTCAGTCAGTGCCCTTGCCAGAATGTATTTTCCTTCAATCCCCCGTAACATAGGACCACCGTTCATATCGCTTTCTATTAAAGCAAAGCAACCATCAGCATCCAACATCCAACTGAGGAGACAGACAGACAGACTGTGCATGCATGCAAGTATATGTGTGCAATCATGTTGAGTTAAAGCAAAGTCTGAGAGCCATAGGTGAAACACAGACAAAGATGTTTGGTAATTACACCTTAAAAGGCCATTTTTTGTTTTGTTTTTGTTTGTTTCATGTTTGTTTTTGTTTAACGCAAGAAAGAGATGGACATGTGACGGCATCTTTGAAGATTCCACAATTTCAAATGCACTAATGTACCCTCAAAGATATCCCAATGAATCAATTTATCAAGAGATAAATGGCCTAGATATGTTTCTGTTGTTTGTACATGTCTGTCACCATGACTAAGTTATCACGGTAAATATAAACCAAAGCCAGTGATGCTTGAAACAGCCCACCTGCATGCAGAAGATGAGGTCTTCCAGAACAGCATGCTCTTGAAGAGTCACTGGTAGAGTGCCAAGGGCAACAATGTTCTGTAAAAAAACACACAAAATACAAATGTATACCAGATATCTGAGTGCCAAGAAAAACAATATTCTGTGAAAAAATACAAATGTAAATCAGATCTCTGTACAGCAGTAACATTCTGTTAATTAAAACACAACTAGCAGCATTAATCAGTGAAATAAAAAACCAGCATCAAGGCAAATCAAGTCATGTTGCTTGTGGCCAAGCTGATGATGGTGGCCATCAAGAAATATAAAGGACCCTACAAGCAGCAGTGTCAAGTGTAAAACAAGAACATAGGTGAAACAACGATGTATAAAATGTACAAGAAAAAAAAAACATATTCAGATATCAGCCAGATGATAAACACAAACACATCAACGACTGACCGGTATATTCCCAGAATCAACTCAGCTTGGCTGATATGGGAAGACTGGGGCCATACTGTACACAGTTAGCCTGTGTGGAGACGAGTCTTTCAAAGTACTACTCAAGTGTTCTGATGAGAGACACTGGTGTTCCATCTGTTGGACTTCGTTGATGCCAGTATATTCATCATTTGAGTAAACATAAGAGCCAGCGCAGTCTCCATGGCGTTATTGTTGCATATGAACCAGATCCTCATCTTTTCTCTTGCCCCCTTTGCCAGTCTTCCCAGTGTTAATCACTCTACTTCTGTTACGACAGCAGTGAGTAAATCTAGGAGGAAACTACCTGATCTGTGGGTCCATCCACACCAACCATGAAGTCCATGGTTAACGTGGGTCGCTGGAACAGCCAGTCTGGTTGCACTGGGATGTTCACTGTCAGATAAGCAAACACCAACACAAATCAATTAAAATGGGAACTAAAATAAAGGAATAGGAAAACAACACATGAACAGGCCGTAAAACATGGAAAAAAAGTAAAACAACATAGAGAAAACCAAATGATAAAGGATATAAAAAAGCAAAATAAATAAAGTAAATAAAATAAAATGCATACATGTCTGTGAAATGTTAATACTTTACAAGGCCCAAATGCCGGCAAGTAATCTTTTTTTTTTTTCTGCCAATGCCCAAGCAGTGGCCAAGAGGTAATTCTCAGATTTTTTTTTTTTTCCATATCCTTTTCTTACAAAATCAATACATGCATCAACGAAAAGACATAACTGATGCAGATTTTTGTACGACTTATTTTTCTGAGTATTTCTCCCATCCCTCCTGATCTCTTTTCATGATAATGACATAAAAGATATTGCTTCACTGTGTATTAAGCATACAACAGAAAGGGTGACTGCATCAATAGACACACTGAACATGCAGCTGCAAAAAAAAAAAAAACAAAGAAAAAAAAAACAATAAAAGCAAGCTACAGCTGTCATATAGTTTAATGCTGACCGTTATGTTTGAGCTGTTTTTCTCGCAGCGCTTTCCTCACAATGTCGGGTGCGTTGGCTGCTGGCATGGACTTTGCCTCCTTCAGCAGCCTGTCTTTGATCTGTGTCGACAAACAAAAGATTCATCATGCCCTGAACAAAAGCCACAGAACATAAATCACAAATCGTCTGATTTCTGTGTGTATGTGTACATGGACGAATAGTGAAATGTCATGCCAACATGCAAATAAGTGTGTTTAAGCAAAAAGGATGGCATCATGCCAGAACAGAATAGCAAAGGATTACTCTACAAGTTTCTTTTTTTTTTTGTTTTGCTGTAACTTAAACATAACAATCAACATTTTCAGAACACCTAGACGAACTTATGAAAATGCAGTAAAGTTTCAGCTGCACAAAATTTCTTATAAAAATCTGTAGAAGAAGAAGTCTTTTTACTGTGCATGTGTCTGTGAGTTAGCACCAAAATCAATGCATGTATCAGTTCCCAGTCCCTACTTCTTTGTTATCTCTAATGCTGCCACCAAAGACTGAGGCGTTTCAAAATACACTTGCAACACGCCAGTACAGTCTACATTGCAACTGAGTTGTTGTTATATATTCAACAGTTCCTGGCTGCTAAATTATCCATAATCTTGTTAAATGGACAGTTCTCACTGTCATTCATTGTCACACTCTGTGTGAATTGAAATTCTTTCAAACTGTCGCTTGCTTGAATCATAGTGTTTTGCAAATGACATCCATGAGCATGAAAGTAGACACTTCTACAGGACTCGTTAGGTTTACGTCTGTACAAAACAAAGCCTGTATGGGAAGATTTAGTTTACCCTTGGCGGGCAATAGCAGACAGATCGGTAATTCACTGGTAATGGCAGGCAGGCAGATACAGTCAGATCACTGATTTCATGATAACATTAAAAAAAAAACCCAACAACATCAAAATATGCAAATAGTTACACTTATTCCCAAAATATGAACTATAAATTATTCCCAAAATATGAACTATCAAGTTGACAAATCTATCTAATCATCACCCTAAAATCAATGTTTTTAGAGAGAAAAAAAATTAGAAAAAAAAAGCAACACATTTTCAAGACCCTAAAAAGTAAATTTTAATAGGTTGACATTTTCTCTTGAATATGTATTCACCATCAATATTTGCCCCCAACTTACTTCATTTGTTAAACTACATTTGATCTTACACTTAACACTGGCATAGAACATCGCCATATTATCGGGATCCTGTTGAAAAAAAAAAAAAAGAAAAAAAAAAAGGGAGTTAACCCACTTCCATAATCAGTAAGTCTTACAGAGTAATCACCCTTAAGTTCACTTTTTCTTGTGAATACTCGGAGCATAAATATTTGCACACAGCTTATTCCATTAGTCAAACTACATTATCTATGTCTGGCTTACTGAGCATTTAAGGACTGCAAGACTTACTTCGGACAATTCCTGTGCTGTCATTCTGGTGCCCGGTTCAGGCAACTGTGCCAAAATTTTGTTATGGGATGAAAGAGTGGTGGTTCCTGCTGCCTCCATCTTCTCTGCTGCATTTCTGGCCAGAAAATCTTTAGTCTGCAAAGCACAACTTCAATGTAATGGAGACATCGATTCAAAAGGCAGCTTGTGTTCTATCGTAAGATATCAGTATTTGTAGTTACCAAACCAAACTAATCTAATCGAACATGTGTATAAAATTCATAGTTTAAACACTACAAAACTTATGCTAATGGAACCCCTGTGTCGCAATATAAAGAGACATCATTAGCATGGTACTCACAAAACTGTCTTCTCATGAAACCCAACTCCGTGGGTAACATATATGCTGACAAATTCAAGACTGAACTGGGGACTGTTCCATACATTTCATACCTGAACTTAACACAGAAAGACCTGTTACAAGCATCAGAGGGACAAAGTATGTCCATCAATTGAAATTAATGAAAACCAATCTACCTGTGATGAATGCAAGATGAGCATAACTTTTCCTGGAAGTTTTGCACTTCTAGAATTCAGTAACCATACCAACTATGTTTCATCATGCTCAGTAGACTTTTATGGGTTACAAAAATGAAAGCAGCTCTTCTCACACACATTTCACTGTGTTTGTTGATGCATCTGAACATTTTGCTCTATGGTATCTTGTTTACATGACATGAATCATACTGGTGACCTTACAATCCACATGAATCATACAGGTGACCTTACACTCCACACGAATCATACAGGTGACCTTCCACTCTAAGGAAATCTACCTTTATACATGGTTGCAAGTGGCAACATGGCAGAGCCCTTGCTGTTTAAAATCTAGCACAACAGATTTACTTATAGCAGAAAGACTGTTCAGAAAGACAGCCAGGAAAGAAAGGATGGGATGGAGGGGAGAAAGGAGGTCTGAGATACACTAAAAGAAAGAGCGACAGAGAGGGAGAGAGACTGACAGAGACTTAGCAAAACCAGAGAGCACAACAAAGACAGACAAAAAGAGGGAGAGGAAAAACAGACATAAGAAGACAACATCAAAAAGACAGTAACTGCAGCATGAAGTGAAGCAAAGAAAATAAAAGCATTCTAACAATGCCAAAAGAGTCAAACAGCTAAGTCTCTTTATTCCCCCTTCTTTTTTTTAAGTGTAGTCTTTGTTTTCCTGACATCAGGCCCTCAGTGGTCAAAATGCATTTCCTGTCTGTAACTGGTGTTAATGCTTCTGACTGGCAAATACATCATCTTTTCCATTTTCTTAAAAAAACAAATTTAAAAGAAAGAGAAGTACATCACCTGTTGATCCTCGCTGAGCTTAGACAGTAAGCTGACCAGGGAATCCAGGTCACGTACACTGTTGACACACCAACCATTTTAAGCCTTCTGTCAAAACATATTACCAAATCAAAACACACATTATACAATACGACGAAATGTTTCTTAGCATATATGGGATCTCAAATCCATTTAATGCCATGCTCACATCTATTCCCCACAAAATGCAACCCTGTATGTTCTTCGCCATTTCCTCCACTTTTTTCCAATACTGTTTTGATTCATCTGACTATACACTAATCTGTGTCAGTAAACAATGCTGATTATCTTTCATCTCACATCTACACAGAAGAGTTTTATCTACTTTAAATTATGTGATTCTGACAACGTTTCTCAGATTTCCTGACGAACGCTGCAGTTGTGTAATCTCTTGGGACTAGCACCTGGATATAACATAAAAGAAAGCAAACGGGGACAGCCCTGTCATACTGTCTTTCATCAGAATGGAGCTCCTATGCATCATCTTCATCAACCTCATGACCAACAATTCTGTGGCCTTTCATACCCTGCTCTCAAGGTATCTTCAGTTTCAACTTCTTCTGCTTGTACATGCCCATGGCAAGTTCATGTCAAGGTCATCACAGGTGAAAAGTTCATGTGGAGTATTATTAGATGGACTTGGAGAATGGGAACAATCACTCATGCTGGTTCCATGTCTAAATATTTACTGCTATCATCAGTTAGTATCTGATGTCCCATATTAGCTGGATCAGAACAGGCAGTCAGAAGTGCAGTGCCTCCTTTGGCAGGTTATCCCAAGCAACCTACTGCTCCCTGGTGCTGGGGCTGCAGCTAAAATAAAAACTTCGGTGTGGCTGGCAGGTGAAAGCCAAAATGAGAGGCGTGGGAGTAATTCCACAGAGAGTCCTTGTCAACAATAAGACAGACTTCCCCCACCCCTGCCCCTTACAAACAAATAAATTCAACACAGACTTACTTTTTGGCTTTCAGTTCATCATACTTTGCAAAGAACTCAATGGGCGTTGGAGTAGACTCTCCAATTCTCCGTTTAGCATGATGAGAAGACACCTGTCACAATAAACAAACAGTAAAGATTTAGGATGACTCCAGCAATACACAGCGAACGTTTAGGACCATTATGCAAATAGATTTTATAATCATATGTAAGACCACTGACATACAATGAGTAAATTAATGCCCATCAAGGGTCCAAATCATGTACAATAAATTGCTGAATGCTGTTGTTTTATGAAGCAATTTCTAAGAAATATCCCAATTAAGCAAACAAACTAGATGATCACCAGAATCCATGTCCTCTCAACCCCTATGTTATTACAAAGAATGTATTTTTTCTCTTTATTTTGGCCTGGTCAAATTCTTTCAACAAGAACATCAACTCAGCAAGAGTTACTTTGAAATAACAGACTGTAGTGATAACATGCAGAAATGTATAAATTCATAAATTTTTTCTTGAATCAATATCTTTTCATCCCCAGCTTACATGTTTTGCATTTTGAAAGAACCTCAATACTACCTAAAAAAACCCACCTTTTTTTAATTAAAAAAAAATTGATACACTAACTGTGAAAATGTTGAAATAAACTTCAATATAACATGCAAGACTTAATGACTATCCAAATTTGAAGAATATATCTTCTTTCCATCTAAACACACACACACACACCACACACACACACACACACACACACTACACACACACACACACACACACACACACACACACAAAGCAAACAAAAAAGAAAACCCACTCTGTCTCCAGTCATCCCTTTACTAGCTAAGAAGCCTTTGAACTGAAATCTATGCTAATCTATCATCCAACTACTTATGACTGACAAAAATAAAGTGAAAAAGTCTGGAATAACATTGATGAGAATCTACTGTCTACCTGAGTTGTGATGTATGGGGTGGTGTTCTTCAGCAACATCTCCGTGTAGACCTCTTCACCAATGGAATCTGATGACCTCACCCTTCACACAATTTTTCCCCATCAATATATAAAAAACAACTTTTCATTTTGCTGTTTGAGGGAAGGAAAGGCTGTGGAAAGGGCATGGTGGCTGTTAGGGTGGTTTTCACATCCCAGAGAAACATTTCAGACTTTAGGTAGTATTTCCACCCCAAAAATGTTACAGGTTGCAGTCAGCATGGGGAATGATTCTGAACACCTTTTTTCTCAGATGTCACAAGCAACAGACACAGAATTCTCATGCTATCTGCCATCTTGAAGAACTGTCAGGTTTGCTTTCGAAACTTGTTTTGTGATCTTGAGAAAACTGTTGTGTAATCTTTAGAGAACTGTTTTGTGATCTTAAGAGAACCATTTTATGATCTTACAAAACAGTTCATTGATCTTCAGAAAAACTGTTATGTTAAGGAAATGTGATCTACAGAGAATTATTTTGTGATCTAAAGAGAACCGTTTTGAGATCTGGAGAAAATTGCTTTGTGTTTAAAAAAAAAATGTTTTGTGATCTTAAGACAAGTTTTGTGATCTTATAAGAGCTGTTATTTGATATTTTAAGAAAACTGTTTTGTGATCTTAAGAAAATCATTCTTTTTATCTTAAGGGAACTGTTTTGTGATACTGACAGAATTTTTGTGTGCATTTTCTATTGTCGCTGGTTGTGATGTTTGAAGAAAGACATATTTGTTGAAAATTTACTTATGTTTCCTTTTACTTTGCATGACGTTGCACATCGTTTTCTGGGTTCACTTGTATTTTGCTCCTTGTTTTCAGTACAGCCGCAGTTTGTTTCATTATCCTTTCCTACAGTTTACATAGAAAACTTTGAAACTGAAATAACAAAAAGTTTCCCTTCTTGTTAAGAACCAGTCTGAAGCTGTCTGTGGCATAGGGAAGGAAAAAAAGCCTCCAAGACAGCACCCTTTTTTCACATTGGAAGTCACTTTGTCCAAGAGGACAATAAAATTGAGTAGGTCTCCTGGAAGTTTGGTCTAAGCCGAGTCTGACGACAGGAGGAAAAAGTTTATGAAGGATATCTGCAGACCCTCATCGGACTGGCTTTTTTTTTGTGTGTGTGTGTGTTTAATTTTCCTTTCCTTTTGAGAATCTGGCATTTGCTTGGATACCTCAGTATGAGGAAAGGGCCATTTCAAACATACACAAGTTTTTAGAAATACATTCTGTCCAAAGACTAAAACTCCCTCCCATAGTCCTGCTTATTGGAGGAAAAGTGCATAAAGTCCTGAAACAAAATATAACATTCTTTAACCCGTTCGCTGCTTGAAGCTGCTTGAAAATGTTACAAACAAAGGCTTTCCCAGTGCCAGGGAAATCTAATGATTTGGGGGTAATAATTAACAAAAAATTCTAGCTCAGAAACTACAAAAGATATAACAATGAAATATATATGATTTTTGAAGGAAATTGAATGAAGATTTTGAATCTGGGCTTCTTTTGTTTTAATCTTGATAATAAAAAAGTATTTAGACAATTAGATTTGGATAGATTTTTTTGCACGATCAAAAGCATATGTATTTACCACTACATCTTCACATCCAAACAAGAACACAAAGCAAAAAAGTTGAAAATAAAGTTTGTATTGTCACACTACACCTGTAAATGAAAGTAAAACAGTTTAGAAGTCTATCAAGACGGTCACACTCTATGCAGACAGGTCAGTCCATGACCACGCCCCCCTCTCCCCACCACGCCCCCTTGCTGGACTTCAACCCTCTCTTTCACTGCTCCTCTTCCCCTACCTTTCCCTCTGCCCTGTGCCGCGCCGCGAGCAGGCCGCGCTCCCCTCTCACGCTGACTACCACGTCACTGACCACTGGCACACAGTGCAGAGTACACACTAGGCGAGCTCGTTCGACGCTGGCAAACCAGTCAGCTGAACACACATTGAGGTCACACAGCCCGACACAATAACTGACGAATACGGTTGGCAATTCCATCACTATCATCATCTCACCTTCATGCTTGAGTGAGTCGTTGAATAAAAGATTATTGTCTTTGTCAAAAATCATTAGCAGAGCCTGCTCAGCTGTGTAAATACGTTGATTTGGTCGCTGCGCTTGTCGAAGGTTGCGCCGCCATCTTTGCAAGCGAGACGAAGTGCTGGCTGGTCATCCAGTCAGTGATGAGAATAAATGGGCTTTCCCCTCACGTGTGGTCATTTACATATCATTTTAATACTACAGACATATAAGGCTTACTACGCACACTCTATTTAAGTCCGTTGATAGAAATAGTAACGAATGAAAATTCAAGAAAAATGCATGACGTCAGTGGACGGCCCATAGGCACTGGGAAAGCATTTTTAATGCGGCGTCAGCTGACGGCTTAAAGGCACTCTACGGGTTAAGTGATGCAACATGTATGCATGCAAGGGAGATCAGCCAGTGTGACAGAAAAAATATTGAGGTCATACTGAGGGTCAGAATTTAGTTCTCTTCCCTTACAAAATTTTTTTGTTTGGGCCTCCCAATTATGAAGGGCATGTTCACGCCAAGCATAAGTAAAGCATTGTTTAGAATAGTTAAATGTGAGAAAATGAATCAACACAAAACTATCACACAAACACAGGGTCATTCCGTCAACATATAATTAGAACATGAAAACTATCAATCCTTAGCATGTTCTTAGTCCATGCATCAATAACCATCACAGCCTATAATCTGAAGCATTTTTTTACAGTTCTCCAAGAAAAAACAACCCATGATTCATTTTTCATTTCTGACTTAGTTTTGCTGTCTGTCAGTACACAACAAAAACTTACCCAAGAAGGTTCATCAATTCACTGACATGGTGATGCACTTTGAATTCACTCATTGTGGAAGACTTCTGTTGTTGTCAAATTCACTGCTGAGACGGAAAAAAAAAGCATAAATTATCAGAGAAAGTACCTTATATTGTCCACTGCACACACACCAAAAAAAAAAAAAAAATTCTTATGAAAGACCAGCAACTGCAGAGCACACACACACAAACACACATGTTAAACAGGTTGAACAGACGTTAAACAGAAGAACGAACGAACACACACACACAGAGTATAAACACACCTCTCCAAAGAAAGGTAGGATGTATGCACACCTAGGTGAACAAAATTGACCATACAAATTATATCTCTCAGCTTCATACATATCGCTATGAAATGCACTCTGCTTCCTGCATGTATGCTTCTGACTCTCTGAGACTCAAACTGCAGCCTGTTCCATAACAGCTCTATTTTCCCAGGACCGATTCCAAGAACCATTATCCTGGTAAAGCCATTTTGCGGTCACACCAGTTAATTCAGTTGTGACGCAAAATTATTCAAGAATCAGCATACTCCATTTGAAAGAAAGTGTATGTGTCCCAGAGAGAGAGAGAGAGAGAGAGAGAGAGAGAGAGAGAGAGAGAGAGATAGAAGAGTGATCAGTGACTGAGCATGTGTGCACAAACATGCGTACATGTGCACAAGAGTACACATGCTCTTCAGCGTTGCCTTCATACATTTAGAGGTTGTTGTTTTTTCTTTCTTTTCATTCTATTGTTAGCTCTCTGTCTCTCTATCTGTTCTGGTTAACTTTTTTTCACTTTAAGTGATATCAAACAATGGGAAAATCAAGTCAAAATACATCTATGAAGAGGAGGGATGTGAGTGGAGGGAGGGCGCAATTCATCAATCTATAATTATCATACAGGTTGAAAATAAATTGAAAATGCAAACTACCTGCTAACTATAAACAAAAAAAGCATTATACTTTGTAGGAATGGGAAATCCTGTTAATACAAGGGACTCAAATTCAGTAATTTTCATCATACGAGAATGATTAGACATCATTTCCCACACAATATCAACATAATAATCATTATATTTGTCTCTAAGACTACTAAATATTGTTGAATTTTCTTGCAATTGAAAAAAATGGTTGCTAGAGTAACTAAGTGTGATTTTCTCAACACATGCATACTTTTCTTTTTTTGTGTGTTGTTGTTGACAAATCATCAAGTCGTGACGGAAAATTGTGCTAGTGATTAATTCAAATAATGTATGGATAAATCATCTTTTGTGTGTGTGTGTGTGTGTGTGTGTGTGTGTGTGTGTGTGTAAGAGACAGACATACCTTGACAAAAATTATAAACTTGTACATGTTTTGTCACACCATATATATGTGACTATCACAATGCAATATATCAAATTATTGTGGAATAGGGTTTTACCCGATTTCAATGGGGAAAAAAAATCGTATTAGATCTTCAGATCTCCATGGCTGAATTACGTTTTTTTTTTCCACAAAAAACACTTACTGATATTGGGTTTGGTTGCTGGGGGGTCTCAGTCCCTTTCTAAGTAGATGTTTCTTGTAGCATTGTATCTGTCAGTCTCAAAACAAGTTATTTTCAATTGACATTAATTGGATTCTTAAGCAGAATGTAATGGTTTCATTTAATTGTGTGGTGTGTGTGTGTGTGTGTGTATGTGTGTGTAACTGTGGATGGGTGGTGTGGGTAGGTCAGTGTGTTCTCACTTTGCTCCAAGCTGAATGGAATCATTTATCTCTTACGAAATTGATCAAGTGGTGTTCACCATTAATGGCCCTATTGTTCAGCATCTAAAATTTCTGTGCAGACATTACATCACCAGGCCCCTGATTTAATGTTGCTGTATTTACAGTACTGTCAATTGTTAGGAAAAGTTTTAGTGCACAGTATGTTAAAGGTGTACATTACTACATATGCACACCTACACCTCAAGCACAAGCACACATCCACAATCATGTGCTTGCACACCACACACACAACCATACACATAACACACTGTAACACACCATGCACACAGAGTCCACATAGTCACACGTCATACATGGAGATTGGACATTCAGACAAACCATGCATACAAACAACGCACGCCATATTCACAATAAACACATCACACGCACACTACATTCTATACACATATGATATCACATGCACACTATCCACACATACCAACAGAACATTACACACACTTTACACCCTCACCCTGGGCTCTTTACTCTTATCACTGATACTGTGATAGAATCATCAGGTCTTGCCACTCAAGTCCCCCCCCCCCCCCCAAAAAAAAAAAAAAAAATCTTTTTAAGAAACTAAAGTTTGTATGGTTTGATCAGTGTCTGGGTAACATCATCTAATCATGATAAATCGGGTGTTTTGGTTTTTGAGATCATTGCCGATTCCGATTCACAACTGTGAGATCATCGATTGATATTGTTTGATTCGCTAAATGCATCATTAACCACAAAATCATCAAGCAGCTCATAATGCATGAAGACGCTAATCACCTCAGATATAAATAAGTATAAAGTTCTCTGCCTCAGAAACGAGAAGACTGTGTGCAACTTGTCAACCAGAACGTTGTTAGAGTGGAGTTGATTCCCGCGCCATATTTGTTTCAATCTTGTCTGGATCGATTTACCAAAACAAAACTTTTCACAACAAACATCCCTTTGAAAGATTTTTCAACTTCATAACTGATTCGCTAAGAACATATTTTATTTTAGCTACTATTTGTTTTAGAATTTAGTTGTTATTCATCATTTGTAACGTACAATGGTTGAAAATTTTCATTAATTTTTACGGTAGTTCACGCGAGACTTTGTATCGACAGTAAACAGTATGGCGGGCGCATTGCTGGAAGAAGTTTGAACATGTTTTGATAGTTTAAACCTCTTGTTCCAAGATCTTTGTTTTGGTAAGATGATCAGAAAGTTTTAATCTTGTAGCAGGAAGCGTTTGAATTAAACTGTGTTCATAAGTTTTGTTAGTGAAAATATTCCTGAAAGATTAAGGAGTGGTATTAAAAAAGCAGAAGTGGTACCAGAAAGCCCTGAATAAGCTACCGCAGGCCTTCTAGTGTTTGTATGCGCCGTTTTTGTTAAGAAAGTCTCACTGCTGGTTTATTGTTATCGTGAGTGTATTTTGTAAGCTGAAATGATGTTGTAATAGCTATTCATTGAAATTTAACAAATAAATAAAATGTTCTGTCCATTTCGTGCAATTATGTATGCCAGTGTGTACGCATGGTGAGAGAAGAGAGAGAGAGAGAGAGTGGTGTGTGTGTGTGTGTGTGTGTGTGTTGGGAACATTTGATTACAATTATTTATTTTTTGGCAGATCGATTGATTCATCTTTTTACTTATTTTTAATCATTGGTGATGCACTGGTGATATGCCATGAAAGAAACACATTCTAGGGTACAACACAGATCCAGGGGGTCCGCAGCTTCATAACCTTGGGCTTTTGATGCCAGTAAGTGTGCCAGTGTTCATGAATGGGGAGAATCAGGCGGTTGTCTAATGAGTGATGCAAAGGCAGGCATGCTCATCTGGGATGGTGGTAGTGATGATAGTAGATGGTATGCATGGTTGTGCATGTCATGTATTTCATGTGCTCTGGCAGAGGGAAGGGAGGGGGGAAGGTAAGTTGAGGGGTGCCTGTTTGTCCCTTGATTATCTTACTGATATTTTTATGTAAAATGCTAATATTTTTTACTTATTGCAGTCTTTTTCATTGCTATTGTAATTATTATCATTATTATTATTATCATTATTTTTATCATGAACATTATTACTATCATTATTATCTTAATTCATGTTTCATCCCAGTTAGTATTCATCATCATCATTATTGTTATAGTTGTTGTTACAGATCAAAATAGCTGTGTCATCTTCTGAACACTTATTTCCCATAAAGGCACACAAACCTGTTCACACACACACACACACACACAAACACACACACACATACACACACACAGACATACGTGCATGCACTCACACACGCTCATGCGTGCATACACATATATACACACACACATGCACACATACACACATGCGCAACAATAAACACACACATGCACTTGTGCGCATACACACACACATGCACAATGATAAACACACACCACACACACACACACACCCCAACCACACAAACACACACACAATCTATCCAATGTTTGATGACTATTGTTTTTTTTTTAAACTTCAGTAATGGCTGGACACTTTCTAATAGACAAAAGTTAATACTATGATCATTTTAAACTCTGTATTTTGAAATTGATTGAAATGCTGCAAAAATATTTTGGTTGATTTCCTTCACAAATCAGCTCTGTAAAATGTGAAAGAGAAAATTTTATGAAATTAGAACTAACGTAAACCTAAAACTCCCTCATGCTGTAATTTTACAATGCACAAGTCTTCGAGTGTAACAGCATCATTGAGTTGAACACACTAAGATTTTAGAAGATAAAGGTATGCTTTGCTGTTACGCTTGTTTCATTTGTGAAAATGCAATTATTTTGACTGTTGCAGAGCATCAGTGGCTTGGAACATTGTATAATGACTCTAGTGCTGTGCCCCTGGTCTAACATCTGAACGCATCAGCAGTCAAGATGTTGGTGGGACGGTACAAACCCATCCTGTACCTGCAGTATCTGCTGCTGCTGGTGGATATCTTCATGAACACTTTCACAGAAATGCTGCGCTTCAAGAATGTCATTCTGCTGGTCCTATATGTGTAAGTGTCATTTGTTCTGTTTTGTCTCAGTGTGGACAGCAGCTCAGTTTCATTTGTTCATTTGTGCTCTCTCTGTCTCTCTCTCTGCCTCTGTGTGTGTGTGTGTGTGTGTGTGTGTGTGTGTGTGTGTGTGTGTATGTTTTTCTTCGTTTTGGAGTTCTGTTTCTTTTTTGTTACCAGGTATATTTCATTGTATGTTTTATGTGTCTGCCTCTGTGTGCAATTTGAAATTAGATTTTGAAATCAGGACTTAACGAAAAGATCAGAATACATGCACTGACAGTAACTAAACATGGACACATTTATGCTAGCGATTACACTCTAAGAAACTTCACCAGGGTTATAACGTGGATCATGTTCAGAATACAATGATCTTGAGAATGCGAAAGTGTGTCAAATAGTTGTATTAAGCTTCAAATAAATGTCAACTTAAAAACTTGAGCAAGTGTTTGAGTAAGTGTTAAATGTAATTCATAACTGTTTAAGAGAGCAAAGATTCTTTGGGGTTGGACTTGTTTTTCTGTCGGTGATTTTGTTTTTTATATATCCTCTATGACTTCATTAAAATCTGTTGCTGTTGGTAAATCTACAGATAGTTTGAAAATGGTAATTCTTTATTATCATCATTAGTAACATTACATTGTGTATTGTAATTTGTTTCAGATCTAATTATGCATATTCAGAAAGACTTTGAAGTTTTACAGTGAAAATTTTTGTATCATTATTATTTGTTTTTAAAATACATGTTAAGATAGGCAGAAAAATAGATGTATAGCTTGATTTATGCCTCTACAGTTTTAATCAGAGATTTCTGTGTGCCTATAGTTTTGACAACACCCTATATTGTAAATTTGACATCACCACACATTGTAAGTTTAATGTCACCATATATTGTAAGGTTGAGGTCACCCTGTATGGTAAGTGATGATTGTGACCTGTGCAGGATTCAGGACATCTGCATCATCTTTGCCGTCATCATCATCTTCCTGCTGTTCTTCAACACTTTCATCTTCCAGGCCGGCCTGGTCAGTATCTTGGTCAGCAAATTCAAAGCTCCCATCTGCATCACCTTCATCTACTTCTCCTTGTGCCTAGGCCTGCACATATGGACTATGGTCAGTTCTGTGTGTGTGTGTGTGTGTGTGTGTGTGTGTGTGTGTGTTGTGTGTTTGTGCGTGTGTGTGTGTGTGGGTGTGTGTGTGTGTGTGTGAGAGAGAGAGAGAGAGAGAGAGTGTTTGTGAGTGTGTGGGGGGTGGGGGGAGGGTGTATATGCACGTGTGTGCCCCAGTCATTTCATTTCATTCATCACTTAAAACGTTCAGATATGAGCAAAAATAGATGAAAAAGGATTTCAGTGCAATTAAAAATACTTCTTGTGAAATGCCACGTCAGCAAAGAGATCTGCAGAATAGACAGCTGTTTCCCATCCCAGTAGTTGAACTCTCACTACCAAGTCACCAGATTGGCTGGAAAAAAAGTTATGAGGGGAGGTAATTATACATCAGTCTGGTGTATGTAAACATTTATGTCACATTTAATGTTTGTATTTTCCTTTTACTGTATGATTGTGACATTCATATTGTATGGAACAGTTTCAGACTTTCACATTTTCTATAGAAAGATTTGCTTCATAAGACTTTCTTCTGGTAGAACGAAGGTCGGTGAATGGGTAACAAATTCAGGAAAATGACAGAGACGGTAAAGAAGAAAAAGGCTTTTAAAGGTTGAGTCAAAGAGAAAGACAGAAAATTGGAAACTGACAGACACTGTTTTTCCAAAAGATGAGGAAACAGTTTACACTGAAGGATTCCCTGGCATCCCCACAGAGTGAAGAAGAAAGTGTAAAAACTTTCTGTGACACAAAACAGATGAACAGGCCACAAAGCCGGAAAAAAAAACAAAAAAAAACAAAAAAAACAAACAATTGTGGCAGAGGCAAAGGAAAAAGAGAAAGAAAATGGAAAAAAGTCTGTCAAGGAGAGTAAGAGAAAAAAGGAAAACTCTAGCACAGAATTTCTTGAAGACTGGGATACAAATTTATCGGGACTGATCAACCCTGACTGTCATGTGGGAGACCAGTTTAGAGTCTGTTCACTACAAGTGATATCAGATGATACTATTGTGAGTATTTGTGTGGATATGCGTGCATCCACACATTAGCGTTATGAACTTTATTTGCTCCCTGCTGTGCTGTAGATCTTTCATGAGTAAGGGACGTTTATATATTCCCATTCAATATTTCAGAAAGCTTTTCATACCCTCTTCCAACAAATACCAAACTGTTCAACACATAATAGTATTCACTGTGACATTGGAAGGAAAGTACAATATCAGTAATGGCTCATATGGGTTTTGGTATACTATGTATTTTAAGTTTTACTCAGTGATGGGATTGGCTTGCTATGAAGCAAGAGGTGAGGTTTGACAAAACTCTCAATGAGAACCATTGGGGTGATGGGAAGAATCTGTACACAGTCATAGGAGAAACTGCAGTAAACTTATGATCTTGGAAAAAGAGTATGAGCTGAACATTTATATTTTCATTGCTCATGAATTATTTACTTATTCAATAAGAATTTCATGAACTGTGTAGTGTATTACAGTAAACTTTATATCAAGGATTCCATTAACAGTGTATGTGTGTGTGTGTGTGTGTGTGTGTGTGTGTGTGTGGACATTGTGCTGGTGTGCATTCTTGTGTTGAAATCTGCATCTTTTTGTGGTGTGTGTTTGCATTCATGTGTGTGTGTGTGTGTGTGTGTGTGTGTGTGTGTGTGTGTGTGTGTGCATGATCTACATCACTTTCTTCTGTTTAGTCCTGCATCTGGTTTTGCATGTCTGAAGCATGGTCATTTTGTCTTGTGTGTACGTCTGTGTGAGTGAGACTGAGAGTATATGTTCATCCAGCCTTCAGTTCTTAAACCCACTTTTTCCGTGTCTAGACTGATTTATAAGTTCATTTTTCTGATGTCGTAAAGTAAGACAGTGTGACATGCACATGTACACACAAGCATGCACACAAACACACACGCACGCATGCATGCGCACGCGCACACACACACACACACATATAAATACATACACACTCAGAGAATTATACATGATGACACTCAAACACAAACACAGACTATGTTATATTTTAAACTAACCAATAAGCTTGTTTCTCTTTCTCCAGCAAGTACGTGTTGCATCGGAAGTATAGCTTTATTTTGTATGACTGACAATCTGGCTGTGAGAGGGGAAATGGTTTGGCTGGAGATAAGATTGCTTGATACTTTACATATACGATGGTTTGTGTGATTTTCAACATTTTGACTGCCTTTGCATGAGGCTTTTTGCAGATGTTGATCAGAGAGAATGAGAAAGAAATAGAGAATCAAACGAAAGGCCGTTTCATCATGAATAATCATTAAGAACGAAATGACTGTCCGAGTTCATTGAAGGTTGTTGGGAAATTAACCAAAGCTCATGTTGAGCAGTGTGGTTGGACTAATGATTACAAGATGGGAATGGTGATAGTGAGTTCTGACTTAAAACTAAATGGGAAGTGGTTTTTGAAACTAAATGGGAGTGGTTTTTGCTGCCGAGTGCCTGATAATTTACAATTTATGTGATGCCAGTTTCTGTCGCTAATCGATTTTTGCATCATGTTGGGGGATTTTGAATGGGTATTAAAAATATGTGGAATTTTCCTTGCTGTGTTTGCTTGGGGTAATTACACTTAACTACCCTGCAAGTAAAATGTGTTTATGTATTGATCAATTGCGGAGGTGTGTCATTTGTGGTTAGACTAGAAGCTTCACAGCGAAGATCAGATGCACAATCGGTTTGTTTTCTCGTGTGTGTGTGTTTGTGTTGTGTGTGTGTGTGTGTGTGTGTGTGTGTTTGCATAAAGATTTTATAACCAAGATCTAGTGCATGTTTTGTTACTGTTTTTTTTGTACATTTGCTTTTTTTTTCATTCATATGAAATACGTATGTATGCATCATTTAATTATAAAAAATATACAAACAGCTGTTGAGGAATGACTGCAGGTCTCAGATCCTGTTATTTGTCCAAACTCAAGTGAAATAGGGTTGTTGTTTTTTCAGTCATTGAAAGTGTATACATTATCTGAGAAAGAGTTTAAAAGATTCTTCTCTCTCTCTCTCTCTCTCTCTCTATATATATATATATATATATGACAGAGAGACAGACTGAGAGAGGGAGAGAGTTTTTATTTCAAATTTTTATTTTAAATTTCTGCATTCCTTTACCTTGTCCTCCATCTCATCACAATAACACTCACACACACTAACACTCACACACATTAACACACACCACACTCACACACACACACACACACACACACACACACACACACACACACACATGCACACACACTCTCTCTATCTATCTCTCTCTCTCTCTCACATCTAACACACACACACAAACACACACACACACACACACACACACACACACACACACACACACACACACACACTCTCCTCTCACTCACTCACACAGTTTTGATATCATTATACATGATTGAAGTAAGTGTATGGCCATTGTTGATGCAGTTGATTTAAGTAAAGTACAACATTACTCAAACTTGTTGCAAACCATCCCAATAAAAAAAATTAAAAAAAAAAGGTGTGAAAGAGAAATGGTTAATTTTCCTGCACAGGAAAGGCGTTGGTCCAACACTGACAAGTTCATGTGGAACAACAAAGGCTACCACGCCCTCTTCATTATACAGCGTACATGTAAGTATTTTTGGTCTCTGGGGTTTTTTTTGTTTGTTTTTCCTTATACTGACCCTCTATTCCTTTCATATGTTGTAACTGTGAAATACATATTATGCCCAGTGTCTTTTTTCCCCCATGGTATATTAATTTTGGACGCACTTCAGTTAAGGGTATGGGTAGGTTAAACTTGTGACTTGTACACAACGAATTCCTATGTAGGTATTATAGAAGTCAAATTTAGATGTTGAAGATTGAAAAGTGCCATAAGCATGAAAATGTCTGATAGAAAAGAGATGTGCTCATGATATCCCGAGGGGGGAAGAGGGGGGTCTCAGGTTGATGTCATTGCTAGGGTTTTGGTTTGTCATGTCTGGGTGTGGATGTGGATTGGTTGATTGATTGATTGATTTTCAAGACACAAGAATGAAGATTTTAGGCCAAAGCCTAGTCTTACAAACCGTCGTTGTCATTCATACATTATTTCAACACATATCATTCATACTGACAGTTCACCATAGCAACACTGTAATGTAATTCTACAATGGCAAGCAGACTATTCATAAACGTAATAATAACATGATGGGTAGTCAAACAGAAGGAACAAAAAAAAAAAAAATGGAAGAGAAAAACAACAACAAACAAACAAAGGTAGTCAAACAGAAGGAACAAAAAAAAAAAGGAAGAGAAAAACAACAATAAACAAATGGAAAAAAAAACCACGGAAAGAGAGAGAGGTCAGGGGGGAGGGGGGGAGAATGGTAGGCAGGGAGTCAGAATGAGCAGAGTGGGGGGGGTAATGCCTCTACAACTGGAATGGAAAATGAGGCCACAGAAAAACCAAAACCAAAAAAAAAAGATAACACAGCTTGACCTGTGAAAAGACCAAACATATTGTGATTGTAAAATGCTGAAATAACTTCCAGGTGGCTATATACTCTGCTTAGTACTCTTTGTAGAACGAATACCCAGCTGGGGTGACTTTGTGTGTGACAAAACCTGCAGGAATTGATTATTGTTCTTCTTGCAGATAATTAAATTACTAGGATTGATAAGGAGTTTGATTTGAGCTGCAGTATCTTAAATCTCACACAAGCCTGGACTTTGTTTGATCCCAGAACTTCACACTCCAGTTATCAGAGCTCTTCACAGAATTATTATTATCATCTTGATTAAAGATAAGGATCGTGATTTCTGTTGCATTGTTTTCAGCCATGACTGATTGATGCAACACTTGTGTTTATTTCTTTGTCGCTTTTTTTCAGGTGCTGTACTGCATTATTACTTCTACAAACGAACAGCGCTTAAGCTGGGTGACCCAAGATATTACCAGGACTCTGAATGGATCCACAGGGAGTTTGAGAGGAGAAGATAATAATGCCAGTAGTTGAAAGTTGTTAGAAGACGATTATATTGAGCCAAGCCATGAAGGGCCAAAGTGAGGATCTGCCGATATATTTCCTTGTAACTTGCAAACACAAGTGATACCTCTAGTGCCTGATTATGAGAGTTTGTGGTGGGATTCATGGGTGTTGAGGAAGACGTCCTCAGCATTTAAAGCAGAGAGATGGATGAGATATGTGTCCTTTTTTTTTTTTTTTTTTCAATAATCCAGTTTGTGATATTTTGATCTGATATAAATATTTATGTTTGTGAGTGTGTGTGTGTGTCAGTGCTGTGTTTCCTGTACCTAGACATAGAAGATATCCATCTGTTTATACTGTATAACTTAAGTTAAGCAAAAGTAATGCGAAGATATATTTTGTTTCCTTATTTGCTAATTGTGACTTGTATGAATATTTTGTTCTACTGATGAAATTTTGTGTGTATTTTTTTTTTAACATATGATTTTTACCCCTCCATATCGGCAGCCATTCTCCATTTTCAGGGTGAATGCATACTCGCTGTTTTACCTGTTTTCGTAATCCAGTGAACGCCATCTTGGATAATGAGAAGTTTTTGTGTGTATATCATATAGAATAAGAGAATTAAGGCACTGTTATGTCTGCATTTGGTGTGAGAAATCATAGGGGAAAAAACCCAACCCAGGCACTGTGGGATTGAAACCTCATTTGGTGTGAGAAATCATAGGGGAAAAAACCCAACCCAGGCACTGTGGGATTGAAACCTCATTTGGTGTGAGAAATCATAGGGGAAAAAACCCAACCCAGGCACTGTGGGATTGAAACCTCATTTGGTGTGAGAAATCATAGGGGAAAAAACCCAACCCAGGCACTGTGGGATTGAAACCTCTTGTCAAGGGACAGAGGCCTTATATTTTGTCCATAGAATTGTCTGTCATGTTGCATAGAGCTGTGAATTTCACTGTTCTTGACCTAAATTCACAACTCTGAGGACATGTCCACTTTCATAAAAATGTGTGTGTGGAGGAGGAGTAGGGGTAGGAGGAGAGGGGGAGGAAGTGGGAAGATGTGGGGGTGGTGAGTGGCAGGGGGAAAGGGGGATCTTTTGATTTGGGTTCTCAGGATGTCAGATGAAAACAAAACAAAATACATTATGAAGCCAGCAGGAGTAGTACTGTACTGTTTGTCACCACTTTCAGCAAAGAAATTCTGCGAAATTCCCTGGTGTCTGTATTTCTGCCAAGCAAGATCTTGTGCCTTTTTAACAACTGACTGCCCCATGGAAGTCTTTTGATTTCAGACATTATCACAGACCGGTATGTTTTGTAACACAACAAATGACGCAACAACTGCACACAGAATTGCCAAAGCTCTGTAAATTTCCTGGTCATCTTTGCTCTGCTGTATCCTGTGCCTTTCTTTTGCATTCACACTATTTACTGGTCACAGGAGCCATTCTAACAACTGTGCCCCTTAGAGATGGCATATAGAAGTGAATGTAAGTGGTCCTTTTTCCTTTTTTTTTGTTTGAAGTAGTACATTCACAGATGCCTTCATGTTCTTATCAAGAGACTTATTATTTTACATGGTTGTGTATATTGCAAGAAGTAGTCCATTTCTTTAAAGGAACCTGTGTTAGCCTTTCAGATGACAATATGTATTTCAAATGTTTGCTGTTATGCTATTTAAGTAAGTGTTTTCCTTTGCGATCTCTTGCAGCATTCGATTGGGAAGTGTGGTCTTGGTACAATTGATGGATTAGCACGTTTGGAAATGGGCTTACATTCTCAAACCCTGTACCCTCCCCACCCCCAAAGTTATCAAGATTCCTTATACCCACCAAACTACCCAGCATCATGAGAAAGAAAAAAAGTGTTACAATGATGCCCAGTGCTGGTAAAATTATCCACTTGCATTTATGAGTGCTTTTGTGGGGGGGGGGGGTGGGGGGGGGGGGGGATTGACTGATTCTGTCACTTTGGTGTACATTCCAATGGTTTTGCTAATTTAATTAAAACTAAGTCCACAAGGCAACACACAGAAACATTTTTAACTGAATGACTTCATTTTTTAATGTAGAAGAATATGAATCATTTTTTGCAGTTGCAAGTTATTTACAAAATCATTTCCTGACCATCAAACCTTGGATCGAATGGAGATCACTGCCAAATTAAACAGGAAGAAAAAGAATAGTGCCCATGTCTCCAAGGGGGGGGGGGGGGGGGGGAATTGTGATTGTTTTGTTTTTCCCAAGAATTTTTGCGTCCATGTTATGCTTTTACTATTAATGAAATGAAAAGCTGTAAGAATGGCTGCGTCTCATCTTAAATTTATCTCTAGTACGCATTTAACAAAATTAATATCAGACATTGAGCATTCAATGTGTTTGATCCGTCCAGATTTTTTTTTCAACATTCCAGAAAAGTGGAAAGGATAGCTACGTGAACTGTGTATCATTCATGCTTATACCTGCATGTATATTTAACACATTCAACTTCTAAACTGATGTTAACTGGCATGTTTGTTCCAAATTTTTATGCTGTATTACTTTGTTTACGGCTGTGTGTTTGTATTGTGTGTGTGTGTGTGTGTGTGTGTGTGTGTGTGTGTGTGTGTGTGTGTGTGCTTGAATTAGCATACGTGGTTGTGATTTTAAACAGTGATTTGGAGGTTTCCATTGCCTTTATGAACTTGTGCGTGCGAGTGGATGTTTCTTTTGAGCCTGTTCATTTTATGTAGAAATTCAAGTAATCTGGATAGCTTGATCTTTTTTTCTGTCTAATGTCATACAATGGTTGTAAAATGTGATGATATGGCTAATTGTTTATCAGTTATTTAATAAATACATGAAACATCACTTTATGTTTATTTCACTCCCGCTGCACTTCAGCACTCCTCCCTTAACTCTCCTCTTCTCCTCTCTCTCTCTCTCTCTGTTTCAAAAGTAATGAGCATTTCTGTTTTAAATATAGATAATTTCATGCAAGGCAGTAAATGTTTTCTGCTTAATTGCCATAGCAACAGGTAAGCATGTGATGTAGACAAAATGCCTTTTTTTGTTGTAAATTTACACAATTTATAAGTGAACTTGGATTAAAAAAAAAGTTACAAAGACAAGGAAACAACACAACAAAGAAGAGATCCTTAACATATATCAATAAACACTGGAAGGCAAGCACAAGTTGATGGCCAGATCACATTTCTCAAGCATAAAAGCACAACAATTAGACCAAAATCAACCAAAAAGGGCTGACCTTTAAAATCTTTGCCTAGTCATTAATGTAATGATGGAGGAATTCTTAGCCTGCGCTTGTTTTCTGCCACTACTAAATTTTTCAACATAATCTTGTAGAGATTTGTCCACAAATGCTGCCTCCCTTCCCTTTCCACCTACCCGTACAAACACACATGTATGAGCACACGCTCATTTAATGCCACTTTTAGGGGAAATGCATGAAATTACAGACAGCAACCACACACACGTACACACACTCCTATGATTTTCAGGCTGTCAGCCCATTCCTATCCCCTCCCCCCCCCTTAATGGTGCTTCAGTTTTGCCATACAGGCATAGCAGTATTCATACAAACACCATGTGCTGCTTTTTTCCTTTTTTTTCCCTCACTTTTTGAAACAATTTGCAGTTCAGTTTAAAGAAAAACATGTGTCAGACACTGAACAATGGAATACCATAACAAGATGCAGCAATATATGATTACAAATACCTTGATTCTTTTCTTTTGTTTTGAATCAGTTGACAGCTGCCCTATTCAGTCCAACATATCCAGGTCAAAGTCCCATCGCCAAACAGCTTTGGTTACAGTGAATTATAAGAAGCTGACAGTGTCTTAAGCATTGCATCACAGAAAGCAGAACCCACTTTCTCCCTCTGCCTCCAGTTCATACTTCCAATGATTTGAAAAAAAAAAAGAAAAAGAAGAAGAAGCCATGTATCAGTGACTCCAGGATGCTGCAGACTTTTGCCGTCTGATGGCGTAGACAGGATCTCCCACTTTGACCTGCCCCTGGCAGTCCAGTGCAATGTAAGCTCCAAACAAGGGGTTCTCTCCGTAGGGGGCTTTTTGACGATATCTGAAAAGATGTTCAACAATGAAATCTAGCAATGCGTATATTGGATTCAACATCAAGACTAGGGCTTTTTGTCGATATCTGAAAAGACGTTCAACAATGAAATCTAGCAATGCGTGTATCGGAGTCAACATCAAGACTAGGGCTTTTTGTCGATACCTGAAAAGACGTTCATTAATGAAATCTAGCAATGCGTGTATCTGAGTCAGCATCAAGACTAGTCACTATCCATAAAAAAATACAGTTAAGGGTGAAACAATTTTTTTTCCACAGCACAGCAGATAGCAAAGATAAAGGATTAAACAACAGTTAATTACTTTTAGTTCAGGCCTTAGATACATAAGAGTACATAGAGGATGGTTACATGAAGTTTGCATGTGAACAACACTGAAATGAGCCAAAATGAAAAGAGAGACACCAAAAAGGGTGCAATACAGTTTTTATGTAATATGCCTTGCAAAACAGACTTAGTTTTTTCACAAATTTGTCAGCTGCAGATGTTAAAAAAAAAAGACAACAGTAACACTCAAAACTACCATAACTACAATAAACTGTAATAACATTCAAATACCTTTATACTTTTTCTGTTTTGAACCTGTTGACAGCAGCCATTCTCATAATGGTTGACAATATATCTCTTTTGTATGAAATAAGTGTAACTTTGCTGAAATGAATTGTATTTGTAAGCGAGATCAAGACACAGTTGAAAGTTAGGATGAAAAAAATGAATGTGTAGGTGTGTATGCATGTATGTGCATATGTGTATGCATGAATGTCTTTGTGTGTGCATGTATGTCTGTGTGCATGTATGTGTGCGTGCACACATGCAGGCGTGGGTGTGTGGGGGGGGGGGGGGGGGGGGTCCTGAAAATCTCTCCCATCAGTCAGCATATCATGGTGGTATTCACTTAAGTCCTAGTTTGCTGAATACCACGATCCTTTTATGCCTAATCCACCCTCAGATTGATGGCAAGTGTCGTCCATCACCTCGGCCAAGGCACAAATCATTACAAACATCAGGGCTGCATACTAATAGGTAGCCAGATCAAGCGAGAATTTCCACAAAAACTTCAAACCCGACACAGTGAGTTGGGCTATGGCTGCGCCTGAGAGAAACAGTATTACTCAGGACAGGAATTGCATGACTAATGCTGCTAAGAGAACGTGGAAAATCAAACAAGTAGTTTGCAATATATATATGTGTGTGTGTGTATATATATACATATTTTTATATATATTCAATTATAAACAAATGGTGCTCGGTTATTTATCCTTGGAATTTATTAGTTTATTGTATATATATATATATATATGTGTGTGTGTGTGTCTGTGTGTAACAATGAAAAATTTAAAAAATCATAATAATATCAGTAGCAATAACAATAATAATATGATCATAATCATAATAATAATCATTATTATAAAATAAAGAACAAAAGACAGAACTCACTTTCGAAGTGTTGACAAAGGCTGACTGCCCACATTGTATTTGGTGGTGACTGGGTTCACTGTTGTTATCACACATCTGTAACGACAAGTCATGATCACATTATGGACCAAGCTGAAAGTGAGAACCATGTAAAATGCTTGCAACATCAAATCTCGACGGCAACATTCATGGATCAAGGAACTGATGTTGGATGAATAACTACAGTACATTTCCTTTAAAGACATGGGCAATCATTAAAACACTGCATGAAGACATGAAAACTTGTTGAATATCTATGGTATTAACAGTCAGACCTATTCTACTGATAAAACAACACCAAACTGTTATTCAAAGAAAAAAAACAATAGTTGGAACAGGCACTATTTAAAATTGAAAAGAAAACTAGTTTCGGTGCTCTCAACCCTTGTATTGAGTTGTACTGCATTGTATTCTATTGCATTGCATTGTGCTGTAAAGTATAAAGTTCAGCACCAAAACAGATCTCTTTGAAGTTTGAGCTGCTCTTTCCTCGGAGAGCGCATCACCATAATACAACACCAACCTTTTTTTCTGCGTATGTCACTGGTGGCGTAACAAAGAGGACACTACTCTAGCATTTTGCCAGGGATGACTCCTCTGTTGCCACAGGTTCTTTTACGTACACTAAATGATGTGGCGAGGTCACACAGGACCTCGGTTTATCATCTCGTTTGTTAAGACTAATACTCAGACCCACTATGATAAAGTAACGGATGAGAGCTGAGAAATCAGCTCCAAAAGAGGAACAACGGACCAGGATTCCCCTCTCTTCCTACACAACAGCATTACCCACAGGGCCACATAAACACCGCCACCACTTTATGGCAGGTTTACTGATCGCTATTTTAACATGGGCACCATTTTATGGCAGTTTTAACATAGCCATCATCTAATTACAGTTTTAACATGGGCACCATTTTATGGCAGTTTTAACATGGGCACCATTTTATGGCAGTTCTAACTTCTAACATGGGCACCATTTTGTGGTTATTTTAAACGGGTACGATTTCATGGCAGTTTCATGTTGGACTACTTTCCAACCATGATGGATGTCCCCAGGCTTCATCGCTTCCAACAGATCTGAATGCCGTCACTGCAGCTTATAACCCAGTCCATTGTTTTGCTACTGACACTCACCGCCATGCGATGCAGTACACACGACCTTTCTTACCTTAAGCAAGGCTGCACGTGATGGAACTTGGCAGATGAGCCAATGCGCACCTCTTCCCAGTCGTCCTGTGCGAAGAGATGGAGAGATAATGTGAGGCAGAGACCGCTAGAAAACAGCTCTGTCACCTTCTCTGTCAATAACGCGTCTAGCAAAAAAAATCTGTCTAGTAAATTGTACTGGTGATGTCCATCAAATTCTTGCAAAACTTTGTCAAAAATCATCTACTCCTAAAGATGTGTAGATTTTTTTTTCAGGCACTCGTTACTCTGCTAGTGGTGTATGTAAAATTCTGGCAGAGCCGTGTTCACACACACACACACACACACACACACACACACACACACACACACACACACAACTCGTTTATTACTTGTGTGCCTTCCTTTTGTGGTATCTACAGATACACAGAATTCTTTTCAGACCTTGTGCTCATTGAAGTAATGTAAAAGGCAGAGACCGTGCATATTCAAAGCGATATTGTATTTCAATGTGCTTCTTTCAAACTCCTATATCCTTCCCTATAAACAGGGCCTGTGCAATGGGTCTGGTGTGTGTGTGTGTGTGTGTGGTGGGTGGGGGAGGGTAATATAAGTGACATGCCTAGCGTTGGCGTAATTTATTCCAGGACATGAATTTCTCTCTCTCTCTCTCTCTCTCTCTCTGAGACACGCACAAACACATGATACACTCTCTCAAAGACACACACACACACACACACACACACACACACACACACACACACACACACACAAACTGTGATACTGGATTACCATTTATTTGCATACCTTCATCCAAAGTCTCTAAATTAACAAACTAACTTTCAACATAGCCTTGCACGCTCTACTGAATGTGTCATCAATGAATAAACCTGGTTTCCCCAATATGCAAATGATTCTGTTTAACGCTGTTTCCACACACACACGTGTTCTCTCTCTCTCTCTCTCTCACGCATACACACACACACTCACTCGCGCGCGCACACACACACACACACACACACACACACACACACACACACACACACACACAAGTGCGTGCGTGTGTGTGCTCAAACATGTGGTGATCTCCATCTCACACACACACACACACACACACACACACACACACACACACACACCTCATCAAACGCGATGGCGTTTTCTACCATAATGTTGGGACGAAAGTTGCGGCTGTCCACTGCAGTGTCCAGACGAGTGTTGAGCTCGGCCAAAGAGGCTGTGGTGCACAGCAGGTAGGCAGTCAGGGAAGCGAAGACTACCTGAAATGGGTCATCAGGTAGGCAGTCAGGGTAGCGAACACGACCTGAAATGGGTCACCAGGTAGGCAGTCAGAGTAGCGAACACGACCTGAAACGGGTCACCAGGTAGGCAGTCAGGGTAGCGAACACGACCTGAAATGGGTCACAGGTAGGCAGGCAGGGTAGTGAACACGACCTGAAATGGGTCACCAGGTAGGCAGTCAGGGTAGCGAACACGACCTCAAATGGGTCATCAGGTAGGCAGTCAGGGTAGCGAACACGACCTGAAATGGGTCATCAGGTAGGCAATCAGGATAGCGAACACGACCTGAAATGGGTCACCAGGTAGGCAGTCTGGGTAGCGAACGCGACCTGAAATGGGTCACCATGTAGGCAGTCAGGATAACGAACACGACCTGAAATGGGTCATCAGGTAGGCAGTCAGGGTAACGAACACGACCTGAAATGGGTCACCAGGTAGGCAGTCAGGGTAGCGAACGCTACCTGAAATGGGTCACCAGGTAGGCAGTCAGGGTAGCGAACGCTACTTGAAATGGGTCATCAGGTAGGCAGTCAGGGTTGCGAACACGACCTGAAATGGGTCATCAGGTAGGCAGTCAGGGAAGCGAACATGACCTGAAATGGGTCACCAGGTAGGCAGTCAGGGTAGCGAACGTTACCTAAAATGGGTCATCAGGTAGGCAGTCAGGGTAGCGAACAATACCTGAAATGGGTCATACCAACGAGGCCGTGGTACACAGCACGTGGGTAGTTAGCAGCGAACACTGTCTGAAATGGGTCACACCAAAGACGCCGTAGTGCACAGCACGGCAGCAAACACTATCTGAAATGGGTCATCAGGCACGTAGCTAGGGCAGCAAACACCATCTGAAAAGGGTCATACCAAAGAGGCCATATACACAGCACGTGGGTAGTTAGCAGCGAACACTATCTGAAATGGGTCATACCAAAGAGGCCATATACACAGCAGGTAGGCAGTCAGGGCAGCGAACACTACCTGAAATGGGTCATATCAAAGGGGCTATAGAACACAGACGCAGGTATCATAGTCTACACAGCCATAATGGATGGGAACAAACTTGGAGAAGACAAATCAAATTTTGATAGGTCGCTGAAACTATGTACAGCTAAGCCACAACTGGATTTGGAAAGTGCTGGCAACCATTTAACGTAAGGCACGTTAAAAGAGGCCTAAAACATTTAATGTAATGGGCTATGCAGACTGCATGCATGATGACAAAACACTCCCCACACACACGCCCTAACAAAGGCCTTCAGTCGCGCATGTGGCATCAACATAGTCACTGTTTTAATTATGTTTATATACCGTTCTCAATTGTTATTCCCTAAGTGTGTGTGTAGCTTGAATTCATTGTCATTTCTCCTAACTTTAAACACTGATGATTTATAGTTAAGTGCGCCACAACGGAGAAAGATGGCAAAGTTGAGACCTTGTCGCCTCTGCGAGAAGTTGTTTGCCAGTTGAGGGACATGTCATAGGCGTCACGTGTGTCGACGCCGGGCCCTGAGTACAGAAGGCGCACCGGGTGACTTAAGTACTTCGTCATCCAGTCACTAGCTTCGGTACCACCGTCCAGTGTCCGTATGGCCTGACCGTACAGCCTGCATGAAAGCGAACAGAAATTGGCACGGTTTGCACGAAAGCGAACAGAGAATGGCACAGTTTGTATGAAAGCGAACAAGAATGGCACAGTTTGTATGAAAGCGAACAGAGAATGGCACAGTTTGTATGAAAGCGAACAGAGAATGGCACAGTTTGTATGAAAGCGAACAGAGAATGGCACGGTTTGCATGAAAGCGAACAGAGAATGGCACAGTTTGTATGAAAGCGAACAGAGAATGGCACGGTTGAATAAAAGCGAACAGAGAATGGCACAGTTTGTATGAAAGCGAACAGAGAATGGCACAGTTTGTATGAAAGCGAACTGCACCGTTTGCATGAACGCGAACAGAAAAGGACACAGTTTGCATAAAAACGAACAGAAAAGGACACAGTTTGCATGACAGCGAACAGAGAATGGCACAGTTTGTATGAAAGCGAACTGCACCGTTTGCATGAACGCGAACAGAAAAGGACACAGTTTGCATAAAAACGAACAGAAAAGGACACAGTTTGCATGACAGCGAACAGAGAATGGCACAGTTTGCATGAAAGTGAAAAGAGAATGGCACAGACTACATGAAAAGATACAGACAATAGTGCACTTTGCATGAAAGCAAACAGAGAATGGCACAGACCGCATGAAAGCAAACTGAGTATGGCACAGACTGCATGAAAGCAAACAGAGTATGGCACAGACTGCATGAAAGCAAACATAGTATGGCACAGACTGCATGAAAGCAAACAAGATTGGCACAGGCTGCATGAAAGCAAAAAACGAATGGCACAGACTGCATGAAAGCAAACAGAGAATGGTACAGACTGTATGAAAGCAAACAGAGAATGGCACAGACTGTATGAAAGCAAACAGAGAATGGCACAGACTGCATGAAAGCAAACAGAGTATGGCACAGGTTGCATGAAAGCAAACAGAGATTGGCACAGACTGCATGAAAGCAAACAGAGATTGGCAAAGACTGAATGAAAGCAAACAGAGATTGGCACAGACTGCATGAAAGCAAACAGAGATTGGCACAAACTGCATGAAAGCAAACAGAGATTGGCACAAACTGCATGAAAGCAAACAGAGATTGGCACAGACTGCATGAAAGCAAACAGAGTATGGCACAGACTGCATGAAAGCAAACAGAGAATGGCACAGACTGCATGAAAGCAAACATAGAATGGCACAGACTGCATGAAAGCAAACAGAGATTGGCACAAACTGCATGAAAAGCAAAAAGCGAATGGCACAGACTGCATGAAAGCAAACAGAGAATGGTACAGACTGTATGAAAGCAAAATAGAATGGTACAGACTGCATGAAAGCAAACAGAGAATGGCACAGACTGCATGAAAGCAAACAGAGAATGGCACAGACTGCATTAAAGCAAGCAGAGAATGGCACAGACTGCATGAAAGCAAACAGAGAATGGTACAGACTGTATGAAAGCAAACATAGAATGGTACAGACTGCATGAAAGCAAACATAGAATGGCACAGACTGTATGAAAGCAAACAGAGAATGGCACAGACTGCATGAAAGCAAACAGAGAATGGCACAGACTGCATGAAAGCAAACAGAGAATGGCACAGACTGCATGAAAGCAAACATAGAATGGTACAGACTGCATGAACGCAAACAGAGAATGGCACAGACTGCATGAAAGCAAGCAGAGAATGGCACAGACTGAACGGAAGCAAACAGAGAATGGCGCAGACTGAATGGAAGCAAACAGAGAATGGCACAGACTGTATGAAAGCAAACAGAGAATGGCACAGACTGCACGAAAGCAAACAGAGAATGGCACAGACTGCACGAAAGCAAGCAGAGAATGGCACAGACTGAATGGAAGCAAACAGAGAATGGCACAGACTGAATGGAAGCAAACAGAGAATGGCACAGACTGTATGAAAGCAAACAGAGAATGGCACAGACTGCACGAAAGCAAACAGAGAATGGCACAGACTGCACGAAAGCAAGCAGAGAATGGCACAGACTGCATGAAAGCAAACAGAGAATGGTACAGACTGAATGGAAGCAAACAGAGAATGGCACAGACTGAATGGAAGCAAACAGAGAATGGCACAGACTGAATGGAAGCAAACAGAGAATGGCGCAGACTGTATGAAAGCAAACAGAGAATGGCACAGACTGAATGGAAGCAAACAGAGAATGGCACAGACTGAATGGAAGCAAACAGAGAATGGCACAGACTGAATGGAAGCAAACAGAGAATGGCACAGACTGAATGGAAGCAAACAGAGAATGGCACAGACTGAATGGAAGCAAACAGAGAATGGCACAGACTGAATGGAAGCAAACAGAGAATGGCACAGGCCGCATGAAAGCAAACAGAGAATGGCACAGACTGCATGAAAGCAAACAGAGAATGGCGCAGACTGCATGAAAGCAAACAGAGAATGGTGAAGATCTTAAATGGCTGGACCACTATCCGAGTGTTAGCAACCCTTCCCCCTCTCTCTCTCTCTCTCTCTCTGCCTCTCTCTCTCTCTCTCTCTCTCTCTCTCTCTCTCTCTCTCCCCCCCCACCCCCCTTCTCTCTCTCGCTGATTTTCAAAGTGATCTCAACAAACTTGTTAATTAGACTGATCATGGTCATATACCCCTTCAACTTCATTAATCTAAGTTTATGTGAAGTACATGAAATAAAACAAATTATTTATTGGAATGAAAGTCTAGCTTTGTGGGCTAAACTGAGCCTCGTAAGCTGCTTGGCTTCATAACTGTTAATGCTTTTTTTTCTTCTTCTTCTTCTTCTTTTTTTTTTTTTTACCAACGGCAAATGGGTACCTGATCCACGCCAGGGAATATTCAGGCGGCGGAAGGAGAAGGATAGGCTCCGTATTCTATACTGCCATGCCCCAGGCACAGTGAACCTCTATAAATTATCTGCCCTCACTTCCATTTGGCCATGGGATTTTAATCTTATCTTTTAACTTAAATCTGGATGCATTCAGTTGGGTTCTAGAAAACGAGCCACACGTTAAACCTAACCCATAATCTTCTTTCAGTCATTAATTCAAGTTTTTGTTTGTTTGTTTTTCCGTACACAGACTCACTTTGCCATGACATGTTGAAATTTGGCGGGGTTGGGGTGTCTAGGCAGGCAAAGCGGCGTCATATCCGGCGCAGAAATGACGAGCCAATCACCGTCCACCTTAGTGGTCACCAGGTTCATACGAGGATGGGTCCTCATGTTCACATGGTTGCCCGACTCCTTGGATTGAACGAACCATCGTCTGCAGGTTATAATGAACACGTTGGTGGATACGTGATGTACATCTATCCACACAGACTCACGACATCTCTGTATCTTTCATATTTCTTCTCGATTTAGGAGCTATGAAAATGACTTAAACGCAGGGGCGAACATGGTTACATACACAAATATAAACAAACAAGCAACAACAACAAAACCTCACCACTGTGATGTGCTTACATCTATAATACGAGGTTACTCCAGCCTGAATCTAAGATCAGCAAATAACTACTTGCCTATCGTTTCACCCTGATTGAACATCTTGAACGTTAAGCTTTGGACTGCTGTCTAATGTACGTACCAATGTGGTCCTGTGAAGTGTGTGTGTGTGTGTGTGTGTGTGTGTGTGTGTGTGTGTGTGTGTGTGTGTGTGTGTGTGTGCGTGCGTGCGTGCGTGCGTACGTGCGTGCGTGCGTGCGTGCGTGCGTGCGTGCGTGCGTGCGTGTGTGTGTGTGTGTGTGTGTGTGTGTGTGTGTGTGTGACAAGCATGCAAACATCTGTGAAATGCAGCTGAAAATCAAGTAATTCCTTTATCATGTACAACTCTTAAAACAAGACTTCTACAAAGTCAGGAAACAAATTTAGGGAGGGAGGGGAGGGGGAGCACGAGTACGGGGAGGGGGAGGGGGCGATATCTAAGCCCCTTCCCGTTCATTTTTTTCTTCTGAACTTTTTTTTTTCATCTCAAAAAACATTAATTACCCCCTCTATGATGACAGCTCAGTACGAGCCCTGTATGGTCAGCCAGACAACGATGGCAACGGTGACATCCGTCTTTTCGAGAGACAATGGTGTTGCGCCCTGGTTTAGTCAGTTGTGGAGTTGCAGCGCCTGCTGTGGCTGAAGAGCCCAATCCTCGAGTGGCAGACTCTGTTGCAGTTGCTGCAAGTGAATGCTTGGTCATGACTGTATGTGGGTGCCGCCGTAATTTGCTGTCTGCGGCGCCTCCGTTCTTCCCGCGGGATCTCTCTCCTCTGCTCTGCTTGCTTGATGCCGGCCTTGATGGTGGACCGCCAGCTGACCCAGTCTGAAGCTGCTGTCCCCAGAAATGCTGGGTCGAGGCTGCCTGCCCTCAGGCCAAGCTTGCCTACATCCTTGTAGCGTAGGGCGGGCCGCCCTGAGGGTCTGGAGCTTGTAGCCAGCTCACCGTACAGCATGTCCTTTGGGATGCGACCGTCATCCATGCAGCTGACGGGGCCAAGCCAGCGCAGGCGTCTCTGTGTCAGCATGGCTAACATGCTACGCATCCCTGCCTGGGCCAAGACATACTTGTTGGTGATGCGGTCCTGCCAAGTGATGCCCAGGAATCTTCTGAGGTAGCGCAGGTAGGAAGGTGTTCAGTCTGCGTTACAGTCGAGAGTACAGGGTCCATGCTTCGCTTCCGTAGAGAAGAGTGCTCATCAACAACACAAGAGAAATCACACCCACCCCCCTCTCTCCTCTTGCTCCCTGTTCTCCCTTCCTCCCCTCCCCCAACCCTCCCCAACACACTCCTCCTAATCTCAATCGTTGAGACAGAATGGAGAACATATACCCACTAGAGACTAACCATGAAGGCATGGAGTGTGTTGTGTGTTGGGGGGGGGGGGGGGGGGGGTTCAGCTTACCTATCATAGTACCCGTCAGCACAAAGGCCCACGTCGGTAGCCTGGGCAGACTGCAAACTCACTCCGCCGCCAGCTTTGATGGGATAAACCGTGATTTCAGATACATGACCCACTAACGTGAACTTGTCATCCCGTGCTGCACGTGCACGTGCCATCCACATGTATTTGAGGGCGGAGCCGACAGCTAGTGCGCAGAAAATGGCCCCCTCCTCACTCAGCAAAATTTCGGGTCGAAAAGTTGTAAACATGGTCTTGATCCTTTTGCAGTGGTGTAAAAATCACAGTTGTTTATTTAGTTTGATGAGCTGAAAGTGTAAAAACCAAACAAACAAAATCTTTAAGTCACTAGATTCACCCACACTTGATACGACTGCGGTTGAGATTATGTTTCAAAATAGGAGCGGAATGTTCCTGGTTCAATCACTATACTGAAAACAAAGAAACATCATGATAATGAAAAGAAAGAAAGAAAAAAAAAATGAAGGGAAAAAAGAAGAGAACTATAAAATAGGCATTCTGGCTCACCCACCTCCGCCAGCTCCAACCGGCTAAAGCCGGTTTCGCTGTTGCTCCGCCGGCTTACCCAGAATGCCTATTTTATAGTTCTCTAATAGTAAACACTTTACAAACATACATAATGTGTAGGATTATCTGTTTTTAATACTAATTTAGAAAACTTTTGAGACTTTAGTTTTTGCTTAATCCTTCGTTTTTCTTGATCGTCTTCAATAACATCATTTTCACGCATACATTCATCAAATGCGTCTCTGTCTTTCATATGAAATAAAACCACTGTCTTTAATTGTTCTCTAAAGTCTTTTAAAACTGAGTTATATTTTTGACATAAAATCCACACACTTATCCCAGCATGTCTTCCACTGAAAGCTAGTTTTGATAAAGTGTTTCTTTTTTTGACTATATCCTTTTCTGCCGAACAATCATCTATAATAAATAATGTCTGCGTTCCCTCAAACAGTTTAAAAAAATGTTCTAAACACTCACTCAGTTTATTGCTAGGGTCAACTAAATAGATTTCATCATCCGTCCATATAAACCTTCTATCGTGATATGCTTTGTTCCATTTAAGTGTTGGACAGAAAATTACAATATGATCAAAATTATAACTATAAACTGTTTGTAATAGGTCGAGGACAAATATTGTTTTTCCACAACCAGTCTGTCCACAAATCAATGAACAATGAGGGGTTTTTGTCATAAAGTTTAACATCGGCATTGACACCAAAGTCGTCTGCTCCATAGTTTTATAACAGAATTTAATCTAATCCAGTTATTGTTTTTATCATACTCTCTGTCAAAACTTGTTTAGTATAATAAAACCCTATAAGGCCCAAATGTGTAAGATTAATCCAGTTCAGTTCTGTAAGATCGTTTCTATTTAAACTAATATCAATTTTGTTGCTTGTTGTTATGACCTTAATATCCTCGCCATTGTAAAGAACGACGACAGTAACTTTAAGTTTGTCAACGTCTAAGTTTTGCCAGCTAATAAGAATTCCTTCCATAAGGTTGTCACTGACACCCACAGCTCCATTTCTTGCCTCATCTTTTAAGACAGAAATTTTAAATATCATTGTGAACGTGTCTCCTAATTTTGTGCGTGGAATGAACTGTAATTTTGTAGAAGCTTTCTTTAAAACCGATTCTCTTCTGTGGAGGATGTACTGTTTGTCCCCAAACGGCTTTATTTCGATCTCTTTCCGACTGTTGTCCTCTGGCATAAGACTTACATGTAAAGGGCCAGAGTTCAATGCTTTTCTGAAACTTTTTTGACGGTCAAAAAATGTAAATGGGCTTAAGAATTCAAATTTTATGTCCCATTCTAAATATGGTTCTAAGTGCCATTTGTTGTCAGTTTTTCGAACTATTTTATATTCATACTGACCCGCATTATTTGCTTCTACATTGCGTAGTTGTTCTAGTTTAGGAAACCTTTTGTTGTCGTCAACCTCTTTGCGTTTATAATAACCATCTTTAGTGTACTCAAAACCATACAAAGTGCCTATCTCACCGTTTTGTTCAAAGTCCTCAACGTCTGCAAGGTCTTTTAATTCTAAAGTTACACACCTCTCAGGCGCTAATGTGACCCCCGAATCGTCTGGTCCACGTGACATTTTTTAAAACAACGTATTATTTTATTTCTAAAACAATGTGCAGGTTATCACATTTCACGACTTTCCCTGTTTTATCTGTGATCTTTATATTAAATGATCTGACCCTCCCACAAGCTAATCTTTTAAACTGTAAATTAGGGAATCGTATAATTTCATAATCGCAATATGCAGCTTTACCTGCTGGAAGAGCTCTTAAAACAGTTGAGGGCCTTCCATCATATAAGTTTTCATCAGTGCTCAGCTCGTCCAAATGAACATAGAGTAATGAATGTAATGCAAGATCGAGCGGATATTCTCCCTCATAAGTAGTTTTGTCTGATGTAACTCTAAATCTATAATAGACTTCATTGATTTTAAAGCCTAACATTTTAGCTAGCTCTACACCAAAAAAGTAATTGACTTCTTCTCCTTCAGGTTTGAATGTCAACATTGTTTTTAGATTTGCATTGTTAAGTTTGAGAGTAATGTCGAAGTTACTCATTGCTTCTTTTAGCGAGCAAAACCCGTAATAACCATCAGGTATGGTTAACTGGCTAATTACGTCTCCTCTTCTGTCAAGTTTTCGAATCGTATTATTCTTCTTGGATTCACTTATATTAAACCATACGACTTTGTAAAAAATTTCATGGAGTGCGACCCTTTGGGTTCCGCAGTTATTATCAATAGCATATTCTAAAAACGAAGGACTGTCTTGAGTTGTTATTGTTACAAACATTTTTAAAACAAATTTAAAAATGAGTGCTTTCAAATATACTAATGCAAAATATTCTGTCGGGCCGCACTACAATCTTAAAAATATAACAACTGACACCCTTGACATTTCTGTGACTCAGTCTGACGCCTTTCAAGTAAAGGTTAGTACTCCATTGGATCGTTATCTTAACCCTCCTATCAAAAACGACTACATCCCGAAAGTGTGGTTTAGTCATCCGATGCAGTTTTATCAGAACCAGTTAAACTTTGCTGTGTTTTGCGCATCAACTGGGTGTGGAGTGTCGTATGCTGATCATTTAAATCATCCTGATCCTTTGGTGAGGTCAGTGTATAGATTTCATTTTTATTACACCTTCAGACGTATTTTATCTGAACTGCAAGCGCCATTACCAAATGACAAAACGTTTAATCCATTCAGCAACAGAATAGATTACAAGGCTTTTGAAAGGATCTGTAACGAATTTGATATTGACCCAAAGACAGACTTTAGACAAAAGTTGGATCTTAATCATGGTTTAGGCACTCTTTATTATTGGGGCGTGCATAGAAAGTATAACTATGATTGGAATCCTCCTTACACATCTTTTTTTTCAGGCACAACTGTTCACCTCGGGTCCATAGAGCAAGAGCATAAAACAGCATGGACAACATTTATTTTGGATACTTCTAATGGTCTAACTAGAGCGGGAATAGAACGAATAAACGACTCTATTCGTACTTATGTTTGGTGTTTGCTAGGTTCGCAAGCACAAACGAGATCAAACATAATTGATCCTTCTACTGGCTTTGACGCCCAAAAACAGTATTTAGCAAATTTAGAGGATTCTATTAATTCTGCAATTGATTTGCCTTCAAGTATTAAAAGGTACCAAAATGTTTTGCAATACGCAAGATCGAAAGTAGACTTTGCTGTCGGCACTGGTTTATACATGCTGCCTTCTGACCTCAGACTCCAGATAGGAACAATAATAAACTATAATAATGAAATCCTTGTGGCTGGTAAAGAAGAGAAGGTCGGAAAAAACGACATAAATTCTAAGCCAGCAATAGCAATAAAAAAAGAAGCCCCACCAATCCCCGAGCCCCCCAAACCCCCCCATCCAATTCCTGTGGTCCCAAGAAATAATGACCATGAATATGAAAAGACAGCACTTGTTATTGGATTAACTGCCCTAGGATTACTTGGTCTTTATCTTACTAAAGAGTAACCCAACTATTAAGACAACTAATGCCCATAAGTGCTCGGCCATAAAGCCAACTACTTTACTTGCGGCAGACAAAAGCCAGCTAACGATCCCCCCTATTATACCAGGCAAAGAATCTATTGCCTTACTGGCTAATTTTTTTAATAAACCCGCAAGATGATCAAGTTGTTTTTTTACCCATGATTTATCTGACGACGGAGTTGGCGGCACTGCCCCCCCACCACCACCGCCTGTAATAGCCAACACCAGTGTACTTATTGCAAATCCTAAGGCTGTTATAACGCTCGCTAATGTGACACCTTGCTCTCTAAACAGTGTTCTTATTCGTTCTGCTAACGTTGTGTCTTCATATAAAATTCTTTGGATAGTTTCTCTTATTCTGCTCACTTGAGTTCGTAATTGTTCTCGGTTAGTAGACAGCACTTCCAGTCTTGCTGATCTCTCTTGTTCAAGATCTTTTAGTCTTTGTGTTATTCTTTCTTTAACACCAGGTCCTAAGTTGTGGTCATCAGCCTCAACTAGTTTTTCTTTTTCTCTTTTTATATGCTCATCTAGTTCACCCAGTTTTGCTAAATTGTTTGTTAATTCGCCTCTGATGCTTCTTAAAGCATGATCAAGGGCTGTTATTTCTCTCATAGGTAGCGGCGGATCGTGCATAGTTTTTAATGCTGTTTCTTCTGAAAAACTGGTTTCTATTATTTTGTCTGCTGTTGGGCTTAAATCTTTAAGTTCTATGTTTTGCATTTGGTTATCTGTTGGGAGTTCTTGTAGTGTGTTTTGAAGTTTAGCAACTGCCTCACTGTCTAATTTTGGTTTAGTAATGCCAAGGCGATTTTGATCGCACACACTGAGTCTTTGTCTAATTGTACTCTTAGCTAAAAACTTTGATGGGTCTGGTTTAGATGTAAGCTGTACAGGTTGTCCTTGCTCGTTTTTAAAAATCAAATGGCCATCTTTTGTTTCAAAATCATTAGGGTCTATAAAATCAGGAGGTTCTTGACCTAAACTTTCGTAAAATGATTTGACCTTACTTTCTGTTAATTCACGCCGCAATGATTGTAATGGATGTGACAAAGGTGTCATTTCACTCATGTCGTCTCCAGGATCAAAAACATCATAATCTTCAATGCCTGCCATGTTTTTAAATAATTAACTTTTTATTTTGTTTTATAAAAAAATGTCACAAGCATATGGTTCGATTCTTGACCCGCATAGAAGACTGAAAGAGCCCTTTGGCGTGAAGGGAAATAAACAGAATATTATTGTTCCAAATAATCCATCTACTATTGATTCAGATCAAATTCTTACTGTTAAATTTCCAGACCTAGGAGCAGATGAAGTGATTGTGCCGGGATCTGCACGACTTACTTTCAAAATAGAACTCGAATCAGCAACAGACGAAAACAGGACAGTAGTTCAGAATCTGGGACGGGCAATCGTTAAGAAAATTTCTATAAAACTTGAGGGGCAAGAAATATTTTCTTTACACAATGCAGACATATTTTTAATCTATTGTGATCTATGGCTAACCGATAATGAAAGGGCCGATCTTGCGTTTCAAGGAATCGAAAATAACGAAGCACTAAAACACAGAATAGACGCCGAAGATGCTAAAGACGGTAACAAGTATGAAGCTGTAAGTTATGCGTTTGGAAATCGATTTTCTATACCCTTAGATTTTGAGTTGTTAAAAGCGCATGCGCCATACTTTCAAGGAGCATTAAAAGACAGATTGTCATATGAACTAACTTTTAATGAATACAAACGTGTCATTAAATCTACAGACTCTAACGCAAAGTACAGCATTTTCGACATCTCGTTAGAGTTTGACATTGTTAGCAACCCTAACTTAGCAAGGCTGATTGAGCAACAATATCAGTCAAAATTAGCAATATATTACGAAAGAGTGATTCATCATACTAAATATCCTAAAAGCAGGGCAGACACAATATGGAACTTTAGTTTTAGTGCCACAGCAAGATCCCTTAAAGGTATTTTATTGCTGTGTGAAGATGAAGAACCATTCAAAAGACAAAGTGAAAAGTTTATCAATCCTAAAATAACGAAAGTACAATGTTCAATTGAGGGTAGTCCTAACCAAGTCTACGGTAGCGGGCTTAAACCTTATCATCATTTTGATGAAATAAGAAAATTGTTTGGAGGCGGGAGGTGTAGAAATCCAACAGTAGACCTTGTGTCTAAAGATCTACACCTTCACAGTGTTAGACTTGATGAATATTTAACAACGAAATACGGTTTATGGATTGACCTAAGGTCAACAGAGGATAATCAGTTGCATGGGAGTGGGAGAACAGTTAAAGACGTAATAAACATTCAAATTGATAAAGAAAAAGAGAGTGATAAACCACTTAATGTACATTTGTTTTTAATATATGATGCGCAGCTGAATATTCAAGATAACAGATTAAAAGATATCCAATACTAAATTATTTTTATTTTAAAAAAGCATGTCTGTTACGACTTATCCAAAAGTGCCCAAAGAAGAGATAGCTGCTGCTGTAGACATAAAAACTTTCAGATTAACCAACATTACACAAATGCAAACCCAACTAGAGCAGGACCTTTCAAAATACAGTAAAACCAAACGAAGGTATTCTGCTGTCTTTAATGCTGTTACATATGTTAATACTGGAGCATCGATCACTAGTGCTCTATCAGCAGGAACAAGTGTAGGTCTCTTAGCAACAGGCGTAGGTGCACCGGCAGCTTTACCTCTAGGTGGTTTGTCTTTAACTCTTGGCCTGTGTTCATTGGCTGTAAGTGCTGTCAGCAAAAAAATAAAAGCTAAACTCCAAAAGCACACAGCTATGGTTCAACTAATAACAGCTAAACTTAGTTCCTTCAAACTGATAATTGATAAAGCACTTGCTGACTCAAACATCACGGATGAAGAATTTAGTCGCCTACAGGCTGATTTTGAGGACTACAAAAGACAAAAGTTTGATCTTCAAAGAAAGGCAAGGGCAACTTTTTCTCAACAACCAGACACCGACCAGATAAAAAAGGAATGTTTAAAAAAAGTAAACGAAACATTAAACTCTGTTCTAAACAGCTCACGTTAACAACCCCAAAGGGCGTTTATACTTTAGTTTATGAGTCCAAGCACAAAAAGACCGTTGATATTGATTCTGATTAAGTATTTTTTTTTTTAATTTAAATAAATATTTTGAGTTAGAATAGAAACTCAGCATGGATAAGATATATGAAGGTTCAGATGAATTGTTTGAAGCAATGCTCGAGGAAGAGCGTTTGTCAAGAGCACTAAATGAGATTGATTTAGAAGTTATTAATCCAAAAAACGTGCGGGAAAGCGTTGTACACGCTATTTCTCAAGTTCCAAGTAAACTAACAATAAACCCTCCAGTTAAAGTAAGGTTAGTTGTTTTAATCGACTATATAACAATAAATGAAGAAAATCTAGAAGTCTGGGTCTCAACTAAACAGCAGACTATTCTTTCCTCTAATGACTTAACACCTGGTTGGGCAGACCAGCTGCTTACACAGTTTGATGTGGCCGCTGAAGCAGCTAAAATGAGAGGCTCTGGTTGGTCAGAGGGTGAAGTCCTAGACATCAGATTAAGACAAGCTAAGTATGAGCCAATTGTAGGCAAGGCTTACATTCCACTGCCTCCAACATTAGTTGCAAAGAAAGCAGTTTTGAACATAAAAAATTCAGACGACAAATGTTTTATGTGGTGCGTTCTTGCTAGGCTGCATCACGTTGCCAAAAATGCAGAGAGAGTATCTAACTATTTGCAGTGGGCCAATGATCTTAACTTTAACGGCCTTGAATTTCCTATGGCTGTAGACAAAATTGATCAGTTTGAAAAACAAAATCCACCAATAACTGTTAATGTCTACACATGGTCTGAAGAAACCAACCTTCTGCCAATTAGAGTGTCAAAGAACAGTCCAACAATAGGCGAACCAACCAAACACCATGTAGACTTACTCCTAATGCAAAGCCTTAATGGGTTGCACTACACTCTAATACGCACAATGAGTAGATTACTAGTGCATACTACAAAACAACATAGCAAACAAGAATTTTGTAGAAAATGTTTAACAAGAATTCCGTCCGTTCAAGCTGCGAGCGAACATATAAAACATTGTATTAGCCCAGTTGACTGTGATACAGAACTAATTACGCCCGGAGAAGGCAGTAAAGTTAGTTTTAAGAACTGGAAACGGTTGCAAACTAGTCCATATGTTGTTTACGCAGACTTCGAATCACTCATTGTTCCTTATGAAGGACCAACCCCACAGAAACTTCCTAAAACAGTCTTAATGAGTAATCATCAGATTTGCTCATTTGCCTTCATCATTGTTAGGTCGGATGGCGCCCATTCAAAGCCAGAATTATACAGAGGACCAAATGCTGCAAAATACTTCTTAAAACGCATGCAGCAAGTGCGTAATGCCTGTTCTAATAATCTAAACTTATCTGAAATCATAATGACGCCTGAAGACCAACAACAGTATGACTCAGCCACTCACTGTTGGATTTGTGGGGCGGCCTTGGTTGCCACCGCAGAGAATCCAACAGTAAGAGACCATGATCACATTAGTGGAAAGTTTAGAGGAGCAGCACATAACAAATGCAATCTTCAACTGAAGTTTGAACCAAAGACATGGAAGCTGCCTATATTCTTTCACAACTTGCGAGGTTACGACTCTCACCTTATAATGCAAGCAGTAACCAGCGATTTCAGGGTGTCATGCATTGCACAGTCATCAGAAAAGTACATGTGTTTCACTTTAAATAACATGTCTTTCTACGACTCTATGCAACACCTGATGGGGAGTTTAGAGTCACTGGCTATGTCCTTAAAGTCCTGCCCAATAACAGAAGAATATTTTGACCCAACTCTTGTTAGAAAGGGCGTTTACCCTTATGAGTACATGAACAGTTGGCAAAGGTTTGACGAAGATACACTTCCGCCTAAAGGCGCGTTCTTTTCTAGTCTCAGAGGAAAGGACATCAGTGATTCTGATTACCAGCATGCTCAAGATGCGTGGCAGAAGTTAGAGTGTAAAACGATGGGAGACTATCATGATTCCTATTTAATGGCGGATACCTGTTTGTTGGCGGACGTCTTTGAAAATTATAGGAAGACCTGCATGAAACATTACAGCCTGGATCCCGCGCATTACATTTCTGCGCCCGGGATGAGCTGGGACGCTTTCTTAAAATTTACTGGAGTACAAATTGATTTATTGTCTGACCTGCCAATGCTTCAGATGATTGAAAACGGATTGCGTGGGGGAATCAGTATGGCGTCGCACCATTACTGTAAAGCAAACAACAAATACTTGGACGACTATGATCCAAGTAAAAGGTCTAACTATCTTATGTATTTAGATGCAAACAATCTGTATGGATGGGCAATGGCGCAATCACTTCCATTACGCAACTTTAAAATGTACACAGATACGGATAATATTCAAAAAGCATTAAAGTGGTTGGGCAGTTTGACGCCAGATCAACAGTGTGGATACATTCTAGAAGTTGACTTAGAATATCCTCAGAAACTCCATGACCTGCATAATGACTATCCATTAGCAGCAGAAAGTCTAAAGATGGCAAAAACAGAACCACCTAAACTTGTGCCTAATCTTCGAGGCAAAAAAAATTATGTCTGCCATTACAGGCTTCTACAATTTTATTTAAGACATGGTTTGAAGTTGACAGCTGTTCATCGTATAATTGCTTTTGATCAAGAACAGTTCATGAAACCATACATAATGAAGAACACTGATCTCAGAACTAAATCCACAGATGCTTCAGAAAAAGACTTTTTCAAGTTGATGAACAACAGCTGTTTTGGAAAGACTATGGAGAATCCGCACAAGCGTAAAGATGTTAGATTGGTCACCAGAGAGAACGATGCAATTAAGCTAACTTCTAAACCTAATTATCAGGACTTCAGAAGATTTCATGATCAGCTTTTTGGCATAATGATGAAAAAAAAGAAAGTCAAATTGGACAAGCCCGTTTTTATTGGGTTTACTGTTTTAGAATTATCAAAGCTTTTGATGTTAGAATTTCTTTATGACTACTTTAAGCCCTTGTATCCAGAGTCCAGAGTTCTGTACACAGATACAGATTCCTTTGTAATCGACATCCCTACTGAAGATATCTATAAAGACATGGAATTAGAAGTAGCTAAAGGGCATGCGGGATGGTACGACACATCTGATTACCCTAAAGATTCACCTTTGCATTCAACTATTAATAAGAAGGTTTTAGGTAAGATGAAGGATGAATTATCTGGAGGTGTGATCAAGGAGTTTATTGGTTTAAGGTCGAAAATGTACAGTCTTTCAAGCCAAAAAAAAGTTGTTAAAAAAGCAAAGGGAATATCTCGTAGTGTTGTGCAGTCAAACATAACCCATGACAACTACAAAGAAGCATTGTTTGGCAATAAGACTTTTCATCATGACAACGTAAAACTACGATCTAATCTACATGAGATCAACACAACTGTTGTAACAAAGAAGTCATTAGATAGAACAAACACAAAACGTGTGTTTGTTAATCCAGAGTTTTCATATGCAATCGGGCATTGGAGAATAGTATAATCATATGGGCTTATATTTTTCAGCAATCGCACGTTCAATTATATCATCATCTAATTTAGCAAAATTAATATTATTTATTAATGCTAGATGTGCTTTAATTTTTTTTGTCATTTCGCAATATTCATGTTCCCATACCCATAAATCAAAATAAAAGCTTTGGGGTTTAAAGCGATTGTCTGGCAATTGTTCTAGCCAGGGATTGTCAATCTTCTCAAATACTTCTTTAATGATATACTGATACTCAAATAAATCTTGCATTAATTTTAAAGACTTTTCCTTTGCCATTTCTGCCATTTCCCTTTGAGCTTCCATTTTAAACCCAAATGTATTTGCGTAGATTAAAACAGTTCGTTAAGCTTAACTATATCATCACCCAATTCAACCAAATTATTTTTCATTACTGCTAAATGCGCTCGAATTTTTTTAATATATTCCCAATCAAAATTTGAGGTTTTGTCTAGCATAGCATAATCAATCTTCTTAAATATTAGTCTAATAGCAAGATTATAATCAAATATTTTTCGCATTATTTCTAAGGTCTCTTCCTTCACCATTCTTGCTTCCAGTGCCATTTTACGTAAGGATTCTTCCTTTTCCATTCTTGCCGCCATTTTAATTTAAATTAAAAAATAATTAAGCGACTGGAACTGTGTCTGGAGGGATTATCTGCAGTTCTTCCTTCACAAAAGATCTTTGAGGGGCCGGCCATTTTGTTGTGTCAGTTTCTCGTAAATAATACACGGGTGGATTCATTTTCACAATTTTTTTTATCTCATATGGATCAACACTCCAAACTGGATCTGTTGCCCTGATGCGAGTGTCCCCTTCCGCTTCTCCCGGTGAATAAAGGTATCTCACTTTTAAACCAAATGGTAATAGTTTGCTGGATGAAGACTCTTCAACAACATTTATTGTTTGTTTTCTGATTGCTTGTACTGGTTTTAGCCCTTTAAATTCTTCATTATTCATTGCGCGCAAAACTGAGGGCAGCCTTCTAACCCATTCTGTGTTGCGAGAATTGTCAATCAGCTCTCTGTGATACTGGTAGGAGAAAAGTCTTTCAGATAACTGTTTGTTAAAGTTTTCAACCAAACCCTGTGATCTGTGAACACCCGGAATGCCTCTTTTAATGGTAACTCTATGTTTTAACAATAATTGATTCACTTGTCCTTTAAATTCTTTCCCATCATCGACTTGAATCATGCGAGGATAAGTTAAGGGTCCTCGTTGATATATCAGTTGTAAAGCGACAGCAACAGCAGAAGCACTCTTTTGTGTTAATGGTTCAGCATCTTTGTATCTTGAAGCTATGTCAATGACTGTAAGTGCGTACTTAAATCTTTTTCGTCTAATCGTATCATGGGGTAAATATAGAAGATCCATTTGATGGGTGTCGTTCGGTATTGTGTTGACAAAGTGTGGTCTTTGTATTCGTTTAGGCGCTGGTAGATAAATTTGCCAAATCGCTTGTTTAGATAACCATTCTTTTGCTGTTTGTTCACTGACTCCCGCTGCTTGGCTTAGCTTTTTAATTGCTGTTATTCCCTTCCAATATCCTTTTGGCGAATAATAGATCTTGTTCATTTTTTATTCAGCCAATATTATGCGCAACAAAATACACAACAGTCATGCCAAAGGCAATAAACAATATTTCTTGCATCTTTTGTTTTTCTGATGGTTGATAAAAGTCGCTAAATTTTGGTGGGGGCAATGTTTCAACTTGTTTGCCTGTTACTAGAAAATATTCTTTTATTGCCTGGTCAACATCTTTAAATGTGTAAGCTGCATGTCCCTGTTGTTTAAGTCTGTCGTTAATAAAATCTAACTGCTCCATTCTTTGCTTTTCATAGGTGTCTTGTGCAGCAGCTAGTTGCTCCATAGCTCTGTTATGTCTTTTTCTCTCATTGTTATTTTGTAGTTTACTAAATGCGTAATTACTTCCGCTAAAAGCAAGCGCATTAACCACAGCGCCACCAATCATCATTACGAGTGAAGCCATTTTTATAAATGTATTTTTTTAATTTTACATATTGATACTGTCTGGAATTATTCCTTGCTTAACTAGAAAATCTTTCGTAGCAAATGAAGCTGTAATAACAGCAATCAGCTTTGCTGAGTCTTCAAAGCCTAGTTTGCCAAGATCTGCTGGTTTTATTTTTAACAGGCTTTTACCAAGCATTGTGTATCCAACACTTAGGCCTCCAATAACAGCAGAATGGTATACAAGGTTAGTAATAGTTTTTTCGGCGCTCATTTTTAAAAAATAAAATAATATTTATTTATTTATTAATAAAACATGAACTGCGATGATTTACTTCCTGAACTTACAAATGATCAAGTTGATGACCAAGCTATTATGCGCCAAAAGGAAAGGCTGTATTCTTTAGCAGCATGTGGAAAAACAAAACAGTACCTTGGAAATGAATTCAGCATAGAACAGATTCAACAAATGTCGCCACAAGACATTGTAAAGTATCACAACAGGTATGAAGCGCAACTGGGGTCAAGAATGGTAAAAAGTGTTGGGCAAATGGTTCTTAGTTTGTACACTAAACTAGTTAGTAGATTTGCTCCCATTGATTCTGAACAAGATTTTATGTATGATTTAACGCAGGATCCAGTTTTAACAAAGTCATTAGAGTCTCTAGGATGTGATCTATATTACAGATTTGGAACATTATTATCGCCATTAATCATGGGATTAATTACTTTTAATCATATAGATTTTGTTTCCCTTCAAAATGACCGAGCCAGAAAATCAGCAGAAAACATTGATGGAGAAAGTGACCAGTAAAAAGCCTCCTCATCCTGGGCGTGTTGCAGCAGGAAAAAAATTAGCAGAGTGGAACAAACAAAAAAAATTAATGTTGCAATCACAGAATATAACTCATAATGAAAACATAACACCGCCAACGCCAACAGTTGTTTCAATGCCAGCTGTAAATACACAAGTTGATTCAAGACCTACAACACCAAAGTCGACATGGATTATTTGGATTAAAAGAGTTAGCATTTTTGGCGTCATTGCTGTTGGTGGGGGTGGTTATTACGTTTATAAAACATATAAAGAAAGACAGCAAAAACCAAAGCAGCCCAAAAAATCACAGCCACTAAATACAAAATCTGAACAAAAAAGAATACCAGAACCGCCAACAACAAAAGATCATTTTGATCCATTTGATATGCAGTAATATTTCAAGAACTTAATAAATAATTATAAGTGACTTGAATAAGAACTTGATAACGACTTCATGACGACTTGATGAAAACTTAAATAAGAACTTGATAAGAACTTGATGACGACTTGATAAGAACTTAATGACGACTTGAATAAAAACTTGAATAGAACTTGAATAAAAACTTGAATAAGAACTTGGGGTGACTTAATTAAGGACTTGGGGAAACTTAATTAAGGACTTGGGGTGACTTAATTAAGAACTTAATTAAGGACTTGGGGTGACTTAATTAAGGACTTGGGGTGACTTAATTAAGGACTTGGGGTGAAAAGTGGAACTGGTAGGACCACTTGTCATTTGATATGTCAGCCACTTGCTTTGTGACTGAACAGGATGTGCCTGGGCGCTGAGCAGTGATTCGTTGTCGGGCTGGCCTGCAACTACTAGTTAAGCGCGATGAAGAACAGAGAAAGAGGCAGCTCACGCTATAGCAAAGAACGTGTTAGCGCACGCCCGCTGTGCGGACAGACCGCGCCGCGAGCCCGGTGAGAGAAGAAACGCAGTAGGCGCGCGAGGCGTGTTTTATTGATTTTTTGGTCAGAACATAGGGAGACTCACAGTTGTAAACAGGACGCTCGGCCTGCTGACTTACTGCGTCGTTATAATTGTGTTGTCTTGGTCTTGCAAAAAAGCTGACAGTCAACCGACTGGTAGTACAGACTGTTTGGGGGAACGCAGACACTATTTATTATAGATGACTGTTCGGCCGAAACTGGCTTTCAGTGGAAGACATGCTGGGATAAGTGTGTGGATTTTATGTCAAAAATATAACTCAGTTTTAAAAGACTTTAGAGAGCAATTAAAGACAGTGGTTTTATTCCACATGAAAGACAGAGACGCATTTGATGAATGTATGAAAGAAAATGATGTTATTGAAAACGATCAAGAAAAACGAAGGATTAAGCAAAAACTTAAGTCTCAAAAGTTTTCTAAATTAGTGTTAAAAACAGATAATCCTACACATTATGTATGTTTGTAAAGTGTTTACTATTAGAGAACTATAAAATAGGCATTCTGGGTAAGCCGGCGGAGCAACAGCGAAACCGGCTTCAGCCGGTTGGAGCTGGCGGAGGTGGGTGAGCCAGAATGCCTATTTTATAGTTCTCTAAAGAACAAAAAGAGGGCAAGAACTTGCATGATTTCTCTCTCTCTCTCTCTCTCTCTCTCTCTCTCTGTGTGTGTGTGTGTGCAGATTGGAGGAAGGGGTGTCTGGGGTGGAGGCTTGGGATGAGTGAGTGAAAATATCTATGACTTGTTTTCAAGAGTTGAAGACAGGATACATGGCTCCATTCGTGCCATTAAAGACCTTGGAAGACTGAAGTATCGGGAATATCTGATGAGTCTGTTGTTTTCATCTCTGCTTTGTATGCGTATGTATATGTAAGGGTGCACAGCCACACTGATGAGTCCGAATCAGCACACGAAAGGCCACTGAGCAGGTTATATGAATGGTTCTGTTTTCGAAGGACTATCATGGTTCCTATATGCTGCCAGTACAGGCTTATATGTGTATAATATGACGCATTGGTTTTTCATTCCCATTTTCTTTCTCTTACACACACACACACACACACATACATACACACACACACACACACACACACACACACACACACACACACACACACACACACACACACTACACAAACGCATGCGCGCAAGTATGCGAACAGCCTCTCTCTCTCTCTCTCTCTCTCTGATAAAAGAACATTCATGTTGGAATTTAATGACCGTCTCATCTCATGTTGTAAACAAAACTGGCATTCCAAGATGGAAGATCATATGAACTATTCCTGGATCTATTCTTTTAAAAATATCTTACAACCAGTAAAATTTCTGACTGTAGTTACTAATAAATTGCATAGGGATATCCGAGACCAACAGGCAGGCTTCCGGCAGAACAAATCATGTGCCGACCAGATCGCCAGCCTGCGCATCGTCGTGGAGCAGTCGCTGGAGTGGAACTCCCCCCTCTACATCAACTTCATGGATTATGAAAGGCCTTCGACAGTGTGGACAGAGAGACACTGTGGAAGCTACTGAGGCATTACCGAGTCCCCGAGATCATCTCCCTCATCCGGTGCACCTACCAGGACATGAACTGCAGGATTGCCCACGCCGGCCAGCTGTCCGAAAGTTTCGAGGTGAAGACCGGAGTTCGGCAGGGGTGCCTGCTGTCGCCGTTCCTCTTCCTCCTGGTCATTGACTGGATCATGAAGACCACTACAACAGGCAGGAACAATGGTATACAGCGGACACTCTGGACGCAGCTGGACGACCTCGACTTCGCTGACGACCTGGCGCTCCTGTCACACAGCCACAGCCAGATGCAGGACAAGACCACTCGCCTGGAGACCACATCAGCCGGGACAGGGCTCAAGATCAACAGGAAGAAGACGAGCTGATGAAAATCAACACCACTGCCAGCACATCAGTCACAGTTGGTGGAGAGCCCATCAGGGAGGTGGAGTCTTTCGTCTACCTGGGAAGCGTGGTTGACCAGCAGGGAGGCACGGACCGAGACATCACAGCCAGAATCGGCAAGGCAAGAGCAGTTTTCGTCATGCTCAAGAACATCTGGGCATCTGGAGGAAACAGCTTAAGAACCAAACCCCGCATCTTCAACTCAAATGTGAAGTCAGTTCTGCTCTACGGATGCGAGACATGGCGGACAACACAGACGATGCAACAAAAGATTCCGACATTCTTCAACACCTGTCTGAGGCGCATCTACAAAATCCGATGGCAGGACAAGATCTGTGGGAGCGTGCGGGACAGGAACCAGTGGCCAAGCAGATACTGCGAAGGAAGTGGGGCTGCATCGGACACACCCTCAGGAAGCCAGCATCCAGCACCACACGCCAAGCCATGACATGGAACCCGCAGGGAAAGAGGAAGAGAGGCCGGCCTCGCAACAGCTGGAGGCGAGACACTGAGGCAGAGCTGAAACAAGGGACCAACTGGACTGGAATGACCAGAACAGCCCAGAACAGAGTGCGATGGCGAAGGGTCGTCGATGGCCTATGCTCCACAGGGAGCGATGGGCATGAATGATGAATGAATGCTCGCTAGATTGAGAAGTAGGACACTTGGACTGAATGCAAACAAAAGATGGCTTAATCTTGAAGGCACTGTGGATGACTTGTGTGTACTGTGTACAGATGGTATGAGAGAAAATGATGATCACTTTATATTCCATTGTACGGCCTAGAATGATGTCAGAGAGAAGTCCCAACTTTTCAACATCGTTGCTACAAAAAATTATAAACTTTATAGTTTGTTATCCTGTGACGATAACAGGATAATATCTCTTCTGGCTAAGTACGTTGCAGAAGCATCTAATGTCAGGAATAAGACATGTTCGGTAACAACTACAAGTGTTTGAGGTGGGAGGTTTTCACGTACCTTACGCCGCTTGATGACCTTATTTAAAATGTCTTTCTTCTCTTCACTATCATGAATAGTGAAATAGACGTTCATTAACTTATGTCATGACCTTACTTTACCTTACTATGACTTACATATGGTCCAGTGGAAATGATTTATTTCAGAGAATATGTGTGCCTTTTTATGGCGCTTGTATAAATAATTATGCTATTAAGATAATTACATAGTCATTTTGAATGATGAAAAAGAACTAATTTTCCTTTTCTACGATATGGTTTCGAGTCCTAACATTAATATCAACGTTACCAGTTATAAATTGTTGTTTATTTGCATTACTTTTTTCGG
>CM065724.1:18580232-18585232 GCA_033310375.1 Conus canariensis | reverse complement strand
GCGAAGCGAACTCGTCGGTTTTTTTTTCTCTCCTCAAGTAACCTATTAGTAAGGTAAGGTAATGTTGCTAATAGCCCAGCCGACCGCAAAGGGCCATATCAGGGCTGTCACCGAGTTCAGTTCAAATCACAAGTCACACAAGAACAAACAAACAAATAAAGAAACAAAAAACTCTTTCACAAAACCCTTTAAAATACACCCTCTTAAAACAAACCGGAAGTTTGGTTACAAAAGTCTTTCTTCTGTAAAATCTTAGATCAGATGAAAAATGTTGATCTCTTTCAGAAATTCCATGATCACATCGGGTGGGACATCTCTGAACAAGGTTTTCATGGAGTCTGCTGTAAAGTGTTTATGTCTCACATCGTGCAAGTCCCAACACTCTAAAAGAATATGTTTCACTGTGAGCGGTGCATGACATAGAATGTACTACGAAACTGCTGAGAACACTACGTTTCCTTCAGAGCCCCTTACTTTTCCTTTTAACTCCCCATTTCCTGCAGAAGGGGTGTACACACGTGACTGCAAGAAAGCTCCTATCCTGAACGAAACCTTTGTTCGTAGCTAAACCTGGACACGTATTTCGGACCTTTGCTTCCTCTTCAGCAGGCCTGGCAAAGGGCAGTAACCCACTACTTTAAATGCTAGTGGCGGACAACCACGACAAACTCTTCATTTTGAAATGAGGAAAGAGACTGGTTTGAACTTTTTTTTTAAAAGGGGAATACGGTCAGTACAGTTTGGAAAGTTGTTGAGCATTCGTTCAAAGCGAAATGCAGACACACTTTGAGCATATACATTACGTGTGATGTTGCATTCTGGGAGAGATAACTGACTCAGAGAACCCCCAACCCCACCCCTTTCCTTGTGTATGTGTGTGTGTGTGTGTGTGTGTGTGTGTGTGTGTGTGTGTGTGTGTGCGCGCGCGCGCGCGCGCGCTTCATGTTATTTTTTTTTCATGGTCAGTTTGGCAACAGATGATGGATAAACACAATGCAGAAATTAACAATATCCCACATAATGGAAAAACTGCCATCTATTCTTCAACCACAAGTAATCTGGCTTTTCTTTTGCATTTATTTTCTATGTGTGTACCCAGTTTCTTCCCCTTTCTTTCGAATTTTCTGTTGTTTGTAGGACTACATTTCTTAAAAATGCATAGACTGTGGAGAAGTATGCATGTTAACACGAACTCGCTGATCTTTGAATTTCATGGTCTGTTCACAGATGTTGCCAAAGTTTGTTGTTGTTGTTGTTGTTGTTGTTGTTGTTGTTTTTCTCTGTCTGTACCTGAATTTTTTTTCATCAAACACGAACAAAGAAAACAAAGAATAGTGAGCTTTTGTCAAAAATAGATACGCTTTGCCTGCTAGTTGAAACACATTTGCTCTGTTGAAATTTCAAGCTGATTAAAGGGACTGACACAAAGGGATCAAACTACCAGCTTATGGACTGACGCCAGGGACATGAAAGATTCCGTTTGAACTGATACGCTTGATGTTCCTGTTGTGAAATGAGTTGTACTCTCTCTCTCTCTCTCTCTCTCTCTCTCTCTCTCTCTCTCTCTCCTCTCTCTTTGTGTGGTACACTTCATATTATTGCTGTAAAATGATCTCCTCTCTCTGTGTGTGTGTGTGTGTGTGTGTGTGTGTGTGTGTGTGTGTGTGTGTGGTGTGTGTGTTGTGCATGCGTGCATGTGTGTGTGTGTGTGTGTGTGTGTGTGTGGTGCACTTGATATTACTGCTGTTAAATTATTCCCTCCGTCCGTCCTCCCTCCCTCCCTCTCTCTCTCTCTCTCTCCTCTCTCTCTCTCTCTGTGGTACACTTGATGTTATTGCTGTGAAATGATTTCTACTGTGTGTGTGTGTGTGTGTGTGTGTGTGTGTGTGTGTGTGTCTTTCCCCTCTAAACCCACATCAGACTATAATCCAAACCAACATTTCCATGCGGTATAAGAACTGCACAGCCATGCTATTACAGCTGTGCGTACATTGGGACCTGCATGCATCATGAATAGTGAGGTCCTCGGCTTGGTAGACAGAATGAATTATGTGCTTATCAAGTTGAAAATAAAATGAGGCAGGGAACAGTAAACAATAAACAGTAAACAAGTAGGGTAACACTTGCTCCCATAAGAGAACCTAACACAGAGTAACTTTTATTCAAGACTGGCACAGCCTTTTAAACTTGAATAAAGTCAGACAAATACAAAGACGAACCCTTTTAAGTCCAAATCTTTGCCAAGTCATTACATCGATGACGGAGGGGTTGTTGGCCTGCGCTTGTTTTTTTCTCCCACTATTAGATTGTTCATCTTTGTATTTGTCTGACTTTATTCAAGTTTAAAAGGCTGTGCCAGTCTTGAATAAAAGTTACTCTGTGTTAGGTTTTCTTATGGGAGCAAGAGTTACCCTACTTGTTTACTGTTTTATGTGCTTACCCTCAATGTAGGGATGAGTTGTCTCCCTTCCCTGGCATAGCGTTCTGTACACGCTCAGTGCTTTGCCTAAGCAGGCCATACGCCACAAATAGGATTGTGCACTAAATCACTTTTTAATCCATGTGTTTTGAGATGTAGCATGAATTTGAGCAATTTTATTAAAGTGATAATAGATCAAATGATCAGGCTGCCTACCAATCATTTCACATGTTTTTAGGGAATTCTCACGATGAAATCATTCGTAATCAAGAAATACATCAGCTGGGTCTACCCCTTTACTTGATGTCACATGTCAGACCTTCGCACTCACCCGTGACCCTATCTTTGCATCAGGTAGTTTTCCCCAAAATAGACCCATTCCTTTCATTTTAATCTGTCTGCTTGGAACCACCTGGCATGTACATTAAAGGACATATGAAAGAAGAAAAAAAAAGTTAAATCAACTTTCAGGCACAATAAAAATACTCGACTCCTTACGCAAGGCACTGGCGTAGTAATGTTTAATGTTTAGTGTGCATCATACGAAGGTTTCGTTGACATAAAACCTTACATACCAGGAAACTGGAAACATGGGGGAGGTGGGATGGGGGTATATTAACGTCTCTCTCTCTCAAAGATTATTTTCGTCGTCTTGATGCTGTTTTCCTGCGGGGGAAGGGGGGGGGGGGGGCTCATGGAGCTCGTGTCGTACCACAGAATGAGGCAATTGGTCAACCTTTGTAAAACGTCATGCATGAGTGACAGTTTAAACGTGGGGTGGACGTTATTGTGGACTGCGAATGTCGGCGATTGAGTGAGCTATGCAATGCAACCTGCAAACAGCGAGTGACAGGCAACTTGCATAAACTGCGCTCCCTATCATGGTATCGCTGCGAACAGCCAAAATTCTATCCAACACACTCACAGAGTTTAGTTTACACACACACACACACACACACACACACACACACACACACACACACACACACACACACACACGTACGTAAACACACACACACGCACGCACGCACGCACGCACGCACGCACACGCACGCGCGCGCACACACACACACACACACACACATTAGGCCTACACACACGCCTCTCGTACACAAATTTTCGCAACAACCATCGCAATATATTGAGCCTTCAGAGCACTACCAAATATCGCGATGTCAAGCTCACATAGACATCAACTTTCTACACCCCTAGCCTACGTACAGCTGTGAATACATTCATACGGCAGTTTATGTTGTTGTTGTTGTTGTCGTCGTACCCTGGCTAACAGACTCCAGGGATCATCCAAACAGCCGAAGTACTTGAACACTACGGTACAAATGCATCAGCTGGGGATGAGAACATTACGTGTATGACCGTTTTTGATTACCCCGCCACATGGGCAGCCACACTCCGACTTCGGGGGATTTTGGTGACTGATAATGTTATGCTAGGAGCTTATCACAACTGAAGACAATCGCTGCATAACTAATAATAATAATAATAATGAATACTTATATAGCGCCTATTCTCGGCTAGAAGACCAAGCTCTAAGCGCTTTACAATCAACACTCGTTTACACAACGGGCTGCCTACCTGGGTAGTGCCGACTGAAGAGCTGCCAGCTGGCGCTTCATTCAGTCGTTTCCCGTGTCATCCAGTCAGTATCGTTCAATATCGATCACTCATTTTCCTTACTTCCTTCATTCTTTCCATTTCTCACGCAGGGTGCATGCTATGTGTAACGTGTCATCCATACCAACGGCCAAACTGGCCTACTCTTCCGAAAGTTGGTGATGGGATTTTACGTGTGTGCAAGATGTTATGCGTGCGTTCACACACGGAACCTCGGTTTATAGTCTCATTCGAAGGACTGTATGGGAAATGGAGTCAGAACCAATGTTAACTCCGAGGGAAAAATCCCCCTGTACCGAAACGCCCCGGCGGAGGTTCGAACCCGCAACCCCAGGATCACCAAGATTACGAGTCCGGCGCTCTACCAACTGAGCTATTCCGGCTCCCCATGCTGAGCATAACTACATTTTGATGTAGCCTTGGTGTTCTGGCCTATGTCAATTAGCCTGACACAGCCTTAAGCCAAGGCGTATATACGGCAGTTATGATTCTGCCTGTATTGAGTTGGCTTAGCCGAGGACACACATAATTTTGTAACTCAAGTGTGTTGTTGGACTTGGCTACCGCGCTTCTGCGTTGTGCTGCGCTATGCTATGTGACATTTCTTTGTGATGTGTTCTGTTGCACTGTTTTGTCTTGTAGGCCAATCGCGTGATGTTATACTGTATTGTTTTGTGTGGTTCTGTTTCCTCATGCCGTGCTGTGTTGTGTTGTGCTGTATTCCACTGTCGGCCAGTGGCATTATACCGTATTGTATTGAGTCGTGCGGTTCTGTTTTGTTATGTTATGTAATGGTGTGTGTAATATTATGGTGTTGTGTTGTTCTGTGTTGTACCATTATAGTCAATTGTGTTACAGTCTACTTGAATATCAAAGCAGTCTGTCTGTCTGTCTGTCTGCGTACGCAGGCTGATACTCCTACGGACACTCCCTGTGTAAACAGGCATGC
>CM065724.1:18572732-18575232 GCA_033310375.1 Conus canariensis | reverse complement strand
CTGGGAGGTTACACCTTTACACATTTAATTTTCCGAAGTAACTTTGACGTCGTTCGTTTCTGCAAACTAACTCGGAAGAAATTTCAGCGAGATTGACTGATCAACCTTGTCTTTGAACACATGCATAATGAGACAGTTGTTTAGGCGCTTCTGAGTCACAGTGCTTCGGAGGTATATTTTGACCCGCTTCAAGGCAGAAATACAGTGTTCAGCTGTTGCAGTTGTAACTGGAATGGTCAAGTACAGCCTGATAAGTTTGTCTACCTCACTCAACATTCTTTTAACAGTGTCAGAAGCTGTCAGTTCTTCTAGCAGTGCATCAAAGATGGACTTCTTCTTGTCCCCCAGAGCATGTGGAAGGATGACCAACTGTTTTGAGTCTGTCCATGTCAATGTCCGCAGCATATGTGTCTTTGATCTCTTGAGGAATATCTGGATTCTTTCCTGCAGCTCCGTCACCCAAGAGAATTTCAGTCTTCCTTGGCAACTTAAGACTTTGTTAGTCAAACCTGCGCTTTATATGCTCTTTGACGTTGTCTATGGCCTCATACTACTGCTGTCTGTAATAAGCAGAAGGGTCAGAGTAGCTGTGACCCTGGGAGCCCTCATCAAGTCTTCGTGGAGGCTGTCTCTGTCTCGGAATGCGGGGCTCATCACACACGTTTGCAGCCGTGGTTGAGACGTCGGCAAAAAACGTCTGGAAACTTTTATCCTGGCGCATACTTTCAAGCGTTCTCAGACAGAGGTTTGCAGTGTTTGTTGCATCCACACAGGACGTTTGTTTCCTTTAAACAGCAGTCGCCAGCTCTTCAGTCACAGCAAAGACATCCCGTGAAAGTGAGAGCCCAAGACAGGTGGAGAACTGCTGCATAAGTGCTAGAAGGCCGGATGCCCTCCTGGCATACTCATCATGTCCTTGTGAGACTAGTTCAAGTGTTTCTTGCAAAGCCTGAGAGTTCTCAATGAGAGAGTCAAAAGCTCTTGTTCGAACAGTCCACCTTGTTGGACACAGTGGTTTAATGGACGGGCTGCACGAAGGTGATGTTTCATGTTGGATTGTTTCAAAAAGGATGTCGTTTTGGTGATCATTTGATCAACTGAATTACCTCTGTGGCAAAGTCAAGGGCATCTCTTATTACTTTGACCTTTCTGGAAGCCTCTTGTAACACAAGATTGACTGAGTGTGCCAAACAGTATACGGACACTGCTGACGGGACCTCATCTTTGAACCGTTTTGCAACTCCTGAAACGTGACCCTGAAAATTATTGGCCCCGTCGTAGGCCTGACCCCTACACTTCTGCTCTGGCAAGTCCAGCCTGATCAAGCAGTCCTTTAGCGCATTAAAAATTGTCTCAGCACAGGTATTGTCAACATGCACCAGTCCCACAGGCTCCTCTATGACTTCAAACTGCTCAGTTACCCATCTTATGCAAATTACAACCTGCTCCCTGTTTGCAACATCACGGGTTTCGTCAGCTAGTATCGAAAACCAATTTGCTTCTCTGATTTCAGGTACAACAGATCGCAAGACTTGGTGTGCCATAATCCCGAGGATCTCGTTGACAATATCATGTGACAGATATTTTGAACCTGTGTTTGTTTTTTCCTTGCAGCCCTCTCCAAAGCAGAACTTCAGCAGCTGTTGAAGGTTGCATTCCTGCTCGTCATGTCCACGGAGAGGCAGACCCTGACGCAGGAGAAACTGAAGGCTCTTTAGTTCGTTCATCAGGCTTTGCAGTGTTTCTTTTGTTCTGTTTCATGCTGACACGTCACTGGAGCATACACAGACGTTGTAGACTGCCTACAGTTTACATCATACACGGCTGCTCCATGTGAAGATGATTTTTCGTGGCTTGAGAACTTTTCCAGTGCTTTCTTCCAGTTGTCAAAACCGCTCCATACAAACGCTGCATCAGGTTTGCAGCCTTGATGATTAGCCCTCATGCAGAAGAAAAAACATACCTTGTTGTCTGTTGTGCATAGGTGAAGCCAAGGGTATTGCTGGAACCAAGATCTTTGGAAATAGCGGGGCCTTCCTGAACTTGCCTTGGTCAGTTTGGAGAGGACTGTGTCGCTCTGTGGCTGAAAGGGGTTGACTGCGTCCTTGCAGCACACAGTAGACTGACATTTTGGTTTTCTTACAGTAGCAGGTCGGTCAATGTCATCGCAAGGAGACTGCGCAGGTCGGTTGGCGTCGTCACGAGGGGACTGCATGATTGATGCACCTTCTGTAGGAGATGAGGAAACACTTTCTTCCTCCTTTTCTTCATCATTTTCACTGTCCTGGTTTGATGAAGTGTTAGGCTCACAAAATGTTCCTCGCCTATTTGCCCTATAAGGGCAGGTGGAAGGGATGATTCAATGTCTCCCGCCAAGATCTTATTCATCAGGTAGCAGCATATCCTGGAGCTCTCTTGCTGACTTGTTACGATGTGTATGTCCCTACCAATCATTCTCGCCATAGCTTGCACTACAATAGCATCAGCATATATGCCATTC
>CM065724.1:18565232-18567732 GCA_033310375.1 Conus canariensis | reverse complement strand
GTTGTTGATGATAACGACGGTGGCAACGATGAAGAAGTAAACCCGTACATGGTACACCATGGCTATCAGTAGGCTGGAATCCCTTGACAGACGAATTATAGTACCACTGAAGGTTTGCATGAAGTCAAATAGAGCACTGTTCGTGAAATCTTTTTGTTTTCCGTACTCAGCCGGACGACCGTGTCTTTGACTCATGTGTCTCTAGAGAAAAAAAATAATGTGTCTACTCAATTACCCAGTATCCGTTCTGTCTATCTATCTATCTATCTATCTATCTACCTATCTCTCTATCTCTCCATCAATCAATCTATCTATCTATATGATGTGTGTGTGTGTGTGTGTGTGTGTGTGTGTGTGTGTGTGTGTGAGGAGAGAGAGAGAGAGAGAGAGAGAGAGAGAGATGAGAGAGAAGAGAGAGAGAGGAGAGAACATTTACTTTTTCACTGCAAAGTTTCACAAGTATAGAAAAATATCACTCGGCAGAATGATAGATATTGAATTCAGATGTCACCAAATAATACATTAATCTGCGATTCACGTGTCGGACAAAATGTTCGCCATCTCAAAAGTAATAATGTTTTAAAATATAGTCACTTTTAATCGCCCTTTTTAATTAAAGGAAAGATGAATGGTACGCATCACAGTATTTTATACAAATATAACAAGAAATATGAACTTGTTTTATTTATTGATAAATGATATGTAACATATATTTCAATCAAATTTAGCGAGAAATATGAACTTACATATTACTAAGATAAGACCGTTTGAAGCAAATTTATTCCAAGCAGATGATCAAGTCGGAATACACTCACACCTTACCAGATTAAGGACAAGGATGGAACACATGCAATTTATATATATATATATATATATTATATATATTGTCAAATTATAGCAAGGTTTCCTAATTGTCTCCCTAATGGTCTTCTGCGTTTTAGCTTGAAAAAGGTTTTGAATAAACCGAAAATGTGCAATTTACGCAGTGTTGGTTGTTTTCATTATGCACTAATTGTGAATGAAGTAAGTGAAGCTACACGAATGCAGCATATTGAAAAACCTTACTTATTTCACGATGAAAATGACCAAACAATACCCAAACCGTATAATTTGCCTTTGAGTCTGAATATTCAAATAGCTTCCCCATCAGTCTCTGTCTGGCCCAGCATCATCGGCAGTGATAATGATGACACCACTACTACTTAAAAACTGAAAGAATTCTCAAAATGCTTACCCACAAGTCGTCATTACATGCACGATGCTACTTCAGGTAACTGTCTTTTGTTTGAGTGCGTACGTGCAGTCCAGCATTCAGAGTGACCAGTTATGTGTTTGCCAAGTTCGCTGTCATGTTGTCCACAACAGATGGTGAGAAGTCCACGGAGGCACTGGCTTTGTACAAGTCCTGGTTCAAGGGAGACGTGAGTGACTTTTCCTTGCTTGCCACCTGCCGCCGCCACTGACTTGATGATGGTGATGTTCACAATGGCAATTAGGAGTATGAAAGGAAATATTAAGTGAGGCAGGGAACAGTAAACAGTAAATAAAAAACAAGTAGGGCTACTCTTGCTCTCCTTGGTGTGTGTGTGTGTGTGTGTGTGTGTGTGCTCATTTCTGCCAGGCGATTTGGTGTCGTAAGCAGCATTCGTTTGGAGTTATGGGCCTGCTATTATGTCATCATGAGAATAAGAGTTACCCCACTTGGATGTTAATTATGAGAATAGTAAGGAGGAAGACGATGAATAATATCGAGGAAAATAATTACAATGACAATTATGATGGTAACCATCATGATAAAACTAGGCACAGGATTGCATGATTCGAGCCAGAAACATGACATGAGTGGTTAGACGTGCGCCGTACTTGATGAAATACGTTTTTACTTTTCCTATGTTCTTCTTATGTGTATCTTCTACCTTTTTATGTATGAGAAATGAATGTAAAATAATCGTAATTGTGTTAGTAATCATAACCATAAGAATAATGATGACAAAAACCGGCATAATCTGTGTGCTCCGCAGGGGAAACCAGAAACTGAATCCTTATCTCCATGGTACAAATTGCATCGGATCTTGACCACAACACTACCGACAAAAAACTAGCAAAAAAACAAAACGAGAGAGAGAGAGAAGAGGGGGGGGGGGGGGGGAGAGGGAGAGAGAGAGAGTTAACGTGAATGGATTCCAGATAAAAATTTGAAGACAAAGTTGCGTTGGTTTGAAAATAAGACACTCATTCTTTATCAAGGCTGCAAATGTAGTGTAAAAATCATCATCATCATCAAGAGAATACTATTACTGCTGCTGCTGCTGCTGCTGATAACAATTTAAGTGTTTTAGCCTGAACTTTTGAGGGCGGAAGACAATGTTGGTGATAAAAATAGCTATAACGATTCTTAAGATGATAACTGCTAAAATATTTTTAAACAAAAACAAATAAACAAAATCAAGAAAATAGTAACATCAAGAATGTGGTTTATTACAATAAAAAGAAAAATCAC
>CM065724.1:18547732-18562732 GCA_033310375.1 Conus canariensis | reverse complement strand
ATAACAATATGAACAGAAAAGCTGAGAGAGAGAGAGAAATGTGGTGCGTGTGGTCATTTCTGTATTGTGCTCGCATGTGCGTGCTCGTGCGCACGCGTGTGTGCATGCGATGTATGTGTGTGTGCGTGTGTGAGCGCGCGCGAGCGCGCGTGAGCTCTTCGTGTGCGTCTGTACACCGTGTGCGCACACATGCCCGTTTGTGTGCAGTTAAAAGGAGAAGGCAAGGGCCTTGGCACTGATCCGATCACTGGAGACTTCATTGTCTTCGTCAAAGACCTCTGTCCTGTCTGTAAAGAAGGTATATCTCTCACTGCTGTCGCTGCTTTTACTACTGATGATGATGATGATGACGACGACGATGACGATGATGATCATGATGACTGATATTGACGAAGGTGACGATGGCTGTAATGATGATGGGCGAAGTGATTTTTTAGCACCACAATTTTTTTTTGCAGACTATGAAGAGAATCCATACAAGTACACATAAATATCAGCCATTTGCACGTGGCTGAGGGCTGATCTGTCTCTCTGTCTGTCTTAATTATTCATCCATCTATCGATCTGTTTGCCTGTTTATCTATCGGTCTATCCATTTATCTATCTGTCTCTCTGTCTGTCCGTCCGTCCGTTCGTCCGTCCGTCCATCTGTCTGCTATCTGTCTACCTCTCTATCAATCTATCTATACCATCCCATGATAATCGCTGGCGAGGACGCAACGACAAAAGCTCTTCCTTTATGCTTCCACTGAACTTTCGTAGATCCTGTCATCAGCAACTGAACGGAGAACTTGATGAAGAGAGATGGACGCGCGCGCGCGCAAACACACACATACAACACACACACACACACACACACACACACACACACACACACACACACACACACACACCACGCACGCACGCACGCACGCACACGCACATACACATAGACAAGCACAGAGCAAAAAGTCATATATTTATATTTTAACTGTATAGTGGCATATCCCTTTCATTCAACACACACGCACACACACACACACACACACACACACACACACACACACACACTCATCGATTGATTTATTAGTGGTTAACTTTTTATCATCTCGAGGATCGCGTACTTTTGTGTGCCGAATGTGTGCAGGGAGGAATGGGGAAGAGGGATTGGTAGGGTATTCATGACATTTTATAGTTGACAAACGAGAGCTTTCTCAAAAAAATCCATCTTGTCATAGTTAATTGAAATGCACGCGTAACGTTAATAACCTCAATTTGATTTGATGCCCTATTTCTTTTTCAATGTCTTCCTCACAGCAGTGTAGGTCGTCAAGGATCGTGAGACACTTTCGTATTCAAAGCCCATTAACCAAATCAGAATGAAACTAATGCAGTGACCACGCGGATTCAATTCAACTGTGCTCGCTTCCTGACTGTCGTGGTGGCGCTTCCTGGCTTAGGAAACACTCTGCTATCGGACCAGACCTGCACGCTTCCTGACATGCCCATGGCACTGCGAACAACATAGCAACTGGAAAAACGTGGGCTAAACGTATGCTCCTATCATGAGCGAAGAGGGTGGGTTCGGGGTGTGAGCTGGGGTGGAGGGTAGCGGGAGTAGAATTCGAAGCCGTTGGTTCAGGGTGCCTCGAAGACCTATGTATGGTACAGTTGCAGAGGTGGAAGGGAGGGAAAAGGGGATGAGGAAAAGAAGGGGGGGGGGGGGGGGGGCGAAATCGCCCTTAGAATCTGAAACATTTTAAGGGGTAAAAATGACGTGGAAGCTTTGTCGTGAAAGATTATACGCAACGTTAGACAACAACAAAAGCAACAACAGCAGAAGACGTGTGTGTGTGTGTGTGTGTGTGTGTGTGTGTGTGTGTGTGTGTGTGTGTGTGTGTGTTGATGGTGGGGCTACGGAGCCTAGATGCTCCCGTCCTCTCCATACACATTCCACAGAGTTCAGCTCTGCGCACGCGCGCGCGCGCACACACACACACACACACATACACACACACGCATACAAACACGCGCGCGCGCGCGCGCGCGCGCACACACACACACACACACACACAACACACACACACACACACACACACACACACACACACACACACACACACACACACACACACACACACGTGCGCGCGGTTTTTATAAGTCGGAACGAAACAAAGCGAAACGAACCCAGTCTCTCGGCTTTCAGGAGATATAGACTTGGCCATAAACGGAGACGGGCGGTGGGACATTGAGATTCGCGCCGTGCAGTGTCCAGTGGGCAACACGTTCATGCAGTATGCTTTCCAGGGCTCCAATGAATGGTACCTGAAACTGCAAGTCAGAAACGGCAGGTGAGGGGAACTACTAGCTGGCGAAAGCAGAAAAAGTCTGGAATGAAATGAATAATAAATAAAACTACTGCTGCTACTGATGATGATGATGATGATGATAAAGATGATGATGATGATGATAATGATAACAATGGCAATGGTAACATAAAATACGTACTTTCTCTTAATAACATACACATGGTCCGAGATTGTATTGTGGCTGAAATAGGTGATCAATTCCATTTTGTTGTTGTTGTTTGTTTGTTTCATTGCCCAGAGGATACGACCATACTCAGTTTGTTCCAAACGACACCTGGAAGTATGCAGAATGTTTAATCTTTGCGGTATGCTAAGCAGCGAAGTAATGTCTGTTTAAATTATCCAGGTTGGGGTACAAGATAGAAACATTGTTCATTGCTCAGTACAGTAAGAGCAACAACACACATACACACACGTACGCACACGTACACACGCACGCACGCGCACACACACGCATACACACACTCACACACCACCCCCAATCCCCCCCCCCCCCCCCTCGTCCTCCCCAACACATCCCAGAGAGAGGGAGAGGAGAGGAGAGAGAGAGAGAGAGAGAGAGTTCTGTTTTCCTTAGGTCTATTTCCAACCCACCCGCCCTCCCCCCCAGCCCCTCCACCCCTCTTTCCTCTCTGCGCCCATCCCCGTCCCCATCTCCCACCCTTCATCAGCAGGATTAGATGGAACAGATTGGGGGAACACATGATTTAAAGATATAATAAGTCAAAAATCAACGTTGAATTGTTTCGGGGGTTGACGGGTCAGATCTACTGTCGCCATACGTTTTCCTCTCTGCTGGTGTCTTTGACTGTGAACGTCTGCAAACATGTCAATCTAGCAGTGATGCTGGGTAGTATGATAGCATGTGCATTCACCAGCTTCATGTCAATCTAGCAGTGATGCTGGGTAGTATGATAGCATGTGCATTCACCAGCTTCATATCAATCTAGCAGTGATGCTGGGTAGTATGATAGCATGTGCATTCACCAGCTTCATATCAATCTAGCAGTGATGCTGGGTAGTATGATAGCATGTGCATTCACCAGCTTCATATCAATCTAGCAGTGATGCTGGGTAGTATGATAGCATGTGCATTCACCAGCTTCATGTCAATCTAGCAGTGATGCTGGGTAGTATGATAGCGTGTGCATTCACCAGCTTCAGACCCACGAATAATCGACATTTCCAGAGTGCCCCCTCACAAGGTGCAAGCGAAGAATTTGCAAGGTACATGGATCTCGTTCACATTGTCGAAGGACGGGCACTGGATCGGTAAGTCCCATTTTGACAAAGCCGGTGACATCCCTGTACGTCTGACGTCAATCACTGGGGCCGTTGTGGATGACGCCATACCTCGATTGGGTGAGTTGAACAATACAACATTTAAAAATGTTTACTATGTTCACTTCGTGGAACATTGCAACTGTTCTACAAAGCTTCAGCTAATTCATACCTGCATCGTAGTAGACCTCTGGATGCCTTACAAGTATTACATTGTATAACTTTACAGTTGTCCCACATTGCCTTATACTTGCCACGCATAAAACTACAGTTGTTCCATACGGCAAGATATTCGCCACGTAAACATTGCAGTGTTCATTCTCGCATTACACCTGCCAGTTATCCAGTATGATACTCACATTTGCCCGTCCTCTTACTGAATTGTATTCATCCCACAGAACATTATGGTTGTTCCATGTATTTATCTTCTAGCCTTATGGGATTTTCTATAGCATCGATATTTACCCCAAGAAACATACATTTGTCCCGTATCGCCTTACACTTGCTGTATAAAACATAACAGTTGTCTCACACAGCATTGTAGTTTCCTCATAAACATTACAGTTGCGGGTCGTGCAAGATGATCCTTGCTCCATGGAACATTCCTGCTGTACCGTGTTGCACTGAATTTGCCTTGTGGCATATTACGTTTGTTCCGCTTAACATCCCGTAGAGCATTATGGGTATGCCATAGAGCATTTCAAATGACAGGTATTGCATTGATGTTATCGTATATAGCATTGAAATTGTAATATAAGGCTAATACTGACAAGTTCTCCTGTTTAGTGCTATAGTTGTTCTGCGTAATATCGCATTTGTTCTCTGACAGCACCGTTGTCTTGCAAGACGTTTGCAATTTTCTCAGAGAGGATTATACTTGTAATCTATTGCATAGACGAGTCTGCTTCTAGTCCTCCACTGTTACACAGCGACCGCCGCATAGAATGTTACGGCTATAGGGCATAACTTCGCAACTGTTCCACATAGCTTGCCAGTTGCCCCATGTAGCATTAAAACTGTCCCATACATGTAAACACTTTACAACTAGCAAACAAAATCACCAAAACCACGGATATGTGAACATTCGCAAGGAAAAATCATAGAGATGCTAAAAGCACAAAACAAACGAACACATCAAGCAAAAAAGATGCTCAAACGCTTGTGAAACTATTCCAATTAGTCAAAGTCATTAAAGTTTGGAGAGCTAAGGTATGTATTGGTTCTGTGCGTGAACAAAAAAAAGGAAACGTGTGTGTGTGTGTGTGTGTGTGTGTGTGAGAGAGAGAGAGAGAGAGAGAGAGAGAGACAGACAGACAGACAGACAGACAGACAGACAGACAGACAGACAGACAGACACAGAGATAGAGACAGAAAGTGAGAGACAGAGAAAGAGGTGGTGGTGGTGGTGGTGGTGGTGGTGGTGGTGGTCTCACATACCATGGCAATTGGCTTGCATAGTATTGAAAGATCCTGTAGGCCGGCATACGCACCATAGATATTGATTTTTAGTATTCATGTGACGAATTCTAAACTTTTAAGTAACAACAAATTTCCGAGATGAAATGAGAAAGGCATCGCGTACAGGCCAATCTTATGACTGAAGTACACGCAGACCCGTAACATACCATCGAACCGCACCACACTCTTCCCTCTCCGAAGATTCTCCCTGGTAGAAGAATTCAGTGGCACTTACCTGGTCGTTGATAACGTTATTTGCATTTCTTTATTTCCTCAAATTGTGTCTGTCTCTCTCTCTCTCTCTCTCTCTCTCTCTCTCTCTCTCTCTCTCTCTCTCTCTCTCTCTCTCTCTCTGTGTGTGTGTGTGTGTGAGTGTGTGTGTGTGTGTGTGTGTGTGTGTGTGTGTGTGTGTGTGTGTGTGTGTGTGTGTTTTGATCAGCTAATCTCGATGGACACCCTTGCATGTATAATTCTGGATTTTTTTGCTACATGATTTGTTACACATGTCATCACACAGTGATCGCTTTTGATCAGAATCTATTTCCCCACATTAGTTTTGATTCCAGACTTTCAGTACTGTTGTTCGTTATGTAGCGAGCAATATATGATTTTATCCTAATCTAGGAAGAAATCCTCCTTGTAGACCTACTTCTAATTCCAGACTTTCATTATTTTGCAACACGCACACATAAAGTTCTTGTATTATTGTTTGTCTGTTTCTCCATTCTTCTTTCTTTAAAAAAAAGTAGAAGAAAAAAAGCGCTGTTGATGGAGACTCATCATGTGTGTTCAGAGAACGACGTGGTGATGGATGGGAAGAAGAAGGTGCAGTTTCCGTTGGACAGTTCCCTCCCTAACGCTTGACTCCAGTGAAGAACAGTTTCCTCCCGAACGCTTGACTCCAGTGAAGAAGTTTCCTCCCTAACGCTTGACTCCAGTGAAGAACAGTTTCCTCCCTAACGCTTGACTGCAGTGAAGAACAGTTCCCTCCCTGATGCTTGACCCCAGTGAAGAACAGTTCCCTCCCTGATGCTTAACTCCAGTGAAGAACAGTTCCCTCCCTGATGCTTGACCCCAGTGAAGAACAGTTCCCTCCCTGATGCTTGACCCCAGTGAAGAACAGTTCCCTCCCTGATGCTTAACCCCAGTGAAGAACAGTTCCCTCCCTGATGCTTGACTCCAGTGAAGTACAGTCCCCTCCCTGATGCTTGACCCCAGTGAAGAACAGTTCCCTTCCTGATGCTTGACATCAGTGACGGACAGTGGAGGGGGCCTTAGGAATAACATGAAGTGAAATTGTCAGCTGACGTTACTTACATTAAGGCGAATATCGTACAGAACTGAACAGCGGCACGGGACATTCTCTGGGCCAGAGAGCGTAGATATGTGTCTTAGGAGGAAAACATAATCTGCTAAATTCTCTGGACCAAAGATAATTTGGCCTTGATTTCAAATTATGTACTTTGAGACAAATAAACACTCGTATGCTGACATAATGTAGATGACGAATAAACTTTTTTTTTCTCTCCAGTTTGTCGTAATTACCAGTTTAAGTGTCTGTTCGCCCGCCAGTTGCTGTGTTTGTCTGTCTTTCCCTCTCTCCCTTTATAGATTGGTCATATAAATCGTCAGCAACAGACCAGCCTGAGGATGGATAACTTTCTCTAACACTACTTTCAAATGTTGGTGTCTGTCCTTAATGGTAATGCTATGTTATTATGGCTTATGTCAAACACCTCTGGCAAGAGGAATGGAACTCGCAGATAAACTGTTTAAAATCTGTCCAAACCTGAAAGGGTTTTTACCATGTTATCGAGGCGGCCGTAAACAAGAAACAGTTTTGTGATGCTTGCATACAGGCCACTTCTTGTACACCCATTCCTATTTTTTTTAAAGGTGAAGAAGCTCCGTGGTGCATTCCATGTTATGTACCACTCACAGTGAAACATATTCTTTTAGAGTGTTGGGACTTGCATGATGTGAGACATAAACACTTTACAGCAGACTCCATGATACAGCAGACTCCATGAAAAACCTTGTTCAGAGATGTCCCACCCGATGTGATCTTGGAATTTCTGAAGGAGATCAACATTTTCCCTCTGATCTAAGATTTTGAGGAAAGATTTTAAACAAAATTTCTGGTGTGCAGAAAGTGTGTTTTAAAGGGTCGTGTGAATTAGTTGTTTTTTTTTTAAATAATGACTTGCGAGTTGACTTCAACGCGGTGACAGCCCTGATATGGCCCCTTGCTGTCGGCTGGGCTATAAGCAACATTACCTTACCGTACCACGTCGTTTCCATATCAATGCCACATTTTCCCATCAATCAAATGTTTATTTCAGAACAGTAGTGTGCTATTCACTTGAGAACAAACCAGTAGTGTGCTATTCACTTGAGGACAAACCAATCAAAATTTTGGTTAAAAAAAATGATGCTTGTGTATTTATCTAAATTATGCACTCGGTGAGAAATGTTTCTGTTATAAACAAACATGGAGACCAAGAGAGGCCAGCGCCAGCGACAACCCTGACCTCATCAACGTTCTCAAATGGTCTCTTGTTCCTGGAGAAGCCGTAACTGAACCACTGCAGCCTGACATTTTGTTTTGCACAGAGCATAACATTATTACACAATGATGCAGTGAAGTTTGGGTTTAATGTACCCTACTTGGAGTTGGATGTAACTGCTGTTCCCCAGATGGAACTATGAGCAATGACCTTATACCTACCTACCTACATATCAATTACTTTAATGTATCAACTTGTCAAATCAACAACAATGCACAGTAGTCCAGACTGCAGGCGCATCGATAAAAGTTATCTTTCACATGTTCTCTCTCTCTCTCTCTCTCTCTCTCTCTCTCTCTCTCTCTTCTCTCTCTCTCTCTCTCTCTCTCTCTTTCTATTCACCCTCTTTCTCTCTCTGTCCCCACGTCCTTCTTTCTCTCTCTGGCTGGCTCCAATTCTTTGTCTGTCAGTGCTTTAGTCAGCTTTATATATCTAATACTATTTAAAGCACAGTTTGAAAGTCAACATCTGTCAGTTTCAAGGCTGGTTTATGAGGTGATTCCGCCTTGACCAAACAGCCTACATACGTATGTACATACATACATACACACATGCATACACCATCCATCCATCCATCCATCCAGGCATGCATACATACATATACATACATTCATAATACAAACACATACACACGTATACGTACATGCATACACCATCCATCCAGACATACATACATATACATACATAATACATACATATACATACATACATACATGCATACATACATGTATGACAATGTGGCTTCCAAGGCCTGATTCCTGCGCTATGAACTGACTTCCCAACTCTTTTGGCAACTTCAGTCTTCTTGGTTGATTGGTCTCCCTATACCGCTGGCCACAATGCTACTGCTCCGTGTCACAGGTAGTCCCTATCTCCCCCATACCACGGGGAGCAGCGTTGGCCTCTCACCCCAGCCCGTCAGTGTCTGCCAGGACATCATGCCTGCAGTCTCCAACGATGAAGGCCACAGACCCCAGACAGCTCTTGCTCTATGTCTAGTACCTCTATTGTACATGCGGCCGATCAGAATCCTGAGACCAGAGATGACAAGCGTGCGAGGGATGTAGACATTGGTTCCACACGTCTCAGCCCCTGATTCTGTGTTTCCGACAACAAGGATTCGGTGTCAAAATACATTATTTCTGAAATGCCAGCTACGGTATTACCGCATCTAACCTCTTTGGTATTGAAGGAAATGCATAATTTGTGAACGTGCTAGCTATAGCGCCCTGCTTTCAACATCTTCGGTATTGACTGAAATGCATTATTTGTAACGTGCGAACTATAGTACCACTGCATTCAGCGCCTTGAGTATGGAAATCTGTTGTACCACTTCATTTAACGTCTTTGATATTGACGAAAATGCAATATTTGCAAACGTGCCAACTATAGTACCTCAGCATTTGACACGTCTTTGGTGTTGAGGTAAATGCATTATTTGTAAACATGTCGGTCATGATATCCATGCATTCAACGTCTTTGGCATTGGCCACACCAGCCATACCACTCGTATTCAACCCCTGCATTAAACCTCTTTGGTATTGACTCTACTTACTACTCATCCTCAAGACTACAATACCCATGCATTCACCTTAGGTGTTGACTACACCAACCATACCATTCATCTTGAAGACTACAGTACCCCTGCATTCAACCTAGGTGTTGACCACATCAACCACACCACTCATCTTCAAGACTACAGTACCCATACATTCACCTTAGGTGTTGACCACACCAACCACACCACTCATCTTCAGGACTACAGTACCCGTGCATTCACCTTATGTGTTGACCACACCAACCACACCACTCATTTTCAAGACTACAGTAGGGCCTACCCATGCACTCACCCTAGGTGTTGACCACACCAACCATACCACTCATCTTCAAGACTACAGTATCCCATGCATTCACCCTAGGTGTTGACCACACCAACCATACCACTCATCTTCAAGACTACAGTACCCCTGCATTTACCTTCTTTGGTGTTGACCACACCAACCATGCTCCCATCTTCAAGTCAACAATACTCCTGCACTCACTCCTTTTAATACTGACCACACCAACCACGCCACTCATCTTCAAAACCAGTCAAACATTGAAGACCTCGCATCTCTGCATACATCTACCCCAAATAGAACAGCCAGCAGTGGGCCTACAAAAAACAAAACAAAAAACCAGCCGTTGCTGAGCTGCAATATAGGTTGTCATTGACGCACGTCCAAGAACAATTACTTCCAGAGACCAGTGAGACAATGCAATAATCTCAATAAATAGACCGCGTGGAGTTGAGACTCGTTTTTGAAACCAATATAAACACAGAATGTGTGTGTGTGTGTGTGTGTGTGTGTGTGTGTGTGTGCGTGAGACGTCACTGAAAAGATGTTCTTCGGTAAGTCGACTACACCCTCCCTCCTTCCCTCTACTCTACATTGCGTCACAGATAAAGTTGACGTAACGATCCTTACTTCTTCTATGCCGGTAATTAGATTGAAGATAGCTGCCTGGTATTTCTTGCCGGGCCACAAAGGTTGTCACTTGCTGTTGTCGTGTGCCGGTGGAGGTGGAGGACACGTATAGACATCGCATGCATCCTATGTGAGAAACTGGAGGAATAAATGAGATAAATGAAAATGAGTGACTGATATTTGAATGGTACGGGAAACGACTGAATGAGCGCCAGTAGGCTGCTCTTCGGCCGGTTCTACCTGGGTAGGCAGCCCGTTGAGTGAGTGAGGTAGTGTGTTTATTGTAAAGCGCTTAGAGCTTGGTCTGTGACCGAGGACAGGCGCTATATAAATACCCAATATAATAATAATAGTTAAGTGATTACCACCGGTATTTCCTTCTCGACTCGTGCCTCATCTCAAGCCCTGCCGCTTCCACCCAAACGCCTCACTTGCTCTGCACGTGTGCATCAGGAGGAGACAGTGCCAATTCACACCTCACTTTTACAGACTCTGAGATTGGCATGTTTGATGTTAATCCACCGGTGCAGGAGTAATGCGTGTATTGTCCAACACCATACTGCATATTATGTTCAGTTTCTAAAAAGAACTGACCCCTGTCAATCACATAGCCGCCCTCAAATCTGACGTAGCCTCATTCTCTAAAAATTACAGGACTGGCCCAAAGTCACAACTAATTACAACCCATAAGACTAGAGACAGTCCGTTGCAGTTGGAAAAAGCAAAAGAAAAATAAAACAAGCGTTTGCCAGACTGGGAAACGCGTTTCCCGATCTACTGAGACGCGTTCAATTTCCATTGGAAAGTGACACCAGTCAATCACATCTCCCACAACATGATTTGGCTTCACTCAACAACAAACAACAATAACAAAAGGACAGAACTAGCCTACAGTCATAGCCCATTATATGCCATAAAACTGGAAACAGTCCATTACAGCTGAAAAAAACCCAAGTGTTGTCCAGACTGCGGAATGTTTATATCCCCAACTTTTGAGATTCTGGTTCTTGAAATTTTCATTGACTGACCTAGAAGAAAAGTAAGTGGTATCATTATACGTATTTATACCATATGCCAATGTTTGGTAAAATGTTCAGACGATTGATTAATACTGTTCATTGTATACATACGTATGTGACTGATTGGCAACTGTGCTGGTTTTACTTTTCAAACCTTAGAATTTGACGGCATTGAAGAGTTATTTCCCTTCGACTGATCAGCAGTTTTTCATGGTCTTACAGCGCTGATCAGCAGTTTCTCATGGTCTTACAGCGCTGATCAGCAGTTTCTCATGGTCTTACAGCGCTGTTTAAAATCCTTTCGTCCCTGAGTAGGAAACGAAAGTGAAGACCATAAAATTAAAGGTCTTACATAGATGTTAAGTCTTATATGCTAGTTGTGACCCCACACTTTTCCTAAAAGTTCGGAGGGCAAGTGCGAAGACTTTTCCAGCCACTAACCCTACATCTCTTGAGATCCTGGGTCCCTACCCATGAGAGAATCGGGCGAGCATGAGAAAGAGAACCCACGCAAACACTGGACTATGTGGACAACCAGCTGACCAACAGGCCTACATCAGGTGCTGAGGTCAAGAGACAGGAGAGCGACCCTACAGCCCCAGCCAGGCAACATCACTCAAAACATAAGTGCACCATCCCCTGGACTGCGAAAAATGAAAAGCCTGCAGGTCAAAGCGACCCTAAGCTATCAAGATTCCATCTCTATGTCAGAGAGTGTATTTATTGCCTAGAAGTCGTTTCGTTCGTTCGTAGCTGAGACGAACGACCTGTTGGCCGGAGAACCTTGAGCAGAAGGTATAGCCTTTGCGCAGACATAGGTCTGCATATTCTGTGGAACTGTTGTCGCTGGCAGTAGTGGGTGAGTTCCTTGTGGGGGCCGTCGTATATTGCTCTCTGAGCTCTGGTTCCTTTTAACTTTTAACTTTAGTTCAAATTCGGGTGTTGGTCGGCCGACGATGGGCGTCGGTGTATTTGGCCTCTTTCCCCAAACAAGAGGCTGTCTTCAGGACCACCACGAGCCTTCTTTGTGCTCGGGTGGCGATGGTCCTGTGCCGCGTGAGTCCGCCTCAAAGAGGGAGCAGGACGAAAGTCGCTTGGGCGCTGCACGAGTCCCTAACATTTGGCGGGCCACGCAGACCACGGCCAAGAGGGCAGTTTTTCAGCCTAACCCCATGAGTGCCCCTTGCTTATGCTGTGAGGACGTAAAACTCATCCATTCCAGGAGAGCCGCCATGCCTGTCTGGCTCAGAGCATGGTATCCCGGGCCACGGTAATCGTAGTCAGGCAGTGCGTCATCGCCGATCGCCCCACTCTCCAAAAGCGGTCCCCAGGCGACACAGACTAGACCCGCCGTCACCCATATGGCTGGAAGGATCGCTGCACTGCCTGATACTGACCTCTCACATCAGTGTCCCTCAAAGGAGAGCTGCCACCTCTCCCTTGGCGTCCGGTGCTGTGCCACCTCTAGCGAACTAGAAGTCGCCAGGCCTTTCACATCAACAGGGAGAAGGGGGCTCTGCTTCCAGTCTATGCACTTTCGTGCGCTCTGCCTGGGGTTTTGTCGATGTCATAACTATATTATGGTTAGCGATGCTGGACTGATGGTGAACGGTTGGTAATTAACGGGTACTCCTACCATGTGAACTAAAACCGGGAAGACGGATCTTGTGAACTAAGCTTACTTCTGATTGGTATCTTTGGTACTGCATAATAGATGTAGCTGAAGAAAATAAAAATGATAATTTGCTCTGGAAAAAGTGAGGGATGGTTAAAAGCCATCAGTCTGTCAAACCCAGCTTGCACCCAACAGCTTCAGATAAATAAAATCAATGTTAAAATGTTACACAGCTTTTTTTTTTTTTTTTTCCAGGAAGTTATCAAAACGTTTGGCTGGGGAGTGTGTGTGTGTGTGTGTGTGTGTGGGGGGGGGGGGGGGGAAGAACAAAAAAAAATATGGTTCGGCTGGGGGTCGAACCCAGGACCTCTCGCGTGTGAGGCGAGCGTGATAACCACTACACTACCGAACCCCACTGTTACATAGCAGCAATTAAGGAATTATCAAATATAGACCTCGTTACTCAGCTACAGCCACATCCGCTTTGAGCACTCTTTTGACTGTGAAAATGAAAATGGATCAACACCAATCTTGTAGGGTAGAAACATGCATCCGTCTTGTTGATGCGGTCTAAGTATCCTTGTCAAAATCTTCTTCAAACGGCAACATATCTGATTTTTGTTTCTGTGTTGCGGAAAGGTAGATCAGTTTAAAATGTCTGACTCTTCGAGGTGGCAGAGGAGAAGTCGTAGTGCACGAGACACCGATCCATCGCCTGCACCGGCACCTAAACCTCCGGCTCCTATTATTTTGGGTCTAGCTCGACCCAGTGTTTCGCAGCATGATCAACAAGACCAGGGATCTCCGCAGTCCCAAAACCAGGGGGACTCGGCATCATCAGCCATTCAGGCTGAACAGAGCGCAGCGGGTGGTGCAGTTTCGCGTGCAGCAGGTGACAAACCCATTTTCTTGTTGAAATCACGCGACGAGAACCGCCCATCGGTCACGCCAGCGCCTGCGCCAACATCTGCCTCAGTGGATTCCAATATTTCCCACTCCGCTCATCCATATCCAGCATCACACGCGCCATATCCAGTTCAACCACAGCGACACACCTCGACATCCCAATCGAGCGCGGAAGCTGGTAAAAACCGTCTCGCAGCACCCACGGAAATGAAACACAGTGTGCAGATAATCGATGAGAATTTTCGATGGATTGATGAAGGAATTGAGGACCTTGTGGACCAAACTGACTACTTAGTTGTTGGTGCTATTGGGTTACCAGGTGCAGGAAAATCAACCATTATGTCGCTGTTGGCTGGAAACACAGCTCAAGATCCATACAGAAGCTACATCTTTCACCCACAAGTCAAAGAAACGCGTGAAGATGCGTTTCATCAGACTGTGGGCGTGGAGATGTTTGCATCACCAGAAAGAATCATCTTGTTAGACACGCAACCAGTGTTTAGTGCTTCAGTTATGGATGTCCTGATCCGACAAGAAAAGAAATATTCTCAAGATTACACATCAACGGAAACCTGTGTGGAAGTGCAGTCACTTCAGATTATTTCATTTTTGATGACTGTGTGCCATGTGATCATTGTTGCTCAGGATTGGTTCACTGACCTTACCTTTTTACGATCATTACTCACAGCTGAAATGCTGCGCCCCCAGACCCACATCGGTAGCCATGAAGGGTCACAGAGCAGCAGTCACCAGGAGGACACCACTGACTTTCATCCAACTATTGTGTTCGCTCTGAATAAAGCTACCCAAGATGATTTCACACCAGAAACTTACACAGATATGAAATTGACACTTCATAGCATTTTCCGTTCATCAAAGCTTCATTACCAAGGTGCTGTCAACATGCATAAAGATGGGATCATTTCTGCTGTGAAGGCAAAGGAGGAGGGCTGTTTTGTAGATGTCAATCTCTTTCTTCTGCCCACGATGGAGTACTACAAAGCAGAGCCTGAATCTATCTTGACCACGTTGCCTGAATATCGAGGCTTTCCAAGTTTTACATTCATTCTGCGGTCACTGAGGAATCAGATTTATGCCTTGCCCAGACTGCCAATGACTCCGTCTCCGTTGTCTGAGCGAAACTGGTTTCATTTTGCTGCTCGCACCTGGGAAGCAGTGAAAAAATCTCAGCTCATATTTGAATACAACAGACTATTGCCATAGGTCTTGAACAGGAACTGGCAGAGAACATAATTTCTGACTCAGTGACTGAAGAGTTGTGGCTGGTCGGGGTTTTTTTAAAATATTTTTTTCCATCTGAAGGAGCACATTTAAACA
>CM065724.1:18497732-18540232 GCA_033310375.1 Conus canariensis | reverse complement strand
AAAAAGCACATCAGTGTTTATCAATTACCTTCTGTAAATAAAGAGTTTTGTCTTAACTTCTTTTTCTCTCTTTATTACATTTGATTTTTTTCTCATCTGTCATTCAACATCTGGTTACCAGTAAGGATCTGAATATTTTCCCACAGAGCAGATCGGGCAGATGAGATGCTTTGTGCATCAACTGTTCAGTATTCCTTGGAAGATTAGGATTTGAACCGCTCTTTCACCCCCACCCCACTCCCTGCCCCCTTCCACTCTCTCCTTCCCCCTTGTTCGCCTCTCGTTAATTCACTTCACAGTAAAAGGATCTTTCCCTTCAACGTCATGAGTGTGTGTACTTTTTTCTTTTTCTTTTTTTTTTTTTTTTAAAATTTAATTAGAAATGGTAACCTTTCGTAGTCAACATATGATGAATACCTCAAAACACAGGCAGAGGCTACACACCAAAAATTAATGCACCCAAGACCTTACTTAATGAATAGAGTAGGCTATTTATCGATAGGCATAATGTTTATTGTGTCTGACAGTTGATTACACTTCTTTTCTTTCACATGCCCGTCAAGGTACATGTGAGATGGTAGCAAGCAGACAGATTAAAGAAAGGAATCATTTAGGAAAGCCAGCGGGCGCAGAATTCGCGCCACGGGTAAGTTCCAGTATGTGAGGTCAAGTGAGGCCTTATGTAGGCTATCCTACATTGAGAGTGTTATCATCTGGGAAAATCTCTGTAAACAAGTGAGATGATTGGGTGAAAGGTGTGTTTATCTGATCCATTTTAGTTCAATTTTAATTTAATTTTATATTGTGGCTCAATTTTATGCAAAACGCCTCATCAGGGAAATGTTTTAAAAAATAAATGACGTGATTGATGGGGATTTGTATTTGCATTTGATCTGTATTCAGTTTAATTCTAAATTGTCGCAACATTTCCTGCTATGCCTCAGAACGCTTACATGGATTGAATAGTGTTTCGATAGGTGAAATCGATTTTTGGTATTTGGCCACTTTCAGTCTAGCCTTTGCAATTCTAGAGTGTCCTAATAGCTCAGGGGAGATAACTCTTATCGTAGCGCCAATTACCGCGTGGTGGGAAGGCGACTGCTTGGGTTTGCAAGTTGAACACGTTACAGATTGTCTGCTCTAAGGATCTGCTCTAGACCAGCGTAAGAAGGTAATCATAACAAACAACAATCGTTTCTCCGTCAGATCTCGTGTTTTTTTTGAGTAAGATGTTCTAAATCTGTAATAGTGCCACTAAATCACGTGCAGCGCATTTTAATTAAATCAATGAATATCATCTGTTTCATTTTCCCACTCTTATTCAAATTTTTGATTAAAAAAAGAACCTTTTCCCCAAACAGCGCACCTTTCTTCACCCCACCTTCACTCTCCCTCTGTCTACTGTTCCTTCCTTTTATCTATCTGTATTTAAACTTACGTGAAATGAAAATATATTTAGTTCTTATAGTTATACGGCTTGACTGCAAATGTTGTAGTGTCGGAAATGTTAATGATTAGGGAGGGGATGTCAGAGGAGGTGGGGGAAGGGGGAGGAGGGGGGGGGGGGGGGCTGCAGCCACAACTGACTAAAACATCACTGCAGTCTGCCATTTGTTTTCCAATAAAAGTGTGGTTTGGAGTTGGGGCAAACTTTTCTTCCTTATTTTCATGAATTTAAAAGTGTTGTGTAGGTAGGGGGTATCCAAAATTATCATTTTCCCAGTGTTTAGAAAGGTTGTTCTCTCATCCTCTAAATTTCTGTAAACTTCATGAATAGGGGGAAGAAGGATGGGGGTGGAAGCATGATAACATGCTGTCCATATGGTTTTGGCTTGTAATATTTGTGGGGCCAGTTCTAACCCCCCCCCCCCCCATCCTCCCCACCCCCACCGATATTTTCATTGGGTAACCTGTACCCCTGGCCCAACCCCATTCCCCCTGCTCCGGTTCCAAAACAACTGAAGGACTAATTTTGAGTTACTGAATATGTGCTTTATTCCTTTTACATTAAATTAAATACTAGGTCTGTGACTTAGATACAACAGTGAAGCCACAGGTCCACTTACTTTGGACAGAATGGTTTCTCATGATCTTGTCTCATATGACCATACGACATAAGCACAGAAATTTGTGTTCTTTTCTGTCCTGCTGTCACAATCTGGGTTCTTGTATTTTTGTGTAGCTCAACAGGAAAGTTTGTTAAGTTTGGCATGTTAATGTGGTACTGTTATCTCACAATCCTGGAAAAAAAAAGCTGTTTAATCTTATCCCTCCCTCCTCCCTCTCCTTTTTTTTCTTGTGTTTTTCATTTTTCAGAAGGTATGGTGTATACTTAGGTGCCCCACAATTCTCTTAAAGGTATATTTTTTAAATGAAGTAGGCTGAACAGACCCATTCTGGATCAGATTGAAACCAAGGCAGTTTTTCTTTCTTTCTTTCTTTCTTCCTTCATTTCTTGCTTTTCTTCTTCTTCTTTTTTTAATCCTCAATCTAAAAATATATATCCCCTTAAAAATGTAGTTCAGAGTCTCACTGAAGGGAGCATTCTGATGTTTGTAACAGATTACGCAACTGATCTGCTGCTATAATGTGAATTTAGTCAAAATTCTGTAGTAACTTGCCTAGTGGATCCTGCATATCTATTGTTCAGTAGAACTGGAGCAGCCCAGCCAAGGGTCAGTGGAAGATGTATTATAAGAAATAAACACCACCCAAACTTTATCATTATCACCATTTATTACTGAAACACCTTCCAATGACCAGTTTGATAACATACATTTAAGAAGCTGATGCTAGTCTGTGGCCCACCATTGTTACTGTTCTCACCACATACTCTAAACCGTCCTTGCACAATTTTGCTAATTAGTATGTTTTCTCCAAGTTCCCTAGAGAGAGAGAGAGAGGGAGAGAGGGAGACTCAGTTTTCGTTAGTAACATCCTTTGAATTCTTGAATAGAGGGGAATCCTCAGGAGGTTTCTAGTGCAGCTTCTTTAAGTGATCATTTCAGATATATTGCTACTTAGCTCTCCACACCCTCCATCCTATCCCCTCAGGAAAAAAGTAGTTGTTGGAAACATATCTTTTGCCATCTGAGCTTTCATGTCAGCCATCAGTCCGAAAGAGGGGAGGTAGTTTTCATGTTAATTCTAGTAGGTTTGCTTTGCTGAACCAGGGAAAAGTGGCATCCTTTGCTGTAAATTTAGATTAAGATTGCTGCAGACACACTGGGTAATTATCTATGTGTTTGACTACTGGTAAAGCTAAAGACATAGAAATGATCAAATATGGAATGTCAGCGATCATGAGTGTCAACCATTACAAAAGGTTGAAGAAAAAATTGAGCCTACATGCCTACCCAATTTTTTGGCTGTGTTTCCTCAGCTCCAAATATTAGTATTGTTTATCTAGTGTGTGTGTGTGTGTGTGTGTGTGTGTGTGTGTGTGTGTGTGTGAGAGAGAGAGAGAGAGAGAGAGAGAGAGTGTGGGTGTATGTGTCACTGTGTGTGTGTGTGTGTGTGTGTGTGTGTGTGTGTTCTAGAGAATAAAAGATCTGAACCATCATGATAGAAATGGCCTAATCACATGTTCAGTCCATCCACACAATCTCATATGCTCACTTGTTCACACACACATACACACACTCACACTAAGCTGATGTGAACAATCATGCAATGGAACATTGAAAGACAGAAAGCAGGAGAGAGTGAGAGGGGAGGGAGATTCAATGATTTGTGCATACATGATTTTAACAGAAATATCTGCTGTTGTCCACACAATTACTTGACAATGTGAATATTTGATTGTATTATTGATAGACATGCATAAACTCACAAATATATCAATGCATGCATCATATAAGATCTTTAGTCTAGATCAGTTAAGGATCTCTGGTGGCCACACATTGTTCCTTTCCTTTTAGGCAAGAAGACACCATGAAGTACATCCTGGTGACAGGGGGAGTAATCAGCGGGGTGGGCAAGGGCGTCATTGCCAGCAGCATCGGCACCATCCTGCGGTCCTGCGGCATTCGAGTGACCTCCATCAAGATCGACCCCTACATCAACATTGACGCTGGAACGTTTTCACCCTATGAACATGGTGAACTGTGCTTGTGGTTGTTATGACACACAGAACATTGCAAACAGAATGTATGTTTTGAGTTGGTTTTTATGATTAATATTATGTTTTTGTATAGAAGGGAAGGAGGAAAGTTTTGGAGACGTGGGAGTGGCGGTCGGGGAAGTAGGTCAAGGAGAGGATTTGTGCCCCCATTTAGTGGTTTTGGTATTTTTGGTACACTATAACCTATAAAAGAAAAAAAAACACTCGCACACATAATGTACATACACGCACACACACCACTCACACACTCACACACACACACACACACACACACACACACACACACACACACACACACACATATGCCATCATTGGTATCTGTATTCCATTGTACAATAAAATCTGTCTTAAAAAAGTACATTCCAGTTAATGTCAGTAAATCTGTTTCTTTTTTGTTTGTTTGTTTTTCTGTTGTTGTTGCCAGTTTCCTGATTTGGTGAACGCAGTCCATGATTGTTAACTCTTTCATTTTTAATTTTATTCTTTCAAGATTTAAGATTTTACGGACGAAAGATTTTTAACGAAGTTTCTGGTGCGTTTTAGGAGATGTCATTTAAAGAGATGTATGAAAGTTTTGTTTTTTTTTAATTTAATTTTTTTAAATTTTAAAATGACTAGTGAGTTGATTTTAACGTGGTGACAGCCCTGATGTGGCCCTTTGCGGTCGGCTGGGCTATAAGCAACATTATCTTATTTTATCTTATTCTTTCAAGAGAGATTTGATGTGAAACATGCAGATAAATGGTTCGTGTTTCTTCCATTTTTGAAACAACTGTAATACATGATTTTATGTATTAAATCTGAATGAAATGATTTCTTTGTGGTTGTCATGGTTATGGGTATGAACATTGCATTCTGGTTGCCATGTCATTTTCCTTAGAAAGGGAAGGAGGGAGCGTTAGCATCTCAGAGTAACCACTACAAACAGACAAACCAATCACTCAGCGAATTTTACACCAATCTATACACCCCAACCCAACTCACACCGAAGCCAAAAACCAAGCAAAGACTGAGAAGACTACTACTTTTTGCTAAAGACTAACACTGCATTTCTTTACCACTACCAGGCGAGGTGTTTGTCTTGGACGATGGGGGAGAAGTTGATCTGGACCTTGGTAACTACGAGCGCTTTCTGGACGTGACCCTTCACCGTGACAATAATATCACCACGGGCAAGATCTACCAGCAGGTCATCAGCCGTGAGCGTCAAGGGGACTACCTCGGCAAGACAGTTCAAGGTGAGTTCCTGTGTCAGAGCTCGTTAATCAGAAGCCACCCTGTCCCCTTGTCCTGACTGGAAAGACTGGTTTATCTGCTTTGGTAAAAAGGCACGCAGAGCCAGTCTTGACTGGTATGCTAAGATCTCTATTCTTTTGCATATTACCACATCCGTAACTTCAAAATGTATATGATCGCAAGTGAGAATGCTTAGCAAATCTTATGCATGTATCTGTCAAATTGGGAAATGAAAATACTTCGTAATATTAGAGGAACTGTTAAACTGGTAAATGAAAATAGTGTGTATTTGTTGAATTGGCAAATCAAAATACTTGGTAGTATTAAAGGAATCATCAAACTTGTAATAAGTGAAATGTTTGATAATAGTAAAGGAACTGGTAGATTGGTAAATGAAAATACTTGGTAATAGTAAAGGAACTGGTAGATTGGTAAATGAAAATACTTGGTAATAGTAAAGGAACTGGTAGATTGGTAAATGAAAATACTTGGTAATACTAGAGAAACCTGTTCATTTGTGCTTTGTTAAGCAAAATGTAATTTTTGCTCAGCAAATCAAAGGAATGCTTAGAATCATTTTGAATAAATAACAGTCTCAAGCAGATCATACCATCATCGCTAAAGCACAGACTGGATTCTGCAAAGGTAGAAGTATCATTGAACAAATCTTATGCTTACACAACCTAAGCAAGACGCATCTCAGAGGGAGTTCAACCATGTCTTCATAGAGTACAAGAAGGCGTTCTTCAGAATCTGGCCTGGCCACAATAAAGAACTTTAACATTGGGCAAAAGCTGATCAACACTAGCCAGCAACTGTACTCCAAAGCGACCAGCGCTCATATCTGATGCTGTTGGAGAGTGGTTCTGTACTTCAATCGGAGTTCATCATGGCTGCTTTATGTCTCCCATACTTTTCCACTTATTCCTGGAATGGATTATGACTGCGCTTTAAGATAATGTCTACACAGATAACACTGAATGGACTATCATAAAGCTTCAGTTTGCAGATGACATTGATGGACATGCAGTCGGTGAAAAAGAGCTCACCAAGCTTGTTGAAAGGCTAGGTGAAACATCAACAAGAGAAGGCCTGGAAATCAACAGTGAGAAGACAAAGTGTGTGGCTGGCCACAACACCACTGCCAATAATGGTGTTACTCCATGTGGACAAAGTGTCTGGCTGGCCACAACACCACTGTCAATAATGGTGTAACTCCCTGTGGACAAAGTGGCTGGCTGGCCACAACACCACTGCCAATAATGGTGTAACTCCATGTGGACAAAGTGTCTGGCTGGCCACAACATCGCTGTCAATAATGGTGTAACTCCATGTGGACAAAGTGGCTGGCTGGCCACAACACCACTGCCAATAATGGTGTAACTCCATGTGGACGAAGTGGCTGGCTGGCCACAACACCACTGTCAGTAATGGTGTAACTCCATGTGGACAAAGTGTCTGGCAAGCCACAACACCACTGTCAATAATGGTGTAACTCCCTGTGGACAAAGTAGCTGGCTGGCCACAACACCACTGTCAATAATGGTGTAACTCCCTGTAGACAAAGTAGCTGGCTGGCCACAACACCACTGTCAGTAATGTGTAACTCCCTGTGGACAAAGTGTCTGGCAAGCCACAATACCACTGTCAGTAATGGTGTAACTCCCTGTGGACAAAGTGGCTGGCTGGCCACAACACTGTCAATAATGGTGTAACTCCCTGTGGACAAAGTGTCTGGCAAGCCACAACACCACTGTCAATAATGGTGTAACTCCCTGTGGACAAAGTGTCTGGCAAGCCACAACACCACTGTCAATAATGGTGTAACTCCCTGTGGAAAAAGTGGCTGGCTGGCCACAACACCACTGTCAGTAATGGTGTAACTCCCTGTGGACAAAGTGGCTGGCTGGCCACAACACCGCTGTCAATAATGGTGTAACTTCCTGTGGACAAAGTGTCTGGCAAGCCACAACACCACTGTCAGTAATGGTGTAACTCCCTGTGGACAAAGTAGCTGGCTGGCCACAACACCACTGTCAATAATGTGTAACTCCCTGTGGACAAAGTAGCTGGCTGGTCACAACACCACTGTCAATAATGGTGTATCTCCCTGTGGACAAAGTGTCTGGCGAGCCACATCACCACTGTCAATAATGTGTAACTCCCTGTGGACAAAGTGGCTGGCTGGCCACAACACCGCTGTCAGTAATGTGTAACTCCCTGTGGACAAAGTGTCTGGCTGGCCACAACACCACTGTCAATAATGTGTAACTCCCTGTGGACAGAGTAGCTGGCTGGCCACAACACCACTGTCAGTAATGTGTAACTCCCTGTGGACAAAGTCTGGCTGGCCACAACACCACTGTCAATAATGGTGTAACTCCCTGTGGACAAAGTGGCTGGCTAGCCACAACACCACTGTCAATAATGGTGTAACTCCCTGTGGACAAAGTAGCTGGCTGGCCACAACACCACTGTCAATAATGGTGTAACTCCCTGTGGACAAACTGTTTGGCTAGCCACAACACCACTGTCAATAATGTGTAACTCCCTGTGGACAAAGTAGCTGGCTGGCCACAACACCACTGTCAATAATGTGTAACTCCCTGTGGACAAAGTGTCTGGCAAGCCACAACACCACTGTCAATAATGTGTAACTCCATGTGGACAAAGTGTCTGGCTGGCCACAACACCACTGTCAGTAATTGTGTAACTCCCTGTGGACAAAGTGTTTGGCTAGCCACAACACCACTGTCAATAATGTGTAACTCCCTGTGGACAAAGTGGCTGGCTGGCCACAACACCACTGTCAATAATGGTGTAACTCCTGTGGACAAAGTAGCTGGCTAGCCACAACACCACTGTCAATAATGTGTAACTCCCTGTGGACAAAGTAGCTGGCTGGCCACAACACCACTGTCAATAATGTGTAACTCCCTGTGGACAAAGTAGCTGGCTGGCCACAACACCACTGTCAATAATGGTGTATCTCCCTGTGGACAAAGTGTCTGGCTGGCCACAACACCACTGTCATAATGTGTAACTCCCTGTGGACAGAGTAGCTGGCTGGTCACAACACCACTGTCAATAATGTGTAACTCCCTGTGGACAAAGTGTCTGGCTGGCCACAACACCACTGTCAATAATGGTGTAACTCCCTGTGGACAAAGTGGCTGGCTGGCCACAACACCGCTGTCAATAATGGTGTAACTCCCTGTGGACAAAGTGTCTGGCTAGCCACAACACCATTGTCAATAATGTGTAACTCCCTGTGGACAAAGTGTCTGGCTGGCCGCAACACCACTGTCAATAATGTGTAACTCCCTGTGGACAAAGTGTCTGGCTGGCCACAACACCACTGTCAGTAATGTGTAACTCCCTGTGGACAAAGTGTCTGGCTGGCCACAACACCACTGTCAGTAATGTGTAACTCCCTGTGGACAAAGTGTCTGGCTGGCCACAACACCACTGTCAGTAATGTGTAACTCCCTGTGGACAAAGTGTCTGGCTGGCCACAACACCACTGTCAGTAATGTGTAACTCCCTGTGGACAAAGTGGCTGGCTGGCCACAACACCACTGTCAGTAATGTGTAACTCCCTGTGGACAAAGTGTCTGGCTGGCCACAACACCACTGTCAATAATGGTGTAACTTCCTGTGGACAAAGTGTCTGGCAAGCCACAACACCACTGTCAATAATGGTGTAACTTCCTGTGGACAAAGTGGCTGGCAAGCCACAACACCACTGTCAATAATTGTGTAACTCCCTGTGGACAAAGTGTCTGGCAAGCCACAACACCACTGTCGATACTGTGGACAGAAGCTGGGAACTGTTCAAAGCTTCATTCACCTGGGATCCATCAGCAGCAGTGAAGGATCCAAACCAGCAGTCCTCTCAGGGGCAGCAGAGGCAACATCAGCACTGTTCAGACTAAAAGCTGAAAGGAAGGACTGTATTATTTCCATGAACACAAAATCAGGCTTCTGCTTGCTCTGGTATATTCTGTCTTCCTGAATCAGTGAATGCATGCGAGACGTGGACCCTCACAGCGGACCTCAAAAGAGGAATGTGTGCAGTGGAAATGAGGTGTCACACCACATTACTAAGATCAGGTACTGATCACATTTTCAATGAACAAGCATCAAACAATAAAGCGGCTGATCACATCATATGAAGATCTGCTGCCATCAGTAAAAAAACAAACAAAACCCCCCCCCAAAAAACATTAGCATGACCATGTAACAATGTCCAATGGTCTTGCTGAAACAATTCTCCAGGGAACTGTTCAGAGAGGGAGATGGAAGGGAAGACAGAAGAAAACGGTGGATTGAAAACATTGCAGGATGGGGAAGGGTCTAGGCCTTAGCACATGACGGAAAGAAATGGCCGACTCTGGTAAACTGTTCCTCAGAATGATGATGCAATGACTCTGCATGCACTAAGTTAAGGGGAGAACAAGAAAAAAAAGAGCACGAACAACTGAAAAGCATCTCTATAAGCTGTATTTAATGTCATGAAGTTTTACCTGTTTTACTTTTTAGAATGTGTTTGTGTACAGAACAGAACAGGAACAGGGATCAAGTGGAAAAGGGAGGGAGAACGGGAGAGGGATGGAGAGTATGCGTAAGGGGAGAACAAGTGAGGTTGATCTCTCAGACTACAAATTAACTTGTCCTCATCTATCTGCTTCCCTCTTTCACGTGGCCATTCCCTTCTTGACCATCATCATCAGGGGAGTAGGATTAAAGAAATCAAAATGAAGTAATGGGAACTGAGGAGTCTCTGTTTTGAAGATGTAGGGATGGTTCAGAGTCCTCAATGATTCCAGCATCATCGGTACTGCTGTTTTTTCTGGGAGGAACTATTTCATTGGGGATGGATGCTGTGTGTGTGCAGTGGTGCCCCATATAACAGACGCCATACAGGAGTGGGTCACCAGGGTGGCCCACATCTCCGTGGATGGAGACCAGAAGGTGCCTGATGTTTGCATCATTGAGGTCAGTGGCTATTTCTGATGAGAACAATGTGTGTGTGTGTGTGTGTGTGTTGTGTGTGTGTGTGTGTGTGTGTGTGTGTGTGTGTGTGTGTGTGTGTTTGTGTTGTGTTTGTGTGTGTGTGTTCGTGTGTGTGTGTGTGTGTGTGTGTGTGTGTGTGTGTGTGTGTGTGTGTGTGTGTGTGTGTGTGCTGTGATTTTGCAGTGTGTTTGTGTGTGTGTGTGCGTGCATGTGTGTGCTGTGATTTTGCACTGTGTGTACGTGTGAGTCACTGAGTGTGTGTGTGTGTGTGTGTGTGGTGTGTGTGTGTGTGTGTGTGCGAGAGATTTTGCAGTGTTTTAGTGGCAATAGTATGATTTTTATGTTACGTTATGTTACGTTACGTTACTGTTCAGTATACCACCCCACAAAATAAAGGACAGCAGCCAGCAGGGACAGGTAACAATGCCATACAGGGTACCATACATATGTACAAGTAACTGTGTACAGATACAATGATTGACAGAAGCTTACTTGTGCCCTTGTGTGTATGCAATGAGAATGCACTCACTCTTTAACACAGGCACGCACACAGGCAGTACATGAACACGTGATGTTACCTGGTTTTTGTTGGAGGGAGGGGGGTTGTTTGTGTGTTATGATTTATTGTTTGTTGTTTTTCATCTGGAAGACTTAAACTCACACAATTGTTGAAATGCTCATGCTTCTTGTGCATGTTGACAGCCAGGTGGTATTATTGAATGATGATATTGAGGGCATGCCTTTTGTACATTCACAGCTAGATGCTATGAGTGGTGACACTGAGGATGTGCGGTTAATGTGTTGACAGGCAAGGTGATGTCGTTGGGGATATTGAAGGCATGCTTTTTGTGTATTTACAGTTGGGTGGTGTCATTGGGGATATTGAGGGCATGACATTTGTGTGTTGACTGCTAGGTGATGTCACTGGGGATATTGAAGGCATGCTTTTTGTGTATTTACAGTTGGGTGGTGTCATTGGGGATAGGGCATGCCATTTGTGTGTTGACTGCTAGGTGATGTCACTGGAGATATCGAGGGCATGCTTTCTGTGTGTTGACAGCTGGATGGTGTCATTGGGGATATCGAGGGCATGCTTTCTGAGTGTTGACAGTTGGGTGGTGTCATGGGAGATATCCAGGGCATGCTTTCTGTGTGTTGACAGCTGGGTGGTGTCATTGGAGATATCGAGGGCATGCTTTCTGTGTGTTGACAGTTGGGTGGTGTCATTGGAGATACCGAGGGCATGCTTTCTGTGTGTTGACAGCTGGATGGTGTCATTGGGGATATTGAGGGCATGCTTTCTGTGTGTTGACAGCTGGATGGTGTCATTGGGGATATTGAGGGCATGCTTTCTGTGTGTTGACAGCTGGGAGGTGTCATTGGGGATATCGAGGGCATGCTTTCTGTGTGTTGACAGCTGGGTGGTGTCATTGGGGATATTGAGGGCATGCTTTCTGTGTGTTGACAGCTGGGTGGTGTCATTGGGGATATCGAGGGCATGCTTTCTGTGTGTTGACAGCTGGGTGGTGTCATTGGAGATATATCGAGGGCATGCTTTCTGTGTGTTGACAGCTGGGTGGTGTCATTGGGGATATCGAGGGCATGCTTTCTGTGTGTTGACAGCTGGGTGGTGTCATTGGGGATATCGAGGGCATGCCATTTGTGGAGGCTTTCAGGCAATTCCAGTTCCGGGTCAAACGTGAAAACATCGTCTGCGTTCATGTCAGCTTGGTGCCACAGGTCAGTTCTGTGAGAGTTTGGTGAGAGAGAGAGAGAGAGAGAGAGAGAGAGAGAGAGAGAGAGAGAGAGAGAGAGAGAGAGAGAGATTCAGAAAGGGAGAGAGATAAATATCATGTTAGTTTGGTCCCATAAGTCAATTCTGTTTGAGTTTGTTGAGAGAGAGAGAGAGAGAGAGAGAGAGAGGTGTCATGTCAGTCAAGTACCATTGGTCAGATCTGTCAGAATTGGAATTGTTGAAAAAGTTGAAGAAGAGAGAAGACAGGGAGATATTATGTTATTTTATTTGATTCACTTATATTTGTTTTATTGAACAGAGATTTTGACTATCTAATGCTCAGGGTCAGAATATACTGTCATGGGATGACTCAACTTGATGTAGAACCTAGTGACTAAATACAGCAGCAATGCTGTGTGGAGATGGCCTTCAGATGTGGTAACTGCCAGCATATCCATTTTCATTCTCTTGAAAAGGGTACCTTCAAACCAGCTGTCAAGGTGTGACAGTTTGACCGCAGTGGTTGGGCTGTGATAGATGCCATGAACGTGGCTATGTATTTTTTTCAGCTGGAATCAGCGGCATGGGAGTAATACCACTGGATAGCACATGGTTTAATCTTCCAAAGAAAGAACACTGCGCTATAGGCTGAAATGATCAAAGATGGCAGTGCAGGCAATCCTCTCAGCTTGCCAAATGCTCTCAGTCACCTGACTTGTGTGAGGGTTCATGTAGTGCAGGATCCCAAGAGCAGTCAGCTGAGATATGCAAACGAACCACTCCATGCTTTGTGAATGATGCGCAGTCAAATGTTTAGGCTTGGTTACATTGTCTGCCTTTTGGCCGACCCTGGGGAAAGGCCCAGTGATGGTGAGGAAAGACCCACAGACCGCAGGGAAAGTCTTATTGACAACAGGAAAGACAGTAGCCTGGGGACTTCTTCAGAGGGCATGTAAGATCTTACATGGCAAGAGCTTGGCTGTGTCTGGAGTTGTGCTGTGTTCACCTGCCAGCGGAACAGCAATGAGTGAGGCTGTGGTACACACACGGCAGTTTCTTGACGGTGGCTTCTTTCATTGGTGGGTTCTGCAGTCATGGAATATGGGCTGGTGCACCCATGGGGATGCTCCTGTGGAAGTTATGTCTTGTCACGTTTAGTGGCCAGTACATAGTGGCATCTGCCAGGGAGTAATTATGTCTCTTGAAATCTTTGTAGAATGCCCTGTTTGTGCCTGCATCCTACATGACAACAGCACAGGCATCCAAGGTGACGTGGGATTGCTCCCAGCTGGTTGGTTTGGCAGTTGAGAACAGTGTTTCCTGGATCCCAAGTGCACCATGGGATGTATTTGTTTCACTAGGTTTGACATTTGCACCCACCAAAGATGATATGGAAGAGGGAGATAACTGTTCCAGGAGAGCGTTGGGTAGACGGGTTATCTAACGCTACTGTGACATAAACTTTTAATGGCTGTTCTGCCATGTGCTAATTTCTTTTTATTTGCATAACATACCTGTAACAACCTCTTCACTATTAAAAGAATGAAAGGAACTTAAATTGAACTTTCGGAAGTCAGTCACTATTTTCCCCCATGAAATCCCAAACAAAAATTCAGAATGAATCAAGTTTATATAAAAATCAAGTACTGAATGCAGCTTACTGTGCATGCCTCTGTTTCTGTGTTCTCGATGGTAGTTTTAGGATTTACCAGAGAATGGTCAGTGAACATTCCAGATTTTGTATTGATGGCTGATGAGATTCAAATACGCCACATCCAACTGAACTCGCAGCTCTACTACCAAGCTGATCAGGTCAGAAGCATGTGATCCTGTTTAGAGGAGAATGGTAGTACAAAAGGATTTTTTTTTTTTTTTCAGTCACATGTAATGTATGTTTATATAGAGATTTTTTTTTCAGTCACATGTAATGTATGTTTATATATAGATTTTTTTTTCAGTCACATGTAATGTATGTTTATATATAGATCTTTTTTTTCAGCCTAAAGCAACAGGGGAACAGAAAACAAAACCCACTCAAGCCAGCGTACGTGAACTACGGGGACTTGGCTTGTCACCAGATATTGTGAGACTTTTGTTTGTATCATAGTTTGATGTTGTGTCTTCTTCTTTGTCTTTATTTATATCTGTGAGGCTTTTGTTTGTTTCATAGTTTGATGTTCTGTCTTCTTCTTTGTCTTTATTGATATTTTGTGAGACTTTTGTTTGTTTCATAGTTTGATGCTGTGTCTTCTTCTTTGTCTTTATTGATATTTTGTGAGACTTTTGTTTGTTTCATAGTGTGATGTTGTGTCTTCTTTGTCTTTATTGATATTTTGTGAGACTTTTGTTTGTGTCATAGTGTGATGTTGTGTCTTCTTCTTTGTCTTTATTGATATTTTGTGAGACTTTTGTTTGTTTCATAGTTTGATGTTGTGTCTTCTTCTTTGTCTTTATTTATATTTTGTGAGACTTTTGTTTGTTTCATAGTTTGATGCTGTGTCTTCTTCTTTGTCTTTATTTACAGTGCTGTATGTTGGACATAGGTGAGGAGGGGGAAGAGAGAGAGTGTGTGTGTGTGTGTGTGTGTGAATGGATATGTGGGTTTTTGTGTGTTTTGTGTATGTGCATGGGCAAGCATTGTTTGGTAACCAGCCAGCTAGGTTACATATTGTGCATTAAATAGTAGAATGGAATGGGATAGGGGATACTTGATTGCTGGATCCTTAGTCATTAATTTGAAAGGAAATCATTATTACGAGATTAGCAGACGAGGGATTTCCTATACATGCCATCAATGTTTTCGTTTGTTTGTTTTAATAATGGACACATTTCACTGATAGTTTTGTAACTTGCAGTGTAGTAAACCATACTCTGTTTAGTGAGGTCTGTTAGTCTGATAGCAAGAGTCTGACGGCATGGATGACAATCTTTTTTCAGATCGTTTGTCGCAGTGTTACCCCATTGGAAGATGAGGTGAAAAACAAGATCTCTCTTTTCTGTCACGTGGCGCCAGAACAGGTGAGTCCTGCACATGAATGTACACATAAATGCAAAATAGCATTTATAAGAATGTAACCATACAGTGGAATCCAGCTCACAGGCGTCTTCATAATGTTCATTTACATGAGCATATTTTGCATTCATATCTGAAAGTTTTTTGTTTTTTTTTCATCAAAATTCTCTGCAAGCATTTTCACATAGATTTTCTCTCACAAACAAATTTTCTAGTGTCAGACAATTGAAACTTTAAAATCATCTACCTGTATAACATAAAGATGGGTAACAATCTGAGTTTTCTCAAATTTTAGCATATGTACAGCTGTGGGTTAAGTCAAGCGAGTTTCTCTTGTCTCGTGCAACATGAGTCCAGTGCATTTTTCTGATTTTAGTGTATCAGCCCTTAGAGAAATAAGACTGTAAGAGAACCAGCCGCCATGGCGAAGTGGTTAGCGTTGCGGACTCCCGGCTGGGAGGTCGTGGGTTGGAATCCCATCAGAGTCATGTGGGTTTTTCTGCCCCGACCGGCTCCTACCCAGAGTTGAGTTTGCTGCGGACTCAGTTGGGAAGACTGGGACCGCACAGTCGAGTTTCATCCACTTAATGGATGCGTTTCTGAGAGTGTTGCTCAAATTTCCTGACCAACACTGCAGGTGCCTGTATCTCTCAGGCCTGGTTGACGCTGGGATATATTATGAAAGGAAGCATAGAGTACAGCCCTGTCATGTAGTCTCAGACCGAAATGGAAATCCGTAGCATCATCTTAATCATCCTCATTCTCATTGATCAGCATTAAAAAAAATGTTCTCAAATTCTGTGGCCCTTCATGCCCTGCTCTCATGGTGACCTCAATTTCGATGTCCTCTCCACATCTGTGGCCTTGGTTTGGTTCCGTTGGGGTCACCGGTATGGGCGAGTCCATGGGGGCTGTCAATGGACGGACGTGGTGGCGCCCTCCGGAGGGAGAGCTCACTCATGCCGGCTCTGCGACTAAGCAATTATTGTCGTCAGTAGGGGGCTTAGTAGGTGGTGTCCTGCATATGTTAGATCAGAACAGGCGCCACTGAACACCACCGAAGTGACTCGGCAGCAGTGCAGTGTCTTCTCCGGTGGGTTGCCTCTTGACGACTTGACGTTGACTGCTCCCTGTGGATTGTTGGTGCCGGGGCTGCGGCGGGGCTGACCGGGCCGTGGATGTGGACGGGGTGTCGGAATGAGCGGCATGTGTGCACTGCCTCTGAGGTGGCGCAGAGGTTGGGACAGCAAAAAAAAAAAAAAAAAAAAAAAAAAAAAAAAGACTGTAAGAGAACTTGTGACAAAATCGATTTCAAAATGGTCAGATATTGTTGTTTAGAATTGTTATTAATTGTCAGCTTTGTCAGAAAGCTTTCATTGCATTTCACAGGGAGGACGGGGGGTTGTTTGTATTGTTTTTTGATATAATTACATTTTTGTCTTGCTTGCAGTTCTGATGTTATCCATGTAGTCAGCTGTGCTATAAATAGCACAACTGGACTCTATATGTTGTTACACATTTGTAGGGTCAAGGACGAAAGAGATGTTTGAGGATTGGGCTGGGGCTGTGTGAAAAAGAGATGCATAAAAAGGAGGAAAACATGTTGGATATGTATTTAATACAGATCATTGATTCGAATCAGTTGAATTACATTGTTGATTATGTAGTGCAGACAGTTTTTTTTTTTGCACAAAAAGAAAAAGAAAAAAAAAAGACTGAAAAAAAGCTCGTTGTTTCAGTCACCTAACTACATCTGTAATCTTTGATTTTATGTCATTAGAAAATCGATTTTCTGTAGTTTTGATTTTACATTATAACCTAAATTGTCCAGTTTTGAGATTTAATTTGCCTTTTGTGGGTCACATAATGAAGTTATGAGCGCAGATGAACTGCGCTGAGCTACATGTGAACGCTGTAGTACCATTACAATTGCAGGTCTACTGTATGCCTGATGTCACTTGTATCTATCACAGTAGCCAGTTGAACTATACTGAGGCTACACATAAATGCTGTGGTACCGTTCCCATTGCAGGTCTACTGTGTGCATGATGTCACATCTATCTATCGTGTGCCGCTTCTGCTGGAGTCTCAGGGAGCCAACGATTTCTTCATCCAGCGCTTGAATTTGAACAGTCCAGTGTCTCGACCTCGTCGCTTGATGCAGCGATGGAAAGAACTGGCAGACAGGTGATTTTTGTTGTTGTTGAAATGATGTACATCTGTCATACGTTTCAAAGTGAAACACCATCACCCTCATCCTCAGTGATGTTATTATAGATAATGAAAAAAACCCTAGGGTTTCTCTGTCCTTTCATGCCAGGTTTTCTTCTCCACCACGATTGTACTATAGCATCTGTGCTGTGTTTGCTACAGTCTTTCATGTTTTCATATATTCCCTGCTCAGAGCTGAAACCAAAAGTTAATAATTGTGTCAGAGACCTCTGGCAGGAGGATTGGAATACACAGACGGGTAACAAACTCTTTCAGATTCGTCCAAACCTAAAGGAGTTCCTCTCATCTACGTCTGGTGGTCGCAAAGAAGAAATGGTTCTATGCCGGCTGCACACCGGCCATTCATATTTTACTCATTCATACCTTTTAAAGAGTGAAGAAGCTCCATGGTGCATTCCATGTCATGTGCCACTCACAATGAAACATATTCTTTTAGAGTGTTGGGACTTGCATGAGACACAAACATTTTACAACAGATTCCATGAAAACCTTGTTCAGAGATGTTCCACCTGACGCGATCTTTGAGTTCTTGAAAGAGATTAACATTTTTCATCAGATCTGAGATTTTACAGTGGAAAGATTTTTAACAAAATTTTGGATGGGTTTTTAGATGTATTTTAAAGAATTGTGTGAATGAATGACTTGTGAGTTGATTTTAACGTGGTGACAGCCCTGATATGGCCCTTTGTGGTCGGCTGGGCTATAAGCAACATTACCTTACCTTACCTTACCTTTCATGTTTTCAGATTCATTGTAGACTGGGCTAGAAACTTGTGATGCAGTGGTTAGCTTTGTGGGTTGCTGGTTTGGAGGTTGTAGGTTTGCGTCCCCATCAGAGGCATTCATTTGGTGGATTTTTTTTTTTTTTTTTTTGCCTTTGCTGGTTCTTACCAGAGCTGAGCATGTTTGAAGCTCAGATAGGAAGATTGAAATCACGTGGTTCAAATTTGGTTCACTTACTGGATGTGTCATTGACAGCGTGAATCAGATTTACAGATCAGAGCTGCAGATGGTCAGTCTGTGGTGGACATCAGGGTTTGCAGGATATACTGGAAAACAAAGCTTAGAGTATGGTCCTGTCATGTAATCTCAGAGCAGTATGGAACACAGAAGTGTCGCCCTCATCCTCACTAATCGCCACTGAAAAAAATGTTTCAGATTCTGTGATCTCTTCTGCTCTATTCTCAAGCTAATCTCAGTTTTTAATTCCTCTTCACGTCCATGCCTTACAGGCGTGGGCGCTCACTCACACTAGCTCATTCAGAACAGGCACCACTGGACACGGTCCAAGTGACACAGCAGTGCAGTGTCTCCTCTGGGGTGGGGGTGGGGGGGGGCTCCTTCTTGACAGGCCTGATATTGATTGCTCCTTGTGAAGTGTAGTGGCTGTAACAGGAATGGTGTGAGTGTGCTGGCATGTTTGGAGGTTTCAATGAGAGGCATGAAAGTAAGGCCATTGATGGGCCAATGAAAATGAGACAGGCAAGAGAGAGAGAGAAAGAGAGACAGACAGGCAGATAGACGGACGGACACAGAGACAATGACAGTGACTCTTTATTTTATAACTGTAAAAGTATTGGCTTAGTTAGCCATTTTTCATACTTGCGGTTACTATTCTACGAAGCTAATACTAAATGATACTATGTATGCATCAACACATGATTACGCAAACAAACAGCATGAAGCCAAAGAAACAAACAATAAAACCACCACCAAGAAGCAAAGTGCGGACATCCTCAATGAAATAAGCAAATGAAAAAAGCAGTTAAAAGTTCAACGACAAAAACAATTAAAGCAAAGGAAAAAAAGCAAATCAAAAAAAAACAAGAAAACCGATCAACAAGAAAATAGCATAAAATATTTTAGAATCTCTGTAAGACATACATGGGAAAAGAAAAAAGAAAGAAAACGAGGGAAAAAAAGAAGAAAAGCATGTATGTAAAGGGACATATCGAGAGAGAGAGAGAGAGAGAGAGAGAGACCCTGCAGAAGATGTTTTTATTTAAACACTTTTCTTCTTCCCGTCACTGATTTTAAGGACGCAGGTTTTAGAAGATTGTGTGTTAACATCATTTGTATTCCATTGCTGCTTCATCAGATTCTTTGTGGAGAGCACCTGTGTTGATGTGTGTCTGTGTTTTTTTGCATTTGAGTGTGCGTGTGTGTGTGTGTGTGTGTGTTTATGTGAGTGGGTGAAAGTGATGGTGAGGAGGGGTAGGAAGGTGAGTGGGAATATTGATGATGTGGGGTGTGTGTGTGTGTGTGTGTGTGTGTGTGTGTGTGTGTGTGTGTTTTAGATATGACCGGCTGCTGAAGGAGGTGACGATTGTGCTGGTGGGCAAGTACACCAAGTTGGAGGATGCCTACGCCTCCATCATCAAGGCACTGCAGCATGCCGCTCTGGCCGTCAACCACCGCCTGGATCTGAAGGTCACTCATCAAGAAAGATAACTCTTTCTTTCTTTTTCTTTGTGTGTGTGTGTGTTTTAATTATTTATTCTCTTTATACCATGCATATGGATGTACATAGATATAACATTTTTATCATTATTCACCTATTATTATTATCATTATTTCTCATTCTTGCCTGTCCAAACAAGTACCTAAAGCAACCGTATTTCTGTTCTGCAAGAATGTTGCCTGAGATGATCATGGCGACGCAACAGGAGACCAAAAAAAAAACAAAAAAAACTGGAGCAGAGACTGGATCCAAACCTAAGTATTGCCTCAGTCGCAGATTCTCAGAATGACTTCCCTTTGTTCATAGGTCACTTCAGTTTAGTGAGCTGTGACTTGGTTTCCTATCTTTCCTCAGCAAGGGAACTCTTCGTGACCTGTCCTGTCTTCTGAACCTGGACAGGGGCATTCGTTCCAAATCACTTATCCCAGCCCCCTGTGACATAGCTGCATCCAGTCTTGTTCTGTGGCAGCCTTGACATGGGCATTCCACAAGGAGCAATAAATTAAGTTGTTTTTTTTTTTGGCGGACACTCCCCGAATAGACAGGCAAGGATTAATCCCATCTACCCAACAAAGGGAGTGGAGTTTTGTGTGTATGACCATTTTTTATCCCGCAATTAAGGCAGTCATACTCCATCTTCGGGGAACTGTCTTTATTATTTCCATGTTAAAGCGTTTGTCTCCTTGCGGATGATGGAATCTCTGTCAGAACAAAGAGCTACTCTTGCATGTTGTGATGTTTAGCGCAGGGCGGCAGCAGACAATGGCTGTGTTGCTGTATGTAGTATAAATGTCTAACAAGATATTTAGGCAGATCTTCATGTTTTCTCATGCAGTACATTGAAGTGGCAGACAGTGATTACTGCCATACTGTATGTGGTGTAAATATCTAACAATTTTGTAAGCAGATCTTCATGTTTTCTCCCACAGTATATTACAGCAGCAGACTATGATGACTATGTTACGGTATGTAGTGTAAGTGTCTAACAATGTTTTTTAGCAGATGCACGATGTGAGACATAAACACTTTACAGCAGAGTCCATGAAAACCCTGTTCAGAGATGTCCCACCTGATGTGATCTTTGAGTTTCTGAAACAGATTAACATTTTTCATCTGATTTAAGATTTTACGGAAGAAAGATTTTTAACGAAGTTTCTGGTGCGTTTTTAGCCAGTTTGGCCGTTGGTATGGATGACACGTTACACACAGCATGCACCCTGCGTATGGAATGGATAGAATGAAGGAAGTAAAGAAACTGAGTGAACGATATTGAACGCTATTGACTGGATGACTCGGGGAAACGACTGAATGAAGCGCCAGCTGGCAGCTCTTCAGTCGGCACTACCCAGGTAGGCAGCCCGTTGTGTAAGCGAGTGTTGATTGCAAAGTGCTTAGAGCTTGGTCTCTAGCCGAGAATAGGCGCTATGTAAGTATTCATTATTATTATTATTATTATGTGTGAAAGGTTTTTGTTTTGTTTTGTTTTGTTTTGATGGCTTGTGAGTTGATTTTAACGTGGTGACAGCCCTGATATGGCCCTTTGCGGTCGGCTGGGCTATAAGCAACATTACCTTACCTCACATTTTTAGCAGATTCTCATTTTTTTTCTCCCGCAGTGCATTGAAGCAGCAAACAATAACTGTTTTCCTGTACATAGTGTGTGGATGTCTAACATCGTTTTTAGGCAGATCTTCATATGTTTTCTCCTGCAGTATATTGAAGCAGCAGACTTGGAGCCATCTAATCTTCAAGAAGATGCTCAGAAGTACCACGAAGCATGGAAGGAGTTGGTATGCGCCAAGTAAGTGAAATCTTATTTTTATTACCTTGATCGATCGTTTTTGCTTTTTTTTTTCCTAGCTAGGAATGTGAAAATGAGTGTACCAGTTCATTTCTTCGTTCTCCAGGTACTTTTTTTTTTCCTAGCTAGGAATGTGAAAATGAGTGTACCAGTTCATTTCTTCGTTCTTCAGGTGCTTTTTTTTTTCCTAGCTAGGAATGTGAAAATGAGTGTACCAGTTCATTTCTTCGTTCTTCAGGTACTTTTTTTTTTTTCCCCCTTTTGCTTATTGTTTAATAAGCACAAGTTTATGTATGTTGTGTGATTCCTGTGTTTAATTTTATCCGCTTTGAATGATTTTTGATGAATGAGCATGTGTGTGTGTAGGCACGTGCGCCTGGGTTTGAATGTGCGTGTGTGTGTGTGTGTGTGTGTGCACACGCGTGTGTATGTGTGTGTGTGTGTGTGTGTGTGTGTGTGTGTGTGTGTGTGAATGTATACATTGTGTGTGTGTGTGTGTGAGAGAGAGACAGAGAGAGAGAGAGGGAGAGAGTTGCAAAACTATCTGTAGCTTTCAACAAATTGCTTTTAGAACTGCCTGATAAACAATTTGACACTCAGGTCAACTAGCACAAATGGTATTGCATGGCCCTGCACTGTGGTGTGATGTGTGTCACAGTGGTATTGTGTGGCCCTGCACTGTGGTCTGCTGTGTGTCACAGTGGTATTGTGTGGCCCTGCACTGTGGTCTGCTGTGTGTCACAGTGGCATTGTGTGGCCCTGCACTGTGGCCTGCTGTGTGTCAAAGTGGTATTGTGTGGCCCTGCACTGTGGTGTGCTGTGTGTCACAGTGGTATTGTGTGGCCCTGCACTGTGGTGTGCTGTGTGTCACAGTGGTATTGTGTGGCCCTGCACTGTGGTGTGCTGTGTGTCACAGTGGTATTGTGTGGCCCTGCACTGTGGTTGTGATGTGTGTCACAGTGGTATTGTGTGGCCCTGCACTGTGGTGTGATGATGTGTCGCAGTGGTATTGTGTGGCCCTGCACTGTGGTTGTGATGTGTGTCACAGTGGTATTGTGTGGCCCTGCACTGTGGTTGTGATGTGTGTCACAGTGGTATTGTGTGGCCCTGCACTGTTGTTGTGATGTGGTCACAGTGGTATTGTGTGGCCTGCACTGTGGTCTGCTGTGTCACAGTGGTATTGTGTGGCCCTGCACTGTGGTGTGCTGTGTGTCACAGTGGTATTGTGTGGCCCTGCACTGTGGTCTGCTGTGTGTCACAGTGGTATTGTGTGGCCCTGCACTGTGGTGTGCTGTGTGTCACAGTGGTATTGTGTGGCCCTGCACTGTGGTCTGTGTGTCACAGTGGCATTGTGTGGCCCTGCACTGTGGTGTGCTGTGTGTCACAGTGGCATTGTGTGGCCCTGCACTGTGGTGTGCTGTGTGTCACAGTGGCATTGTGTGGCCCTGCACTGTGGTGTGCTGTGTGTCACAGTGGTATTGTGTGGCCCTGCACTGTGGTCTGCTGTGTGTCTCAGTGGTATTGTGTGGCCCTGCACTGTGGTTGTGCTGTGTGTCACAGTGGTATTGTGTGGTCCTGCACTGTGGTGTGCTGTGTGTCACAGTGGTATTGTGTGGCCCTGCACTGTGGTGTGCTGTGTGTCACAGTGGTATTGTGTGGCCCTGCACTGTGGTGTGCTGTGTGTCACAGTGGTATTGTGTGGCCCTGCACTGTGGTGTGCTGTGTGTCACAGTGGTATTGTGTGGCCTTGCACTGTGGTGTGATGTGTGTCGCAGTGGTATTGTGTGACCCTGCACTGTGGTGTGCTGTGTGTCGCAGTGGCATTGTGTGGCCCTGCACTGTGGTGTGATGTGTGTCGCAGTGGTATTGTGTGGCCCTGCACTGTAGTGTGATGTGTGTCACAGTGGTATTGTGTGGCCCTGCACCGTGGTCTGATTTGTGTCACAGTGGTATTGTGTGGCCCTGCACTGTAGTCTGCTGTGTGTCACAGTGGTATTGTGTGGCCCTGCACTGTAGTGTGATGTGTGTCACAGTGGTATTGTGTGGCCCTGCACTGTGGTGTGATGTGTGTCACAGTGGTATTGTGTGGCCCTGCACTGTGGTGTGATGTGTGTCACAGTGGTATTGTGTGACCCTGCACTGTGGTGTGCTGTGTGTCACAGTGGTATTGTGTGGCCCTGCACTGTGGTCTGCTTTGTGTCAGTGGTATTGTGTGGCCCTGCACTGTGGTGTGATGTGTGTCACAGTGGTATTGTGTGGCCCTGCACTGTGGTGTGATGTGTGTCACAGTGATATTGTGTGGCCCTGCACGGTGGTTGTGACGTGTGTCACAGTGGTATTGTGTGGCCCTGCACTGTGGTCTGCTGTGTGTCACAGTGGTATTGTGTGGCCCTGCACTGTGGTGTGCTGTGTGTCACAGTGGTATTGTGTGGCCCTGCACTGTTGTTGTGATGTGTGTCACAGTGGTATTGTGTGGCCCTGCACTGTGGTGTGCTGTGTGTCACAGTGGTATTGTGTGGCCCTGCACTGTGGTGTGCTGTGTGTCGCAGTGGTATTGTGTGGCCCTGCACTGTGGTGTGATGTGTGTCACAGTGGTATTGTGTGACCCTGCACTGTGGTGTGCTGTGTTTCACAGTGGTATTGTGTGGCCCTGCACTGTGGTGTGCTGTGTGTCACAGTGGTATTGTGTGGCCCTGCACTGTAGTCTGCTGTGTGTCACAGTGGCATCCTGGTTCCTGGGGGTTTTGGTCAGCGCGGAACAGAGGGCAAAATCCTGGCCGCTCAGTGGGCCCGCACCAGAAAGATTCCCTACCTGGGTAAGATGAATTGTCATTTGTTGTCTCCTTACTTTGATTATTTATGTTTGTTGATTTATTCTCTTCTTTGTTCATGTATGTTGGATTGCTTTCAGTGTATTTATTTGTTGATTTTTTTTTCTCCCATTTTGTCTTGATTTTTATTGTGCATTTTTTTCCTCATTGTTTTACGTTGTTGCTGTTACTTAAGAAGAGTGTTGCTTCTTCACTATGGTGGATAGGTCTATTCAGGGAAGTATAATGGCTGAAGCTGTTGTTCCAAATAGCATCTGTGCTTTCTGACTTGGATTAGTGAAGGCAAACGTTTGGTGTTAAGTTTGTGACAACAGAACAGTGGACACGTTACAAGTAAATGAATACTGTGACACTCTGAAAAAAAAAGCTCTAATGTAACAATACAATGCAGCTTTTTGTTAGCTGGGCATTCGCAAAGGATATCTAGCAAAAATCTCAATATTCAAGAAAAAAGTGCTTCTGAGTGTCATTGGCTCTTCACACAGAGAGCACAAGCTGAATGAGTGAGCCAGGCAGCATGCGGGTAGACAGGATGGCAGACAATAACTTCACAGTTGAAAAGAGTAGGAAGAGCTTGGTCGGTTCCTTGGTGTGACTTTCCCAGCACCTGTGAGGCCGAGGGCTGTGGGCTGATCATGGTCATCATGATGAGATTTTAATACAGGTTCTTTCTCAATGGTGAAATAAGATATGTGATAAGTATGCCTTGCTGTTGTGGTGACCTCAGTGTCGATTATCTCTCCACATCCATGCCTGTGGTCATTTCTTGCAAATTACATCGATATTGGCAAATTAATGGAGACTGTCTTTTTTTTTTTTCACCCTAAGGTCGGCGCTTTTCAGAGTACCCTTTACACTGTTGTTTGTTGGACATGATGGTGCCCTCTGGAGTGGGACTCTCTCCCTAGGACCAATCAGTTATTGTTGTCAGTCAGGGGGCTTGATAGGTGAAGTCCTGCGTAAATTGCATAAGAACAGGTGCTATGAAGGACCACCAAAGTGACTCACTCAGTGCCGTGTGCAGCAGTGCGGTGTCTCCTCTGGCAGGTTGCCCTACAATGGCACGTCACTGAATGCTTCCCGCAGACTGTGCAGCAGATGTCACAGAACAGGTGGTTGTGTGTTTAGGGGTCAGAATGTACGTTGAGGGGTTAGAATGTGCGTTGAGGAGTCAGAATGTGCGTTGAGGGGTCAGAATGTGCATTGAGGGGTCAGAATGTGCGTTGAGGGGTCAGAATGTGCATGTGCGTTGAGGGGTCAGAATGTGCGTTGAGGAGTCGGAATGTGCGTTGAGGGGTCAGAATGTGCGTTGAGGGGTCAGAATGTGTGTTGAGGGGTCAGAAAGTGCACTGAAGGGTCAGAATGTGTGTTGAGATTCAGAATGTGCGTTGAGGGGTCAGAATGTGCGTTGAGGGGTCAGAATGTGCGTTGAGGGGTCAGAATGTGCGTTGAGGGGTCAGAATGTGCGTTGAGGGGTCAGAAAGTGCGTTGAGGGGTCAGAATGTGTGTTGAGATTCAGAATGTGTGTTGAGATTCAGAATGTGCGTTGAGGGGTCAGAATGTGCGTTGAGGGGTCAGAAAGTGCAATGAGGGGTCAGAATTTGCGTTGAGGGGTCAAAGTGTGTGGCATGGGTATAATGTCACCAACAGGGCAAGAAATATGAGACAACCCCCCCCCTCCCCGCTGCTTCCCCCCCCCCCCAGATATTATATAATAATACAATTTGATGTGACCAGTTGGCAAATGTAAACTTACTGTTTTTCATCCCTGTGAAGACGACATTTCTAACGGCTGTCTGCCTGTTGTGTCAGGGGTGTGTCTGGGAATGCAGTGCGCGGTCATCGAGTTTGCCCGCAACGTGCTGGGCTTCAAGGACGCCAATTCCACGGAGATGAACAGCGGCACCAGATACCCTGTGGTGAGTGTCTGGTCACCGGAACCCTGATCATTGGTTCTGATGACATGCTCGAGGTGTGGCACATACCTAGAACATGAGAATGCCTAGAGGGTAGGGGTGAGGGGGTGGTGTGGTGCATTACAGGAGTTTTGATGCAAGTCCTGGTTCCCCCAAATCCTGCCTTCCCTGACTGATCCGTCCCTTCCATTAAATTTCCTCCCAGCCCTCCATACCCTCCTCAGCCCTTCCAAACCCCAAACACACACACACACACACACACACACACACACACACACACACACACATATATATATGCACTTGCGCACACAACACATGATGCACAAGAAGCAAACAAATGGATTATCAGGAAATGTTCTTATTTAAATAGGGAGATAATGCTACAATGGCCACAGTATTTGGCTGTTTGTGTAGTAATTCTTTTTTCTTCATTTTCATTTCCAGTTAACTTCAGCACTGTGTGTGAAGATGAGAAGTGGAGCTGTTAGTGTTGGCCGTTGGCAAGGGAAATAACCCATTGTGTGCATGTGTTGCAGGTCATCGACATGCCGGAGCACAACCCTGGCCAGATGGGAGGTACCATGCGCCTGGGCAAAAGAACCACCATCTTCAAGACGGAGAAGTCTCTGCTCCGTAAGTGAAGAGTTGTCTTCTGGTGCATGCTAGGTATATTCAGTTCCTGTAACTTACCAAGCATTGACATGTACTATAGATCTTAAGTATGCGTGTTTGATTTTATGGGGGTGAGGGTGAAGGGGGCGGGGGGGTTGAAGAACTGGCAGCTTTGCACATTGAAGGGCGTGGCAGATGTAGCACGATCCAGAGGAGAGTTCAATGTGGGGCTGTTTGTCCTGCTTTTTATTCATGCACATTTTGAGGTGGGAAGTCATTGGTATTCTGCCTACACTTTTTTTTTTTTCCCTTTGATTTGCGACTTTTATTAACATTTCTGTCATACAGACTGTGAATGGTGGCCAGTCATCTCTGGGTTCTGCCCCATGTGGAAGTTATTTGGTGATGCTGATGTCTGTTCGATGTTAGGGTTATTAGTTTTGTCTCGGTATTGAAAATCTTTTTAATGATTTGTTTGGGTTTGTTTTTGAGTGTCTTGCAGGAAAGTTATGGTCAACAGTAATAGAAAGGTACTCAAGAGAAGGCAGACATCTGCCATGGTTGAATGAATTGTGGATCTGCCCTTCACACTGTTCATATTCAGTGGAAAGTTTGAGTTTGAATCTTATCAGTCATATGAACAGATCCCAGGTGTGCCATTTAATCCATTTCCTTGTTCATGGATCGACACCACAGCTACATGGATTCGTCCTGGGTCACATTCCATCTTTTCATCAAGTTTTGTTCAAATGGATTTTGCAGTTGTTGCATCATCTTGCTAAGCGAAAGACAAACTAAAGTTTTGTCCAGATGAGCTTGCTAACTCACAAAGCAAAATGAATTGTACCTGGATGTTGGAACAAGGCCCCATTCTATGAAGGTCAGGGCTTTGACATTGCTCTATGCGTGCACCAAGCAGAAGAGTTGGTGGAACGGTACTGCAAACTTTGCAAGCCAAAGGCTTGACCTGCGGTACATAGAGCTTTTGTTTGAAGCGATAATGATGATAGGCAATAACACATACGTGAAATTATGTAACAGTTTTGCTGAGCCATCTATTGTGTTTCTTTTGCAACGAATATTGCCTTCCAAATCTCCATGTATGTTCTGTTGTGCAGGCAAGTTGTATCACAGCAAAGGAAAAGTGGATGAGCGCCACCGACACCGTTTTGAGGTGAGGGTTTCTCTTCTATTAAGCATGCTGCTGGTTGGAATATGAGAATGACATTGGTAGAGTGATTGATGTAACCCTCATCACATTGGCATGCTGTGTGCTGTTAACTCTTTCATTCCTACTTTTGTATGAACCATTACTTCCTCTTGTTCCTAGATTCTTATATTACGAGTATTCCCTTCATTCCTGGATTTAGAGAAAAAAAAAGAAGTGTAAAGTGACAGCTGCCACGTATGCTGTAGCACACTGGCCAGAATAGAGCGGCAACCACTTTCCCACGATGTAGGGGCCGTCTGGCATCCATTCCATTCATAAACACTGCCGTGCGAGTGACCCGGTCATGATGCGACTCACGTGAAGTTCAAAGCGCTTACCGCGAGAACCGACATTTTCCTGGCTGCAGGAAGGAAAGGAGGGATTTTGTGCTGCCCGGTTTTCCGGGCTGCAGGAAGGAAGGGTAGGATTTCTGCAAACTGGAAAACCGGGTTGTAGGGATGAAAGAGTTAATTGATGTATACATGGTGCACAGTTTGTGTTCCGGATGTTTGGGACAAAAGCATGATGGGAAGAGAGGAGAGGAAGGCAGGAGCGTCCTCAGTCAAGATGGTTCAATCTTCAATGCCGCAGATCAGACTGAAATAGATATCAGTCCTTTAGAAACTGTTGCCTGTCCCTTCTGTTAGCTCTGTTTTCTCTTTGACATCACTTGTTTTGTGTTGACACCGATCCACAGGCAAAACTGCTGGTGTATCTGAAATGTTGATGCTGGCAGACAGAAAGCCTGTCATCTTGGTTGTCAAACTCTGTTATCTTGCATGTAATAGGCATGTTGTACCATAGGTCCATGTCTGACCCCACCCTTAGGGTCCAGTGGAGGCTGCACATCCCAGAGACATAAAAGTTTTGGATGGACAGCATAAAGCAATGGTCTGGTTGCAACCCCTCTAGCTTGTTGCCCATGACAGAGGGGTGTGAAGATCTCTGACCGTCCGTCATGACACCTCTAGGACCTAGTGGAATTGTCAGTGAAAATTGTCAGCGTGTAGTACTGAAATCCTGTTTTCTGTGTGCGTGTTGTCATTGGGTATTTGTGTGTGCGACAGGTGAATCCACAGTACGTGGCACAGTTTGAGGAGAAAGGACTGCACTTTGTGGGACGGAGTGAGGACGGGGAGCGAATGGAGATCATGGAACTGAATGGTAGGTTTGGGGATTTTTTTTTTCAACGCCATTGAATCTCACCCAATAGTGTGTGTGTGTGTGTGTGTGTGTGTGTGTGTGTGTTTAGGATAAAGAAAGTCTTTCTGTTTTTTACCTCAGTTTCCCATTTACTGTGTTTTACAAGTGCATGCATGTGTGACAAGTGCATGCATGTGTGTAAATCTGTGTGTACATCCCACAACTCCTTCCACACATACACAGCTTTTATTCTCTTTTCAGACCACCCTTATTACGTCAGGGTACAGTACCAGTGGGAGAATTTGTATTTGTGGATACAGGTTCCAGTTCTGACTACTCATGACATGTTCTCCTTTCAGACCACCCTTATTACGTCGGGGTACAGTATCACCCGGAGTACATCTCTCGGCCCATGAACCCTTCTCCTCCTTACCTGGGTCTGCTCCTGGCCAGTTGTAACAAGTTGCCGCAGTACGCTGCCCGAGGGTTCCGCCCCTCGCCCCGCATGTCCTTCTGCGAGTCGGACGAGGACGGCACTTACGATTCTGATGGGGATGAGGTGGCCCGCATCACCGCTAAAACAGAAGAGGTGGATCTGGTGGAGAAGATCGGTGATGCTTGATGGAGAGGATGAGGAGAGAGGTTTTTCTGTTTTTCGGGAATTTTGGGATTGCCTGTACAGAGCGTTTGTTTTGAGACAGTGTGTGTGTGTGTGTGCGGGTGGGTGAAAGTGTGTGTGTGTGTGTGTGTGTGTGTGTGTGTGTTCTCATATCAAGATTTGAGAGTTCTGAAAATGTGTATTTGTGCATGCATGTTCTGAAAATGTGTGTGTGTGTGTGTGTGTGTGTGTGTGTGTGTGTGTACAAATGTGCTATCATTGTTTTAAAAAGTCCAAAATGGAGATTCCTTTTTTTTGTTTGTATATATAACTTTGAAAAAAAAAAGAAAACAAACAAGGAATTGCAGTCAACTTGTTCTTTTCATGATAATTTGAAAGGTGTTTTCATTGTTGTGTTCAACACAGCAAGTAGACATGATCAGTCCAGTTCAGCTGTGTTTACACCATCATTACCTGTCATTCTGCATGTGCAGAATAGAATTACATCATATATGTATATATCAAAAGTTTTGAGTGAGAAATATTGATTTAAACCAGAAATATCAGTGTAAATCATTGATAAAGAGTTCGAAAGATTTGGCCGTTGTGCTTGGGGATGCTGATGGCTGTTGCAGTACATACTGTGTCTCTGCCCCAAGGTTCTGTTTTCTTCATTGTAACTCTCTTTGACTCAGCTTTTTTTGTTTTTTTTGTTTGTTTTTGGTCTTTGTCTTGTCTACTACTTTCCAATCTTTGTAGGCATTTTCCTGTCTTTGTTCTACAGAGTCTTTTTACATTTGTTTTTTCTGGTTAAAATCATGCCTCTTTTTTTTTTTTTTTATTGCAATCTTGCATTTGGTTAGACTGTACATTCTGCCCAATTGGCAGTGTCTGTTTGCCGCCATGGACTTTACATTTTGTTATTTTTGTTGTTCTTGTTGATTTAATGGGGGTGGGGTGGGGGGGGGGGGGGGGGGGGGGGGGGTGGGGGGGTAAGTTTTCTTTTTTTTTCTTTTTCTTTCCAAAATCGGGGATAACAAATTAAGCACAGTGGCTGGCATGGCCTTGTAGTTTAACTGCTTTGCTGGTATTGGTTGATGTAGATATTGTCACGCTCTTTTGTTTTTTCCTTTTTTTTTTTTTTAAGCTGGGATGGGACCTTTTTGTTCCTGGTGTTATGATGGCCCAGTACAGGCCTAGGTTGCCATATGGGCTATAATGAGACACTGAACGTTTTTGAAGTGATGATGAAATATTAACTCTATTGTTGGTGAACAGATTTTTTTTGTTGTTTCCCAATATTGTTGGTGAACAGATTTTTTTTTGTTGTTTCCCAATATTGTTGGTGAACAGATTTTTTTTTGTTTGTTTCCCAATATTGTTGGTGAACAGATTTTTTTTTGTTTGTTTCCCATTCTTGTTTACACAGTACTCATGTGTTCTGATTTTCTCATGTATTTGCATCGATGGCGATGTAGTGATAGGGGAAAACAACAACCCAGATCAAATGACCTGTGAAAGACATCTAAGCTGTAAATGTATGAATCTGAATCTCTTTAACAATCGCTTAATTTTGATAAAGTGTTCATGTGTTTGTTGTTAAAGGTACGCATGGCATATCTTTGACTCATGAGCGCGAAATTACAAGACTGAGATCTTGATAAGGATACGGGCAGCAAGGATCAAAATAGTGATAATGCCTTTCATTAGTTTTGAATCAGAAAAGAAAAAGAATGGATCATTTTAACTCATTCGGTATGCAAGCACATTTTGAACCTATGGTAAAAGGCGTTTTTTATGGAAAGTTCATAAGGTACAGGGACCACAATGTTAACATGACAATCTTGCTTAGAAAATATGTTTGTTAAGCGTCTGCCTTGTTCACTTCCGTCTTTTGATTCGATAATCTGTGTGATGGCTCTGGAAGGAAATGGTTTGGTCCGTCAGTTAAACTATCTTAGTTTGGAAAAAGCTACATACAGAGGAACCTGTCAGTTACAAACCTCCAGAAATCCTTAGGGTCTTGAAAGGGAGTAGGTTCAGGGTGGTCAGTCTCATATAGATGAACTGAAAAATGTGTGGAAAAACTCAGGTCTGTAAAGTTAAGTCTTTATTGCGAAGATCTCTGTTAGGAAGTGTCACTGTGTTAAGAGTTCCGTTTATTCACAGGAGTGTGCATGCACCTGTGAAATATAGTGCTGCTGAGAAAAAATTCCGAATGAGTGAGTTGACATCAGTGGGTGGTGATTGATTTGTTTATTTCAGTTTCAAATTTCATTGCTTTTTTTTTTCTCCCTATATTTTAACTGTTCCCGTTTCAGATTTGATGTACATTCCTAATTTTCGGACTAAAAGGCATTCTGGAAATAAGAAACATTTCGAATTTTAAGAAATCTATTTCATCCTTTAAAAGGGAGATTTGGAATGTGATGCGTTAGTTTCACTGCAAACAAAGCTGCAGTTTACAGTTGTATGCCTAACATTTTAGATCATGCAGATTTATAGCATCGTACCTTAGGATGTAGAGCCAGTGACTGCTGCTGTAGGTGTGCTGTATTGATGTAAAAACTTGGCGACAGATGCTCTGTGCTGGATGGGCTCACACCCCGAATAGGGTCACAGGTCATTCGTACAAGTGGCCAACACAGGTGGGTTCCAACACAGACTCAACAGTGTATGAATAGCTTTAAAGGAGAACTGTTCAGAATTCAAGGAAAAAAAGAAGTATTGCTTTATAGTATAGTGGACATAATAGACCAAAGATTTTATTTATTTCCTTTTGGCTTCACAGTCATTCATGTATCTTCTTCTCAGACAGGGTTTCCAATGGCCATGCAAAATGTAATTTGCTCATTTGAAGTGAGGGTTTGTTTGTTTGTTTTAATTTCCTTTGCTTTTTTTTTTTTTTTTTGGCATATTTTGGAGATGTAGTGTAGTTTAGCCTCAGAGGTATAACACAGTGTTTTGTTTTTACAGTGGCATTCTTGTTTGAAAGAATTTTTTTTAAAAATTTCCCTGGCTTTGTTGTACTTGGAGAGGAAATGCTCATTCGCCTCAGAGGTATGAGACATTGTTTTGTTTTTACAGTGACATTCTTGTTTGAAAGAAGTTTTTTTAAAAATTTCCCTGGCTTTGTTGTACTTGGAGATGAAATGCTCATTCGCCTCAGAGGTATGAGACATTGTTTTGTTTTGTCTGATTGTGCATGTCAGTGTGAGTCAGTGAAACAGGGTTATTCTTCAAGAAGTACTTTGTGGACGTTGAGGATAATACAAGATGATAGCTGGGGAGGACACACTGTACAAGAGATCATTTTCTTTGTAAGTAGTGTTCAGTTTTGGTGGAGTTGGTAAACATTCAGTGTTCCTTCAATGATATTGATTTATTCTGTGATTCTTATGGACAAAATAATCTATTATTACAGATTTCATGACTTCAAATTCATATCATGATTATTCATTCATGTTCTGTTGTTCGTGATGAAAGTTTTGTTCAAAGAACTGTAAAACCAGAAACAGCATAGTCAGATTTGGTGGAGTCATGTGTTGAGTGTTCCTTGTGAAGGTTACAGGCACTGCCCAGATTCTTATCAGCAAGACTTGCCCTCTGGAGACAAATTCTGAATTTCCGCTGAACCGCGGAAGCATTTTCACACTCAGTTTTAACGAAGAAAGAATACTTCGAAAGAAAATGTTACTGGTTCACATCCTTGATGGAACAGTCTGGTACACAAACGCTTGTGGACGAGAACAAAATGAGTGAAAAACATTGTTGGTCGATAAGACAGTCCTGTATGGAACAGTGTGAAGCAGGGAACATTGTTTCCACTGGAAAGGGGAAGAAACTGTTGTGATGACTTACGTGCTGCTTCAGCTAGAATGGGGAGCTTACTGGTCATGTCAGGATTGGTACTGGTCACAGGAGGTGCCATTTTGGCATGTTTATTCCCTGAGCCACGGCAGCCCTGAAATAGCCGAGTATGTTTAGGTTTGTAACAATGATAATGCTAAAAAGGAGGAGTGACAGAAAAAGGGCAGCAACTTGCACAGAATGCTCAGAAGGTGGGGATTTTGTGTGTGCATGCGTACATGCATGTGTGAGTGTGTGTGTGTGTGTATGAACTAATCCTACCAGTTTAAAAACAATTTATTTCATCCAAGAGTTTTGTTGTGTTCCACTGTTCAGTTTGTCCTTGAATAAAGTTTTTATTTGATGCTTTAGTAGAGTGTTCCGTATATGTGTGTGTTGTGCATTGATTAATGTTGCATATTCTTTCATCGCACCATCATCAAAATGTTTCCTACTTCAAAACAACTTTTTATCCAAGAGCTGTTTCAAAACGGAGTGACTGAGGGCGGAAAATGAAGCAAAATTTAGAAACAGAAGGGGTTAGTTACCACCAAGGACATATACAAAGGATAGGACAAGACATAATGCATTTCAACCTCTTGGGTCTTCTACAGGCAAAATGTTATTTGTTTTTGCCTGAAGAAGACCCAAGAGGTCGAAATGCAAGAGCCGTGTTGTGTCCACTATTCATTTTGTCCTTTAATGAACATTTTATTTCATCCTTTAGTACATATTTTGTTGTTGTGCATCGACTGATATTGATATGGATTGTGTGTTGTCACTGCCAAAGAGGATTATGGACTCAGTTGAGGAAGAGGGCTAAAAAGACTGACATTACAGCCTGAGAGAGGCTGAAGGACAAACGGATCACAATGCAAACGCTCATGCACACACAAACATTCTGATGAATGCTGCATTTGCACAGCGTCTCACATGACAAATAATCTTTTCTCCAGGATCACCGAGAGGATTGGTCCTCCAGGATCAGTGAGAGGACTGGTCCTCCAGGATCAGTGAGAGGATTGGTCTTTCAGGATCAGTGAGAGGATTGGTCCTCCAGGATCAGCGAGAGGATTGGTCCTCCAGGAGCAGTGAGGGGACTGGTCCTCCAGGATCAGTGAGAGGATTGGTCCTCCAGGATCAGTGAGAGGATTGGTCGTCCAGGATCAGCGAGAGGATTGGTCCTCCAGGATCAGTGAGAGGATTGGTCATCCAGGATCAGCGAGAGGATTGGTCCTCCAGGATCAGTGAGAGGATTGGTCGTCCAGGATCAGTGAGAGGACTGGTCGTCCAGGATCAGTGAGAGGATTGGTCCTCCAGGATCAGTGAGAGGATTGGTCCTCCAGGATCAGTGAGAGGATTGGTCCTCCAGGATCAGTGAGAGGATTGGTCCTCCAGGATCAGTGAGAGGATTGGTCCTTCAGGATCAGTGAGGGGATTGGTCCTCCAGGATCAGTGAGAGGATTGGTCCTCCTGGATCAGTGAGGGGACTGGTCCTCCAGGAGCAGTGAGGGGACTGGTCCTCCAGGATCAGCGAGAGGATTGGTCGTCCAGGAGCAGCGAGAGGATTGGTCCTCCAGGAGCAGTGAGGGGACTGGTCCTCCAGGAGCAGTGAGGGGACTGGTCCTCCAGGATCAGTGAGAGGATTGGTCCTCCAGGATCAGTGAGAGGATTGGTCCTCCAGGATCAATGAGAGGATTGGTCCTCCAGGAGCAGTGAGAGGATTGGTCCTCCAGGAGCAGTGAGAGGATTGGTCCTCCAGGATCAGTGAGAGGATTGGTCCTCCAGGATCAGTGAGAGGATTGGTCCTCCAGGAGCAGTGAGGGGACTGGTCCTCCAGGAGCAGTGAGAGGACTGGTCCTCCAGGATCAGTGAGAGGATTGGTCCTCCAGGATCAGTGAGGGGATTGGTCCTTCAGGATCAGTGAGGGGATTGGTCCTCCAGGATCAGTGAGGGGATTGGTCCTCCAGGATCAGCGAGAGGATTGGTCCTCCAGGATCAGTGAGAGGATTGGTCGTCCAGGATCAGTGAGAGGACTGGTCCTCCAGGATCAGTGAGAGGATTGGTCCAGAGTGCTACTGTTACAAGCAAGCGGGAAAAGGGGGGCCAAGGGAACAATCACACAGAGAGTATCCTCTACATCCGGAGTCCAGGTGGCAGTGCCCACAGAAAAATTTTAAAAACAGGAATATGAGAGGAGGTCGTGTACATAAACAAATGATTCATATACACGAGTAAATGTTCAAAATTACAAACAAAGGTGATGAATTTAGGCACACCGAACATAGTGAAGATTGCTCATGTTCCAAATGAAAAGAAAAGAAAAAATGGCATCGAACGCACCCCGAACATGGTGTACCACTTCTCTCCTCCTCCGAGCCTGAACCTGGCTACTTCAAGGAACAAGCTGGTGTCTGGCTTAAGACCCTGTGGCAAGCCAAATAAACTAAAAGAACACTCACTGCAAGAAGAAAAACTAATTTCTGCACACCTTAAACAAGGAAAGGGGTAAAAGCATGCAAAGATTTGAAGGGAGGGAACGCCTCACCAATCATGGTCCAGCCAGTAAAAACCTTTAAAAAACAGTAAACAAACTCTGGCATGTCTCACCCAAAGAGTTTGTGACTGAGGCAGGAATACTCGAACCTTGGCACTGGAACATAGTTCCTCCGACAGTCCCAATGGTAAGACCACAGTCTCGACTTGGCAGTACAGGCTGAATATCCAATCGAATGAGGCCGTTTTTTCTCATTTCAACTGAATGGTGAAGGGACCTTGATTAAACAGAAGAACTTCCCCGATCAAGAGAAATCGAATAAGAAAAAAGATCAAGACGAAGAAACCAAAAGGTGGAAAACAAATCTATACAGAGGACATGGGAGCACGACCATCCGGGTGTCATCTTCCTGTGACTTCTGCTTATGACAGCACTCGACATCAAAGAATTCTCTCTCTCAACACGCACGCGCGGACACACACACACACACACGCACACACACTCCTTACACCTATCCCCACCCTCCAGTCCTCTCGATCTATGACCACTCTCAATCAACCGAACAACCTTGGATGCCCCATGACCTAATGGAGAAGAAAAAACGGGGTGGTGTGACGTACGTGTATGCCATGCGTTACCACGCCGACTGCCATATCATTAAGAAATATACGAGTGGAGAGGGCAAAACGGGTATCTTACAGCTAAAGAGGAGGAATAAAAATTCGGCCCCTCATCCCCACCCACCCCTCTCGCCCTCCATTCCGCATGTATACAAGCGCGTCGCAGGTGACACGCGTGGATATATTACTACTTGTTTCACATATTGCTTGATGAGATTGCATCTCTTAGAGCGCCAAATATAGACTATCCTGCGCAATTCTTGTCTGCTTCTCAGCACTAATGTGGGTGACAATACTGAATGCTTGGGTTATTATATAGCAGAGCTGACCAATCTGATTGTTGGCACATTTTGAACTCCCTTATATCTTTGTTGGATTCTCAAGAACACGTTCAGTAATTTCCTCTTAAAGGGCTTACTCTGTAACATACATTTTATGTGTAGCTTACTTCCTTACTGTACATTCTTACTTCCCTAATTTCACTTACCTATCCTTCGCTGGCTCTTTCTGGAGCTGTTAGATTTTGTTGCTGCGCGCTTAGCAGTGAATACACCATAGAATTACACGTGATACATCACGCTTGATACCAAGGGGGAGTAACACAATGAGCCAAGTACTACTGATGAGACCTATGAGCTGGGTTCTACTGATGATAAATCCCAGGCATGGGACGAAAATTGACTCGGTACACGCAACACAAACGATTCTGTTATTAAAACGAGCGTCGTTAGTTCCTGAAAGTGAACGGTTTTATGTTTTACACGGTAATGCTATGTGTTTCGTTCCCCCCAAATTCTTTTTCTACGTAAATCTCTGCCCAGTCACTGTTTTAACAGAGAAACTATCAGTTTGCTCCTGTTGTCCATGTGCCTGTCCAGCATATTGACGAACTGGTCGGGAGGGTCCAAGCACAATCATTATTACGCTGAAAGTATTATTGTTTCTCAAATCCACTTAATGTTGACATGACTTACCCTGACGAGCGTATTAATTAATATTGTGCATGCGTATACAGAGAGCCACTAATAGCAGGACTCTTAACAGTATTGACCTGATATTGGAAAAAAAACGTTGAACAATAACAAAGTGAAAATATGAAAACGGTATTTCACATCACCCGTTTGAAAGAGAGAGATTTAAATGGACGGAGCATTGAAGCCCATTAAGTCTGCGGAGACTCCCACACAACATCAATGGTGAATATCTACAGTATGACTTATATTTCTCCATTAAAAATTTTTTTTTTTTTTTTTTTTTTGTCGTTTCAACTTTCAGTCTGTTTCCTTGGTTTATTGAAGAACGGTTAAACTCGAACTGGACCTTTGTGACGCGAGGATGAAAATTTGCTGTAGTGAGGAGAGAGACTAGCACATGCAGGTCAATTAAAAGTTAGAGGATAATGTATTTTGGTGGAAATGTAATCATTGTACATCCATACATGCCAGCCGCTGCCATTGTGGTGGACAACCACGCTCATTATCATGTTTAAGGAAATATTAAATGAAGTAGGTAGAAATAAACTGTAAATAATGAACAAGTACAGTGATCCTTACCCCCATTGTGAGATAATGAAACTCCAATATCTCTAAACGAAAGCTGCTTACACCAGCAATTCACCTGGCGCAATTACCAACACAGAGTACACGAAACAAACCTGCAGACATCTCCAAACACGTATATTCCAAGCATGCCCATATACTCTGCACCTGAGACATGCACACAGCAACATTTACTAGAGAAATTAACAAACACAAATTAACATTTATTCAAGACTGGCGTAACCTTTTTGTCCTTGAACATTGTCAAACAAACAGCAGAAATGCCAACACAGAACACACACAGAGCAAACAAGGAGATCCCCCCCCCCTCCCCAACAAAACAAAGCAAAACAAAACAAAACAAACAAACAAACAACAACAAAAAAAAAAACCCACCGCCACCACCACCACCACCACCAAAACCTAACAAGAACAAGGCAACCTTAGTTTGACTGGTACGAAAGGGAATCTCAAATGAGTCGGTGAAAAGTAAACAGTAAGTAACGAACAAGTTGGTTAATTCTTGTTCCTATGATGAGATAATTACTTTAGGTATGTGTTCTTGTTTATTTTGTATGTTCAGTGTCAGCATTTCTGCTACGCAATTTAATATCCTAAGCAGCGTTCGTTTGGAGTTCTGGGAATGTGATTATCTCATTACGAGAACAGGTTATTATCATGTTAAAGTTTAAGCTTAGATTGAAATCCCAAGACGTTGTGGTGGTAGTGGCAGAGGTTTGCCGCGTCTCGGGCACGGCGTGAAGGAGGATGGAGCCCAACTATCTCCTTCCACTGCCTATAAGCTTCCCTGAACTCAATCAGGTCCCATTAGCTAGCCCAGCAGTATTATGTACACACACCACACACACACACACACACACACACACACACACACACACACACACACACACTCTCTCTCTCTCTCTCTTTCTGTCTGAATGTCTCTCTCTGTGTCAGGCGCACACTTGTTAATTGACATGAACGAAGACAAAAGGAATCAAAAGATGTATTTCCCAACTCGGGAAGGACGTGCTGAAAAAACAGAAGTTCACACGGTGGTTTAGTGCTGGTCTGTGAATTTAACATGCACCTTTCTGTGATTGTGCTAAATTGTTTACTAGATGGGATCGATGGAAGTTATCGTTTCATTTCATGAAAACGATTTAAAAAAAAAGTACATACGCCCTCTCTGGTATGTTTGAAATAGATATGGCAAGTTTCAAATTCAAACAGAAGTGAAATAACGCAAGTGAACAAAAAAAATGCAACATTAACAACGAAAAACAAGTATACGAGTAATTGGCAAATGTAATAAAACTTACAGCTGATTTTCTCTTCACATGAAAATATAAGTTACTGTGGAAGTGCAACACTGCTAGTAGCTGCCCTTACCAAACTCCGGGTAATAATATTATTGAATATTATGCTACGTACTGTTCATCCACACAGCAGTTAAAGGAACTGGTTTTCTTAACTCTTGAAATACCCACCAGTAGAGGAAGAAATCGACACAAAACTATGATTAAAAACGTCGCTACATTCAGTCATACCTGTATCATGTTGCCTTTGTATACCTTGCCATGCATCAGCCAAGCTTTTGTTTCTGTTGGATTAATATATAAAGCAAACATTTTTACAACCTCTATGAGCATAAACCAAGGCACTGATTACGCCCGTTGGTGAGAATCTGAAAAAGTGAAATCAATTCTGAATGGAAGAACAACGAAAACTGTGCTAACAATCATGCAGTCGGAATGTTTCACCAGTAAACGTACTGTGATCAAAATACTCTGAATATCTATGCACATAGAATTACAGACAGGAAGAAACAAATTAGCCATCCCTTCCTGTCAGCTCTGCATCGCGAAACGAAAATAAAACGATGTCGTGGATATGTGCACGTTATATACGTACACTTCAGACTCTTGAGCAGAAAGAGCAAACTTACCCCCATTTTGTTTACGTCTGTTCGGCTCAGCAATCATTTATTTGGTTCAGTCTGGTCATGAAATCTGCCAGATGAATTCATTCACGCTGACCTTCAGTCCACTGGAAGAAATGTTCATTACCTACGATTCCATTGCATTGTGCGAATTATATCTATACGTACCACAGATAGCAGTTTGGTCAATATATTATATGTACACGAAAGTAAGTGTTCCGTTCTGTGACAACTTGCACCACACAGTCTCTTTTTTTTATCAGTAGCAACAAGACTCCATTGCCGATTTGAAAAAAAAACAACAAAAAAACTGTATATTCATACAGTTATAAGCATTGTTCAACCAATTCATGTTATTTAATGTCAAGCCGACTGCGAAGGTCATACTGGCACACGCAGCATCTCTCCCCCTCCCTCAAAGTAAAGCAGCACATTCAGGTCGAGTATACGACAGAAATCAATAACAATAATTAAAAAAAAAAATCGTTTCTCTCACTTTGGCACACTGACGTGTACGACACCATCCAGCCCTCCACGAGCCTCATGACTCCGCAGCGTTGACGGACTCATCCATGAACGAGCAGACCGACGTCGTGGCCGACTTGGTCACATTGGGCAGGATGATGGCGTGGGTCTTGGCTTTCCCCACCCCTTCCCCATCCGCCCCCTTCCTCCCCCCTTCCCCTTCTCCGGCCGGCTCCTTCTCCTCCCTGTGCGTGGACCTCCCTCCCCGGGACGTGCGCGAAGACCTGGGGGGCTGGGCTTTGGGCGACAGGCGGATGATGTCCAGGGCGTGGTGGACCCCCCGGGGATCCGATCCCGCGGGCGGCTCCCGACCCCTCTCGGGATCCTTGTCGGGCGAGGACTCGGACGTGGGGAGGGTGTTCCCGTGCTGGCTGCTCTCCGAAGGCCTGGTGGTGGCGGAGGCGGACTTGTCCGCGGCGACGCTGGCGTTGCTGGGCGTGGGGCGGTTGGAGTCGCTGACGGACTGCAGCGCGGACTCCTGGTAGCTGGAAGCCGCCGTGTTGTTGCGGGGCAGGCCGCTGACGGCGGGGCGGGGCTTCCGGCGCCTGTCGGCGGCGGACACCAGGCGGGTCTGCAGGGCGATGGTGTCGATGTACTCCTTGTAGATCTCCACCGAGATGGGGTCCGGGTGGCGCGGGGCTGGGGAGGAAGCGGGGGCGCTGCCGCGCGGGGTGCGGATGGTGGTGGTGGAGAAGGGTCGGTACCTGCCGTTCTCGGACTTGAGGGGTCGCTCCGCGCTCAGCGTGCGGGCCAGCTTCTCCCTGAAGGTGGGTGGGTCAGGGTGAAGGTTCATCATGATCATGATCATGATCATGATCATCATTATCATCATCAACAACGACGTCAACATCATCATCATCATCATTATCAATAACGTCATCATCAACAACAACATCATCATCATCATCGTCCTCATCAACATCATCATCATCGTCATCACCATCATCGTCGTCATCGCCCTCGTCATCATCATGATCATGATCATGATCATCATCATCAACAAAAACAACAACAACGACAACTACAACACTGACATCATTACTCTAAAAAAAAAACCAACAACAACAAACAAAAAAAAACTTGTATACTGAGCTGATTTTCTATTTATAACGAAAACATTCATACTATCATATTCTTTTCATCAGTACAACAACAACAACAAGAACAACAACAACAAACTGTCTTCTAGTGATACTCACCTATGATTTACTCACATTTGTGACATGTTTGTCCACCAAACACGTTCAAATATAAACAGGCTACATCTCAGACGGCCGGGAGACAGAGGCACCTTTCACGAGTTCCCCTCCCCACGCTTTCTCTCCCCCATACACCATACACACGCACACACGAGTGTATATCAAGGGTAAACAAACCACAAATTCGTTCGACACATTCAGATACCAGCTGAAAACCTCAAACCCCTCCCTGTCCACGCACTGACGGGAACATGTTCAAAATCACCTGGGGAGCGGAGGACGGAGGAGTACAGCAAGTGAACCAACGTACAGGTAGCAGAGCTAACGCACTTCATCAAATGTATTAACATGTGAAAAATCACGAAGCAGGTCGAGGAGGGAGGGAACGGTTGGGGAGGGGAGG
>CM065724.1:18490232-18492732 GCA_033310375.1 Conus canariensis | reverse complement strand
GCAAGGGGATTATTTCAATTTTTTAGCACATAATTGCTAGAACTTGGGGATACTATTTGTGCTGGAAACCTCTCTTCCGAACCCCCACACGTCTACCCCCAAAACACACACACATCAAGCTGATTTGCATTCAAGCACACTTATGCTTGCGCGTGCACACACTCCGAATTATTGTCCAGATTAAGGCCAAGGACTCAAAGAGACAGAGGCTGGGTTCTGCTCATACATAAGTGAAGGCGTTCAATCGCTGCACTCCCATTCCTTCTTCCTCTCTTATGTACTATTGGGTGACAGAATGTGGGAGTCACTGGAACAAAAAAAAAAAAAAAACGTCCTGAAAGGTGGCACTACATACATACAGTATTAGAGATAGAATTTTACCACAACTTATAAAAATCGACACACAAGAATTTACAGTAGAGCCCTATGTGGCTCCTGTAATTAGATGTACCAAATGTGCCAGGCTGGGACATCTCAGAGATATGTGTAAGGCAAAGAAAATTACCTGTTCCCGTTGTGGCAATGTCGGCCACAGCGAGAAAGACTGTCCCAGTCTTACCCTGAAATGCGTCAACTGTGGGGGGGCCCATTCAACAGCTTACCAGGGTTGCCCACAGTACCAATTACGACTGCGCGCCAATAAAATAAGGGCGAACGCTTTATTGCTTACTCTGAGTCCATTAGACGCGCCAAGGCCGAAATAGATGAAAAACTAACTAAAACCGAGAGGATCTCCGAGGGTCGTTCAGAGATCGACACAGTACATTTTTTTTTTAAACATATGCCAACAAAAGACACACATTTCAGTGGTGTTTGCCTGTCCTGTTTGTTTTCAGCCTTAAATGAGGATACTGAAAAGTCTCCTTCAATCAAAATGTTCTGTTACTAACAGACCCCTCATTGAAAACATTTTCCCAAAATAAGCACAGAATATTAAAAATGAAATGAGCGCAGATTAAAGAATTTTGTAAAAACATGAGGTTAAAAAATTCACTTAGATGTACGAACGCGATTCTCTTCCTCTGTGTGTCACACACACACACACACACACACACACACACACACACACACACACACACACACACACACACACAGATATACACGCAAGCACGCACGCACACCTGCATGTACCTAGCCACAGAGGAATACACACAACACATTCTCTCACTCACTCACGCAAACAAACAAATCTATACGACCTCTGCATACCCACGTGCTGTTATAAATATGAAAATCACACAGCTGCTAGTAATACACAATTCAATAACGTTACAGGGAGAGAGAGAGAGAGAGAGAGAGAGAGAGAGAGAGAGAGAGAGAGAGAGAGAGAGAGGTGAGAGGGTGCATAATGTGTGTGTGTGTGTGTGTGTGTGTGTGTGTGTGTGTGTGTGTGTGTGTGTGTGTGTGTGTTGTGTGTGTTTATGTTTATCAGGTGATGTACTGGTGACATGCCATGAAAGAATCACATTCTGGTGTACAACACAGATTCATGGGCTCCCCAGCTTGGTAACCTGGGCTATTGATGCCTGTGGGTGGGCAGGTGTGGATGGATGGAGAGAACGAGGTAGTTACCTTGTGTGCGATCCAAAGGCATGTGTGCTCATGGGGGGAAGGGACGAGAGTTGTAGTAAATGATATGCATGAGTGTGAGAGTTAGTCATCCACATGCTGTACTAGAGGGAACAGGGTGGGGTTCGTGGGTAAGTTGTGGTATGTCTGTTTATCCATTGAGAGAGAGAGAGAGAGAGAGAGAGAGAGAGAGAGAGAGAGGAGAGAGAGAGAGAGAGAGAGAGAGAGAGATGTTGAGGGAACATTAAGGTTTACCGTACACATGGCTCACGTATTTACCTAGGGTGGGACGAGAGAATTATGACCGGGGTGGTGTGGCAGGTACCACACAGAGAGAGGCATACAGTGGGGAGGGCCAAAACTGGTAGAACTACTCTTTTTTCATGTTTCATCAAGAAACAGCACAGGCAAATCAGTTACCAACTCGATTCACACCAAAACACACACACACACACACACACACACACACACACACACACACACACACACACTGGGAAACAGACACTGTGGAATGGACAGCTGGTGTCCACTGTGGACTGTGTTGCCAGTCTCACCAAACTGTAATCAACAAACCACAACAGATTGACCTAACATGTATCCACTGTGGACTGTGTTGCCAGTCTCACCAAACGCTAATCAACAAATCACAACAGATTGACCTAACATGTATCCACTGAGGACTGTGTCGCCAGTCTCACCAAACTCTAATCAACAGATTGACCTAACATGTGTCCACTGAGGACTGTGTTACCAGTCTCAACAAATCACAACAGATTGACCTATCATGTTATCCTAGGTGACCAGAGGAAAAAGGATTAAACGCTTTCTGTGACAAATACAAGTGACAGGCAGAAAACAGTGAACAACAGTGAGAGAGAAAATGACAACAAAGTCCAACAGATTGACAGAAGAATGTTAATTTTAAATCACA
>CM065724.1:18455232-18485232 GCA_033310375.1 Conus canariensis | reverse complement strand
CTTTCTTTGATTTAGCTGTGTATTTATTGTGTACATCATTGCGCTTTCTTTGATTTAGCTGTGTATTTATTGTGTACACCACTGCACTTTCTTGATTTAGCTGTTTATTATTGTGTACACATTGCACTTTCTTTGATTTAGCTGTGTATTTATTGTGTGTATATTGGGAAGTGCGCTTTGCATGACTGTGCCAGGATGGAGTCGTGTTGCGTCACTGGGAACTGTTCTTTACATTGACGCTGTTCTTTTCAATTCTGTGTGACGACGCAGCTGAGAGTTTTCTGCGGATCGTGATGTGGGTGGAGGCGAGTGGAAATGTAAAACAGTCTGGATTCCGGCGAATTTGACTTCTAAACCAGTAACTCCTGAAAAAAGGGCTTCATTGCAGTGTCTACTCGGACAAGTCTGGCTTTCAAACAGATAACCCTAAGAAAATCATGAACCTGATCGGCGAGTTTGAAGTTCAGTCAGATAACCCCTACCTTGCCATCGCCCTCACTAAGACTGAGAATAGTAAAAAGCGTACATCACCTAAACATCTTTAAAACAGTTTGATTCTTATAAGCAGATGGGGAAAATTCGATGCTTGGTCGGATTATGTTGAACGCTATCACACCAGAATAGCATTATCAATTGACCACTTCACATCATTGGTCATAACATATAAAAAAAGACATTTATTGGGCTTTGTTTTAAAAGAAGGAACTGCATTGTAGCACGTTCCTCACAAATAATTCGATCATTTGATCAGCTGAAAAGATTAACGAGTTTCCCGTGAATTCTCTTGTGCCATTGCAGTTTAACAGTAAGCATGGACACACGAAATTCACGAAAAAACCGAACACTGAGAGAAAGGCATTTCTTAATATATGTCACCAAAAGATACACATTTCAGTGGTGTTTTGCCACTGTGTTTTAAATTCATAATGTTTAGATAAAGAAGCGAAACAGTTTGATTCAGTTAAAATCACTTGTTGCTGGACAAATGCTCATGTCAAATTATCTCTTCAAATACCCCAAAATTACGAAAAAATGTGCACAATGAAAGTGATACAGTAAAATTATGAAGTGAATGTTTCCTCTTTTGTCTTCAAAAAGGATTCTCTCCCCCGATTCTACACACACACACACACACACACACATGCGCGCGCACTTCGCACACATGCATGCACCCACACATATATATGTCACAAACACACAAACATATAAACACTCGCACGCGCTTGCGCACGCACATATGCATACGTACGTATGCACCCGCCCACACGCCACACACATATAAACACATGCACACACACTTACGCGAACGTGAATGCACGTGCGCGCGTACCCGCACATAAACTCACGCACTAACACACACACACACAAAATGCGCGCACGCTCGCACGCACACACACGCACGCACGCATGCTCACACACACACAAACGCACACACACACACGTACACACACACTCACTCACACACACGCACCTCCCCTTTCCCCCTTCACACACACACACACAACACACGTACGCACACGCGCGTGCGCGCGCGCGCACACACACACACACATACACCACACCACACACACACACATTTTCACTTGCACACGCTTGCACACATACACATGCGCAATGCACGCATGCACAACACATACACACACAGATAAGCGCGCACACACACACACACACACACACACACACACACACCACACACATCTACACACACTTACGTGAACGCACACACACATACACACACGTGCGCGTCCATGTTGTTTTCTGGTTCTGATGTGCTAAAGCTTCACTGACCTGCGAAAACAGCCACATAAAACCGATTTATCGATTTCAGATGAAACTATATGTAAAGTGAAGGGCTAGCCGTGCTCTGATCTCATGTCGTTTAACTGGTAACCAAGGAGATCGTTGGAGCACAACTGCATGATGTATGTGTGTGTGTGTGTGTGCGTGCGTGCGTGCGTGCGTGCGTGCTGTGTGGTGTTGTGTGTGTGCATGCGTGTGTGCGTACACGTGTTTTCAATTGGAAAGACATTATTTCATCAACTTCTGATCAATTTCAATGAAGCCTAGCCCAAGCTATTTGTCATGGTGGGTACCAATGATGTCTCGCAGAAGAAAGAGTACAGCAAGATTGACTGAGAAAGAGTGCAGCAAGATTGACCGAACTATAAACGTCTTGAACTTCAGGAAAAAAACGCCGGCACAAATGCATGTAAAGACACGAGATCCAAGCAAAAGATCACTGGCCTCCAATGTTGTCTTTAAACTGGGCACCAGAAATCCAGTTGGAATGTATCAAAGAGCTCAACAGCTGTTGGAATGTACCAAAGAGCTCAACAGCAGTTGGAATGTACCAAAGAGCTCAAAAGCAGTTGGAATGTACCAAAGAGCTCAACAGCTGTTGGAATGTACCAAAGAGCTCAACAGCAGTTGGAATGTACCAAAGAGCTCAACAGCAGTTGGAATGTACCAAAAAGCTCAACAGCAGTCGGAATGTACCACCAAAGAGTTAAACAGCAGATGGAATGTACCAAAGAGCTCAACGGCAGTTGGAATGAACCGAAAAGCTCAACAGCAGATGGAATGTACCAGACAGCTCAACAGCAGATGGAATGTACCAAAGAGCTCAACGGCAGATGGAATGTATCAAGAGCTCAACAGCAGATGGAATGTACCAAAGAGCTCAACAGCAGTTGGAATGTACCAGAGTGTTCAACAGCAGTTGGAATGTACCATGTACCAGATAGCTCAACAGCCGATGGAATGTACCACAGAGTTCAACAGCAGATGGAATGTACCAGATAGCTCAACAGCAGATGGAATGTACCAGATACTCAACGGCAGATGGAATGTACCAGATAGCTCAACAGCAGATGGAATGTACCAGATAGCTCAACGGTAGATGGATTGAACCAGATAGCTCAACGGCAGATGGAATGTACCAGATAGCTCAACAGCAGATGGAATGTACCAGATAGTTCAACGGTAGATGGAATGTACCAGATAGCTAAACGGGAGTTGGAATGTACCAGAGAGTTCAACAGCAGTCGGAATGTACCAGATAGTTCAACGGCAGATGGAATGTACCAGATAGCTCAACGGCAGATGGAATGTACCAGATAGCTCAACGGCAGATAGAATGTACCAAAGAGCTCAACGGCAGATGGAATGTACCAAAGAGCTCAACAGCAGTTGGAATGTACCAGAGTGTTCAACAGCAGTTGGAATGTACCATGTACCAGATAGCTCAACAGCCGATGGAATGTACCACAGAGTTCAACAGCAGATGAATGTACCAGATAGCTCAACAGCAGATGGAATGTACCAGATAGCTCAACGGCAGATGGAATGTACCAGATAGCTCAACAGCAGATGGAATGTACCAGATAGCTCAACAGCAGATGGAATGTACCAGATAGCTCAACGGCAGATGGAATGTACCAGATAGCTCAACAGCAGATGGAATGTACCAGATAGCTCAACGGTAGATGGATTGAACCAGATAGCTCAACGGCAGATGGAATGTACCAGATAGCTCAACAGCAGATGGAATGTACCAGATAGCTCAACGGTAGATGGAATGTACCAGATAGCTAAACGGCAGTTGGAATGTACCAGAGAGTTCAACAGCAGTCGGAATGTACCAGATAACTCAACAGCAGATGGAATGTACCAGATAGCTCAACGGCAGATGGAATGTACCAGATAGCTCAACGGCAGATAGAATGTACCAAAGAGCTCAACAGCAGATGGAATGTACCAAAGAGCTCAACAGCAGTTGGAATGTACCAGAGAGTTCAACGGCAGATGGAATGTACCAGACAGCTTAACAGCAGATGGAATGTGCCAGATAGCTCAACGGCAGATGGAATGTACCAGAGAGTTCAACAGCCCTTCCCGCTCCCATTCTACAGTCACACCCAGAATCTGCAGAGGTTCATACTGGAGCCGCCAGGACCACCAGTTCTTATCAGTAACTCCGTCACAGCATCACTGTGCTTTACATGTGTTTTCATATCACTGTTTTTTTTACATCATTGAGTTTTCTTTGATTTAGCTGTGCATTTACTATGTACACCATTGCGCTTTCTTTGATTTAGCTGTGTATTTATTGTGTACACCATTGCGCTTTCTTTGATTTAGCTGTGTATTTATTGTGTACACCATTGCACTTTCTTTGATTTAGCTGTGTATTTATTGTGTACACCATTGCGCTTTCTTTGATTTAGCTGTGTATTTATTGTGTACACCATTGCATTTTCTTTGATTTAGCTGTGTATTTATTGTGTACACCATTGCGCTTTCTTTGATTTAGCTGTGTATTTATTGTGTACACCATTGCGCTTTCTTTGATTTAGCTGTGTATTTATTGTGTACACCATTGCGCTTTCTTTGATTTAGCTGTGTATTTATTGTGTACACCATTGCGCTTTCTTTGATTTAGCTGTGTATTTATTGTGTACACCATTGCGCTTTCTTTGATTTAGCTGTGTATTTATTGTGTACACCATTGCGCTTTCTTTGATTTAGCTGTGTATTTATTGTGTACACCATTGCGCTTTCTTTGATTTAGCTGTGTATTTATTGTGTTCACCATTGCGCTTTCTTTGATTTAGCTGTGTATTTATTGTGTACACCATTGCGCTTTCTTTGATTTAGCTCTTTATTTATTGTGTACACCATTGCACTTTCTTTGATTTAGCTGTTTATTTATTGTGTACACCACTGCGCTTTCTTTGATTTAGCTGTGTATTTATTGTGTACACCATTGCGCTTTCTTTGATTTAGCTGTGTATTTATTGTGTACACCATTGCGCTTTCTTTGATTTAGCTGTGTATTTATTGTGTACACCATTGCACTTTCTTTGATTTAGCTGTGTATTTATTGTGTACACCATTGCACTTTCTTTGATGTAGCTGTGTATTTATTGTGTACACCATTGCGCTTTCTTTGATTTAGCTGTGTATTTATTGTGTACACCATTGCGCTTTCTTTGATTTAGCTGTGTATTTATTGTGTACACCATTGCGCTTTCTTTGATTTAGCTGTGTATTTATTGTGTACACCATTGCACTTTCTTTGATTTAGCTGTGTATTTATTGTGTACACCATTGCACTTTCTTTGATTTAGCTGTGTATTTATTGTGTACACCATTGCACTTTCTTTGATTTAGCTGTGTATTTATTGTGTACACCATTGCGCTTTCTTTGATTTAGCTGTGTATTTATTGTGTACACCATTGCGCTTTCTTTGATTTAGCTGTGTATTTATTGTGTACACCATTGCACTTTCTTTGATTTAGCTGTGTATTTATTGTGTACACCATTGCACTTTCTTTGATTTAGCTGTGTATTTATTGTGTACACCATTGCGCTTTCTTTGATTTAGCTGTGTATTTATTGTGTACACCATTGCACTTTCTTTGATTTAGCTGTGTATTTATTGTGTACACCATTGCACTTTCTTTGATTTAGCTGTGTATTTATTGTGTACACCATTGCGCTTTCTTTGATTTAGCTGTTTATTTATTGTGTACACCATTGCGCTTTCTTTGATTTAGCTGTGTATTTATTGTGTACACCATTGCGCTTTCTTTGATTTAGCTGTGTATTTATTGTGTACACCATTGCACTTTCTTTGATTTAGCTGTGTATTTATTGTGTGTATATTGGGAAGTGCGCTTTGCATGACTGTGCCAGGATGGAGTCGTGTTGTGTCACTGGGAACTGTTCTTTACATTGACGCTGTTCTTTTCAATTCTGTGTGACGACGCAGCTGAGAGTTTTCTGCGGATCGTGATGTGGGTGGAGGCGAGTGGAAATGTAAAACAGTCTGGATTCCGGCGAATTTGACTTCTAAACCAGTAACTCCTGAAAAAAGGGCTTCATTGCAGTGTCTACTCGGACAAGTCAGGCTTTCAAACAGATAACCCTAAGAAAATCATGAACCTGATCGGCGAGTTTGAAGTTCAGTCAGATAACCCCTTACCTTGCCATCGCCCTCACTAAGACTGAGAATAGTAAAAAGCGTACATCACCTAAACATCTTTAAAACAGTTTGATTCTTATAAGCAGGTGGGGAAAATTCGATGCTTGGTCGGATTATGTTGAACGCTATCACACCAGAATAGCATTATCAATTGACCACTTCACATCATTGGTCATAACATATAAAAAAAGACATTTATTGGGCTTTGTTTTAAAAGAAGGAACTGCATTGTAGCACGTTCCTCACAAATAATTCGATCATTTGATCAGCTGAAAAGATTAACGAGTTTCCCGTGAATTCTCTTGTGCCATTGCAGTTTAACAGTAAGCATGGACACACGAAATTCACGAAAAAACCGAACACTGAGAGAAAGGCATTTCTTAATATATGTCACCAAAAGATACACATTTCAGTGGTGTTTTGCCACTGTGTTTTAAATTCATAATGTTTAGATAAAGAAGCGAAACAGTTTGATTCAGTTAAAATCACTTGTTGCTGGACAAATGCTCATGTCAAATTATCTCTTCAAATACCCCAAAATTACGAAAAAATGTGCACAATGAAAGTGATACAGTAAAATTATGAAGTGAATGTTTCTTCTTTCGTCTTCAAAAAGGATTATCTCCCTCCACACACACACACACACACACACACGCGCGCGCACTTCACACACACATGCATGCATACACACATATATATGTCACAAACACACATACATATAAACACTCGCACGCCTTGCGTATGCACACGTACACATGCATACGCACGCATGCACCCGCCCACACGCCACAGACATATAAACACATGCACACACACTTAGGCGAACGTGAATGCACGTGCGCGCGTGCCCGCACATAAATTCACGCACTAACACACACACACATGCTCGCACGCACACACACGCACACGCACATGCACGCACACACATACACACACACACACTCACACACACACACACGCGCACACACACACACGCACACACACACACACACACACACATGCGCGCGCACTTCGCACACATGCATGCACCCACACATATATATGTCACAAACACACAAACATATAAACACTCGCACGCACTTGCGTACGCACATATGCATACGTACGTATGCACCCGCCACACGCCACACACATATAAACACATGCACACACACTTACGCGAACGTGAATGCACGTGCGCGCGTACCCGCACATAAACTCACGCACTAACACACACACACAAAAATGCGCGCACGCTCGCACGCACACACACGCATGCTCACACACACACAAACGCACACACACACACACACACACGTACACACACACTCACTCACACACATGCACCTCCCTTTCCCCCTTCACACACACACACACACACCACACGTACGCACACGCGCGTGCGCGCGCGCGCACACACACACACACACACATACATGCCACACACACACACACATTTTCACTTGCACACGCTTGCACACATACACATGCGCATGCACGCATGCACACACACACACACACACACACACACACACATAACGCGCAAATACACGCCAACACACACACACACACACACACACACACACACACACATCTACACACACTTACGTGAACGCACACACACACATACACACACGTGCGCGTCCATGTTGTTTTCTGGTTCTGATGTGCTAAAGCTTCACTGACCTGCGAAAACAGCCACATAAAACCGATTTATCGATTTCAGATGAAACTATATGTAAAGTGAAGGGCTAGCCGTGCTCTGATCTCATGTCGTTTAACTGGTAACCAAGGAGATCGTTGGAGCACAACTGCATGATGTATGTGTGTGTGTGTGTGTGTGTGTGTGTGTGTGTGTGTGTGTGTGTGTGTGTGTGTGTGTGTGTGTGCGTGCGTGCGTGCGTGCATGCGTGCGTGCGTGTGTGCGTGCGTGCGTGCGTGCGTGTGTGTGTGTGTGTGTGTGCATGCGTGTGTGCGTACACGTGTTTTCAATTGGAAAGACATTATTTCATCAACTTCTGATCAATTTCAATGAAGCCTAGCCCAAGCTATATGTCATGGTGGGTACCAATGATGTCTCGCAGAAGAAAGAGTACAGCAAGATTGACTGAGAAAGAGTGCAGCAAGATTGACCGAACTATAAACGTCTTGAACTTCAGGAAAAAAACGCCGGCACAAATGCATGTAAAGACACGAGATCCAAGCAAAAGATCACTGGCCTCCAATGTTGTCTTTAAACTGGGCACCAGAAATCCAGTTGGAATGTACCAAAGAGCTCAACAGCTGTTGGAATGTACCAAAGAGCTCAACAGCAGTTGGAATGTACCAAAAAGCTCAACAGCAGTTGGAATGTACCAAAGAGCTCAACAGCAGTCGGAATGTACCAAAAAGCTCAACAGCAGTTGGAATGTACCAAAAAGCTCAACAGCAGTCGGAATGTACCACCAAAGAGTTAAACAGCAGATGGAATGTACCAAAGAGCTCAACGGCAGTTGGAATGAACCGAAAAGCTCAACAGCAGATGGAATGCACCAGACAGCTCAACAGCAGATGGAATGTACCAAAGAGCTCAACAGCAGATGGAATGTACCAGATAGCTCAACAGCAGATGGAATGTACCAAAGAGCTCAACGGCAGATGGAATGTACCAGAGTGTTCAACAGCAGTTGGAATGTACCAGAGTGTTCAACAGCAGTTGGAATGTACCATGTACCAGATAGCTCAACAACCGATGGAATGTACCACAGAGTTCAACAGCAGATGGAATGTACCAGATAGCTCAACAGCAGATGGAATGTACCAGATAGCTCAACGGCAGATGGAATGTACCAGATAGCTCAACAGCAGATGGAATGTACCAGATAGCTCAACGATAGATGGATTGAACCAGATAGCTCAACGGCAGATGGAATGTACCAGATAGCTCAACAGCAGATGGAATGTACCAGATAGCTCAACGGTAGATGGAATGTACCAGATAGCTAAACGGCAGTTGGAATGTACCAGAGAGTTCAACAGCAGTCGGAATGTACCAGATAGTTCAACGGCAGATGGAATGTACCAGATAGCTCAACGGCAGATGGAATGTACCAGATAGCTCAACGGCAGATAGAATGTACCAAAGAGCTCAACGGCAGATGGAATGTACCAAAGAGCTCAACAGCAGTTGGAATGTACCAGAGTGTTCAACAGCAGTTGGAATGTACCATGTACCAGATAGCTCAACAGCCGATGGAATGTACCACAGAGTTCAACAGCAGATGGAATGTACCAGATAGCTGAACAGCAGATGGAATGTACCAGATAGCTCAACGGCAGATGGAATGTACCAGATAGCTGAACAGCAGATGGAATGTACCAGATAGCTCAACAGCAGATGGAATGTACCAGATAGCTCAACGGCAGATGGAATGTACCAGATAGCTCAACAGCAGATGGAATGTACCAGATAGCTCAACGGTAGATGGATTGAACCAGATAGGTCAACGGCAGATGGAATGTACCAGATAGCTCAACAGCAGATGGAATGTACCAGATAGCTCAACGGTAGATGGAATGTACCAGATAGCTAAACGGCAGTTGGAATGTACCAGAGAGTTCAACAGCAGTCGGAATGTACCAGATAGCTCAACAGCAGATGGAATGTACCAGATAGCTCAACGGCAGATGGAATGTACCAGATAGCTCAACGGTAGATAGAATGTACCAAAGAGCTCAACAGCAGATGGAATGTACCAAAGAGCTCAACAGCAGTTGGAATGTACCAGAGAGTTCAACGGCAGATGGAATGTACCAGACAGCTTAACAGCAGATGGAATGTGCCAGATAGCTCAACGGCAGATGGAATGTACCAGAGAGTTCAACAGCCCTTCCCGCTCCCATTCTACAGTCACACCCAGAATCTGCAGAGGTTCATACTGGAGCCGCCAGGACCACCAGTTCTTATCAGTAACTCCGTCACAGCATCACTGTGCTTTACATGTGTTTTCATATCACTGCTTTTTTACATCATTGAGTTTTCTTTGATTTAGCTGTGTATTTATTGTGTACACCATTGCGCTTTCTTTGATTTAGCTGTGTATTTATTGTGTACACCATTGCGCTTTCTTTGATTTAGCTGTGTATTTATTGTGTACACCATTGCGCTTTCTTTGATTTAGCTGTGTATTTATTGTGTACACCATTGCGCTTTCTTTGATTTAGCTGTGTATTTATTGTGTACACCATTGCGCTTTCTTTGATTTAGCTGTGTATTTATTGTGTACACCATTGCGCTTTCTTTGATTTAGCTGTGTATTTATTGTGTGTATATTGGGAAGTGCGCTTTGCATGACTGTGCCAGGATGGAGTCGTGTTGTGTCACTGGGAACTGTTCTTTACATTGACGCTGTTCTTTTCAATTCTGTGTGACGACGCAGCCGAGAGTTTCCTGCGGATCGAGATGTGGGTGGAGGCGAGTGGAAATTTAAAACAGTCTGGATTCCGGCGAATTTGACTTCTAAACCAGTAACTCCTGAAAAAAAAATCCTTCATCCCAGTGTCTACTAGGACAAGTCTGGCTTTCAAACAGATAACCCTAAGAAAATCATGAACCTGATCCAGCGAGTTTGAAGCTCAGTCAGATAACCCCTACCTTGCCATCACCCTCACTAAGACTAATAAAAAGCGTACATCACCTAAACATCTTTAAAACAGTTTGATTCTTATAAGCAGATGGGGAAAATTCGATGCTTGGTCGGATTATGTAGAACGCTATCACACCAGAATAGCATTATCAATTGACCACTTCACATCATTGGTCATAACAGATAAAGGAGACATTTATTGGGCTTTATCTTAAGAAGGAACTGCATTGCAGCACGTTCCTCACAAATAATTCGATCAGCTGAAATGATTAACGAGTTTCCCGCGAATTCCCTTGTGCCCTTGCAGTTTAATAGTAAGCATGGACACACGAAATTCACGAAAAAACCGAACACTGAGAGAAAGGCATTTCTTAATATATGTCACCAAAAGATACACATTTCAGTGGTGTTTTGCCACTGTGTTTTAAATTCATAATGTTTAGATAAAGAAGCGAAACAGTCTGATTCAGTCAAAATAACCTGTTACAGGACAAATGCTTAGGTCAAATAATCTCTTCAAATACCCCAAAATTACGAAAAAATGTGCACAATGAAAGTGATACAGTAAAATTATGAAGTGAATGTTTCCTCTTTCGTCTTCAAAAATGATTATCTCCCTCCACACACACACACACACACACACACACACACGCGCGCGCACTTCACACACACATGCATGCATCCACACATATATATGTCACAAACACACATACATATAAACACTCGCACGCGCTTGCGTATGCACACGTACACATGCATACGCACGCATGCACCCGCCCACACGCCACAGACATATAAACACATGCACACACACTTAGGCGAACGTGAATGCACGTGCGCGCGTGCCCGCACATAAACTCACGCACTAACACACACACACATGCTCGCACGCACACACACGCACACGCACATGCACGCACACACATACACACTCACAACACACACACACACACACACACGCACACACACACACACACACACACACACACACACACACACACACACAGAGGACTATTGTTTTATGGTTTTGATGTGCTGAAAAATTCATTATTTCACCACAACAGCCACATGCAATCAGTCGATCAAACTGATGACACTTGAAGTGACAGTGACGGCCTAGGGGTGACTGGATCTTATGTCCCTTAACCGCAAACTAAGGTCTTTGGGGCACAGCAGCTGAACGTTTTTTTCCCCTGTTATTTGCAGACTACCAATTCATCACTTTCTACACAGGTTCAAAGATTATCATAGCGAGTGTCACGAGCTGTAAGTTGTTGAGACTCCATCGAGGGCTTGTTTTCTGAGCATCATTGAATAGCTCAACTGGAATAGCTCAGTTCGTAGAGCACAGGACTCGTAATCCTGGTGGTCCTGGGGTGGCAGTTCGAATCTCCTCTGGGCAGTTTGGTAAAGGGGGATTTATCCCCGGGGGTTAACATTGCTTCTGACTCCATTTCCCGAAAATCCTTTAAATTATGTGTGTGAATGCACATATAACATCTTGCACATAGGTAAAATCCCATCAACAACCTTCGGAAGAAGACAGTTTGGCCATTGGTATGGAAGACATGTATATACAGAGCATGTACCCTGCATGAGAAATCGAAAGAATGAAGGAAAAAATTTCGAAGAGCTGGAAGATTGATACTGAAGGCACGACACGGGAAATGACTGAAAATAGAGCTAGCAGGTGGGTCTTCGATCGTAAATTAATGAGAGTGTGGACTGTAGATAAGCGCTATGTAAATACTCTTAATAATAATAATAGACTACTTCTACAACAACAACAACTACTACTATTACTACTACTGCTGCTACTACTACTATCACCACTACTACTACTATTACTAGTACTACTAGAAGAATAATAAGAGTTATAGGAAAAGAGTACAGTTGCATTGACTGAACTATGTACCTCTTGGGAAGTTTAAACTTGTTGTTCGAAAAAAACAACAACCCAAACCAACCCTTTTAGCAATGTAAAATGCAAAACCTCAAATCCAATACAGAGATCAAACATGGTTACTGTCTTTAAAACTGACGGCAGAAATCCAGCTGGAATGTAAGAGACAGCCTAACAGACACTGCTCCCTTCCTCCCCTACCATCATGGCCATGGATCTCGTGCATACCCCCTCCCTCCCCTTGAGTTCTGCCGCCGTTTAAAGACAACATGGTTTGATTTCTTGGTTGTATTTTTCTATTTGTTTATTCACTTTCTTCCTTTGTCCCTTCACTTCTACCAATTCTTTTTTTAAACAACAAGTTCAAGACTGGCCAAGGCGTATATACTTCAGTCAATTCAATCTAACTGCACTCGTTTGGAATGCCGTGAGTTGTGCCCTAACAACCTACCGCTCGTGACACTCATCATAACAGTCTTTGAAACTATGCAGAAACTGATAAAGTATAATAAAGTCTCCGCAATAAAGAAAAGTTGCTTTTGAGCAGTTCTGCCTCAACGACTTCCTCAGTTTGCGTTTAAGGAGCATGATTTAAGTCACTGCTAGGCCGTCACCCTTATGCCAAGTGTCATCAATTTATCAACTGGTTGTACATGGCTGTTGTGGCGGAATAATAAAGCTTTAGCCCATCAAAACCACGGAACAATGGTCCTTGTGTGTGTGTGTGTGTGTGTGTGTGTGTGTGTGTGTGTGTGTGTGTGTGTGTGTGTGTGTGTGAGAGAGAGAGAGAGAGAGAGAGAGAGAGAGAGAGAGAGAGAGAGAGAGAGAGAGAGAATGAGACAGAGACAGAGACTGAGAGAACGAGTGCGCGTGTGCGTATGTATGTGTGTTGGGCAAAGAGGGAGAGAATCAAGTCTGTAGACCAAAGTGGAATATTTCATATCATAGTTAATAATATCACTTTCATTGCGTACCTTTCCTCAATAATTTCTAATTATTTCAGGAGATAATCTGAAGTGAGTGTTTTTTTTTTGTAAACAATGGGTCATTTTGATTGAATCAGACTACTTTGCTTTTTACTGAAGGCTGAAAACAAACAGAACAGGAAAACACTGAAATGTGTGTCTTTTGCTGACATATTTGAAGAAATATATTTCTTTCAGCGTATGGGGTTTCTCTGTATTCATCCTGGGGTTGCTTATTATTAAAGTGCAATGACATGATGAACACATCGAAGAATCGTTTATTTCTCCAGCTGATCATCTTTACCAAATGTTTGTGAGGAGATGTTGCAAAACATTTCCTTCTTGAATAATAAAAACTTCAAAAATATTCTCCATTGATCATAAATAACAAAGGAAAACGGTGACGTGGCCAGTTTGCTAATTTATGGTCAAAAACTATGAGACTTGACACTAGCTGATGGCTTTCTAAGTAGCGCAGTCCAGTATGGAACATTCCCTGGTGAGACACCAACCTTTTCAAATGACGTTGAGGTCACTTAAAGCTTAAGCTATTCCCGGTGCGGGTGATGGCATTCTCGGGGTAATCTGACTGAACGCCAGACTCGCTAGATCGGGGTAATGGTTTTTCTTAGGATTAACAGTATAAAAAGCGGACTGGCCAGAGTAAGACTCTGGGAGGAAGGGTTTTTATTTATTTTTTGTTGTTGTTAAAGAATTCATTGGTCTTGAAGTCAAATTCCCTAAACACACCACAATCTCCTCCACACACACACAGCTATGTCTTCGCAGAGCCATGTAAAACACCCCGTTCCTCTGATCACACTGCTTTATCCTGACACAGTCATGTACAGGGCAGTTCCTAATAAACACGCTCAGGTCTCCGTTCACACACAGCTTTGTACTGACACAGTCATGTACAGGACAGTTCCTAATAAACACGCTCAGGTCTCCATTCACACACAGCTTTATACTGACACGGTCATGTACAGGACAGTTCCTAATAAACACGCTCAGGTCTCCGTTCACACACAGCTTTGTACTGACACGGTCATGTACAGGACAGTTCCTAATAAACACGCTCAGGTCTCCGTTCACACACAGCTTTGTACTAACACAGTCATGTACAGGACAGTTCCTAATAAACACGCTCAGGTCTCCGTTCACACACAGCTTTATACTGACACAGTCATGTACAGGGCAGTTCCTAATAAACACGCTCAGGTCTCCATTCACACACAGCTCCAGCCTGGCACAGTGATGGAAAGAGCACAGTCATGTACAGCACAGTTGCAAAAATACACAACAAAACAAAACACACACAGGTCCACCCCAGGCAAAGACATAAAGGACAGTCTTGTGAAGCATACATTCATATGTAAAGCAGTCATGTACAACACACTCACACATAAAGGATATTGCTGTAGAGCACAGGGATGTAAAGCTCAGTCATGAACAGGACTGTCATGTAAACACATCAGTGGGTACCCCCAACAACATATACTCGTATAGCTCGGACTACGCTACATAACATCTGCTCAGAAGCTGATAAAGTATTTGGTACTGATGTGCTTCACTGACCTGTGCCAGCTTCACTGACCTCCCACAACAGGCACATGAAACCAGTTTATTAATTTTGATGAAACTTTGTGCGAGGGTGACGTGCTAGTAGCGGTGATTTTGATCTTCAGTCCCTTAGTTCGTAGCCAAAAAGGTCGCGGAGCAAAACTGAACTATTTTATTTTTAACTGCATGTGTGGGTATGGTGTTGGTGTTTTTTTTGTTTTTTTTTTCTAGATATGAAAACAGTTTGGCCTCCGGTGAATTTAGCTCTAGACGGCTAACCCTTACAAAACCGTCATCCCAAAGTCTAATTGGGCGAGTGTGGGTTCTAGACGTATGACTCTTAGAAACTCATAACCCCAAAAGTCTAATCAGTAGATTCCAGCTTCCAGTTGTATAAACCTCAGATGGTCATCATACTCATTACGGCTGAAAATTGTCAAAGACGTAGTTCCTCTCTACATCTTTGGAACAGTTTCGTTTCTAATCGGGCGAGTCCGACCTTCAGTCGAATAAATCCTGGGAAGCAATCGCCGCAGCGTCAAGTTTTTGTTGTTATTCTCGGTGTTTTCATTAAGGCTGAGAATAATCTGGCTTTTAATCGGGCGAGTTTGGCTTACAATAGGAAAACTCTTAGCGGGTTATCGTCCCCACCGCATTTGGGATGGAAACAGTGAGGCCTCTGATCGTACTAGCCCAGTTCTTGTCGGGTAACTCTTGAGAAGCCATCAGCCGAAAGCCATTTTCGTGAGTAGGTCAGAGATGGATGGGAGACATTGAATGGATATAGTGAAAATTACGGATGCATCGATTGTTTGGGGAATGGGTGGTGGAGTTGGGGGGAACTCTTAATATTTACTGTACATGCCTATTTGTGCGCGATGCCTTAGATGCCCTTTCCTCCCTTTCTTTCACTCTTACACACACACACACACACACACACGCGCGCGCGCGCGCGCGCGCGCATGCACATATCATACACACGCACACCACACACACACACACATTCAAAGGTGCATTCTCTCTCTCTCTCTCTCTCTCTCTCTCTCTCTCTCTCTCTCTCTCTCTCTCTCCCCTCATAAACGTATGTTTACAAGTCTGTCCACACGCGTTTGTATTTGTATGCAGAGAAGAGGGACACAATGACTGTTGTACATGTTCAGAGACTGTCCTACGCTAATTGACGTGCTGTCACGAACGTGTGGCACGTGCTTTCATCACCCCCAGTCCCCACAGACGGACACTGTCCATCGTAACGGTGAGCGGCACAGACAGCTGCAAGCATCTGAGGTCTAAAGTCATCCATTTGACTCGGCTGGGATTCGAACGCAAGACTATCCACACTCGAGGCAGACGCTACACAATTACACACACGGATAGTGCTCGCATACATACTGTACAGACAGGCACATATGCAAGCACACACACACACACACACACACACACACACACACACACACACACACACACACACACACTTGTGCACTTGCAAGCATAAAGACAGACAGACCGACAGAGAGAACAACATACTGGTGCTTGATAAGATCACAATTCACCTATGGACTGCCAGTCATTGTGCGGAATTAGTATAAGTAATGGAAGAAAGGTCATTACCGCATTCTGGACATCGCGCCGATCTTTCTGAAAATTTGTAAGTATGTTCATTATAGGTCACAGACGATGGCCGATGTTTACCAGAATAGCCATTACTAACGGTTACACCAGCCCAAGACGGTTTTTCCTCCTTATGGAATATCTCACGCGTATTCAGGTTAAACTGGGAGTACGTTTATATGCTTTGCATCTTGTTTCTTAACTGGTTTAGGAATGAAAGCCGACTGTCACATAGTGCTCCTCTCTCTCTCTTATGGTAGTGTGAGTCTCTCGTTCCGCTTAACTTCTCTCTCCCGTTTCTCTCTTGCTGTGCCTTTATGCTGTTCTGTTAGCATGAATATGACTGCAAAGATGTGTGCATGACAAGAACAGATGGGAGGGTAAGGCATAGGCATGACATCTTCATGCTTCGGGACGAAAGATCTCTCTCTCTCTCTCTCTTTCTCTCTCTCTCTCTCTCACCTGTAGGAGGGGTTGGGCTCACTGACGGTCCAGGGACGGGTCCGGGAGGACAGGCGAGGGAGAGTACTCTTCTTGTACCGGAGTTTCCGTTCGTCCGGACAGTACGTGTTGATGTACATGGGGTCCCGGATGTCCTTCATCTTCTTCTCCCCGCCTCCCAGGCTGCTGGAACGTGTGCCCTCCGTGGACGAGTACGCCCATCTGCGCTCTGCCCAAACAACGCAGCGTGGATGAAGACAGTAAGCGTATACTGCTCATTTAGAGGATCTCAGTTTATTGTCTGCTCCAAAAATCAGTTGTTCATGAAGTACAGTTGTAACAGTAGCTCTGTCTGCTCCAAAGATCAGCTGTTCATAAAGTACAGTTGTTGTAACAGTAGCTCTGTGTGCTCCAAATATCAGTTGTTCATAAAGTACAGTTGTAACAGTAGCTGTGTCTGCTCCAAAAATCAGTTGTTCATAAAGTACAGTTGTAACAGTAGCTCTGTGTGCTCCAAAGATCAGTTGCTCATAAAGTACAGTTGTTGTAACAGTAGCTCTGTCTGCTCCAAAAATCAGTTGTTCATAAAGTACAGTTGTTGTAACAATAGCTCTGTGTGCTCCAAAGATCAGCTGTTCATAAAGTACAGATGTAACAATAGCTCTGTGTGCTCCAAAGATCAGTTGTTCATAAAGTACAGTTGTAACAGTAGCTCTGTGTGCTCCAAAGATCAGGCAGTTGTTCATAAAGTACAGTTGTAACAGTAGCTCTGTCTGCTCCAAAAATCAGTTGTTCATAAAGTACAGTTGTAACAGTAGCTCTGTCTGCTCCAAAGATCAGTTGTTCATAAAGTACAGTTGTTTGTAACAGTAGCTCTGTGTGCTCCAAAGATCAGTTGTTCATAAAGTACAGTTGTTGTAATGGTAGCTCTGTGTGCTCCAAAGATTAGTTGTTCATAAAGTACAGTTATTGTAACGGTAGCTCTGTGTGCTCCAAAGATCAGTTGTTCATAAAGTACAGTTGTTGTAACAGTAGCTCCGTCTGCTCCGAAGATCAGTTGTTCATAAAGTACAGTTGTTGTAACAGTAGCTCCGTCTGCTCCGAAGATCAGTTGTTCATAAGGTACAGTTGTTGTAACAGTAGCTCTGTGTGCTCCAAAGATCAGTTGTTCATAAGGTACAGTTGTTGTAACAGTAGCTCCGTGTGCTCCAAAGATCAGTTGTTCATAAGGTACAGTTGTTGTAACAGTAGCTCCGTGTGCTCCAAAGATCAGCTGTTCATAAAGTACAGTTGTTGTAACAGTAGCTCTGTGTGCTCCAAAGATCAGTTGTTCATAACGTACAGTTGTTGTAACAGTAGCTCTGTGTGCTCCAAAGATCAGTTGTTCATGACGTACAGTTGTTGTAACAGTAGCTCTGTGTGCTCCAAAGATCAGTTGTTCATAAAGTACAGTTGTTGTAACAGTAGCTCTGTGTGCTCCAAAGATCAGGCAGTTGTTCATAAAGTACAGTTGTAACAGTAGCTCTGTCTGCTCCAAAAATCAGTTGTTCATAAAGTACAGTTGTAACAGTAGCTCTGTCTGCTCCAAAGATCAGTTGTTCATAAAGTACAGTTGTTTGTAACAGTAGCTCTGTGTGCTCCAAAGATCAGTTGTTCATAAAGTACAGTTGTTGTAATGGTAGCTCTGTGTGCTCCAAAGATTAGTTGTTCATAAAGTACAGTTATTGTAACGGTAGCTCTGTGTGCTCCAAAGATCAGTTGTTCATAAAGTACAGTTGTTGTAACAGTAGCTCCGTCTGCTCCGAAGATCAGTTGTTCATAAAGTACAGTTGTTGTAACAGTAGCTCCGTCTGCTCCGAAGATCAGTTGTTCATAAGGTACAGTTGTTGTAACAGTAGCTCTGTGTGCTCCAAAGATCAGTTGTTCATAAGGTACAGTTGTTGTAACAGTAGCTCCGTGTGCTCCAAAGATCAGTTGTTCATAAGGTACAGTTGTTGTAACAGTAGCTCCGTGTGCTCCAAAGATCAGCTGTTCATAAAGTACAGTTGTTGTAACAGTAGCTCTGTGTGCTCCAAAGATCAGTTGTTCATAACGTACAGTTGTTGTAACAGTAGCTCTGTGTGCTCCAAAGATCAGTTGTTCATGACGTACAGTTGTTGTAACAGTAGCTCTGTGTGCTCCAAAGATCAGTTGTTCATAAAGTACAGTTGTTGTAACAGTAGCTCTGTGTGCTCCAAAGATCAACTGTTCATAAAGTATAGTTGTTGTAACAGTAGCTCTGTGTGCTCCAAAGATCAACTGTTCATAAAGTACAGTTGTTTGTAACAGTAGCTCTGTCTGCTCCAAAGATCAATTGTTCATAAAGTACAGTTGTTGTAACAGTAGCTCTGTCTGCTCCAAGATCAGTTCTTCATAAAGTACAGTTGTTGTACAGTAGCTCGTCTGTCGAAGATCAGTCTTCATAAAGTACGTTGTAACGTAGCTCTGTCTGCACCAAAGATCAGTTCTTCATAAAGTACAGTTGTAACGGTACCTCCGTCTGCTCCGAAGATCAGTTCTTCATAAAGTACAGTTGTAACGGTAGCTCTGTCTGCACCAAAGATCAATTGTTTATGAGGTACAGCTGTTGTGACAGGAGCCTCGCAATACTTACCCCTCCCCCAACCCCCCTCCCCGAAACATTCGCATTTATGTCTATCAAACGGTAATATTTCAAACACAATGCTAAAAATATAACAGGTTACTGTAATTTGTTTTAAAGGAAAGATACGAACGGAATCGACAATTGCAACGAAACCTTCCTTTCTACACTGAGAGCACGGCATGGTTTTGTTTTGTTTGAAATTCCAGAGTTACTGTTACAGCAGCTGTACCTTGTGAACCATTGATTTTTGGAGCAGATAATATACTGAAGTCCTTTAATACAGCAGCATGCACTTACAGTGGGGTGGAAACCACAACAGGAGAGCTGACCTTGGCAACATTCTGCAGTAAACGTACACTTCAGTAAGTAAACACACACACACACACACACACACACACACACACACACACACACACACACACACACACACAAAAAGACACGGAGGGGGAGGGAAGAGGATATGTTGTACTGTAAAGCAGCGATGCACTCTCTCCGGGAAGAGCAGCCCAAAAGTCACACCGGAAAATCTGGTTAAGATTCAAAGAAGTAAGAAAACAAAACGACTTTTTCTAGCACAGCAAACTTTTGCTTTAATACATGAAAAAAAAACTGTTCAGCGTTTAACCAATGTTTGTGAAAAGACATACGTTCTCTCGCCTCACCCCCCCCCCCCCCTCCCTCCATACACTGCGCATCCCCACCTCCTGCCATTTCTCACCTCTCTCTCACTGTCCCCTTGCTTCCTCTGGACTGAGACCGGCGAAATGAAGATAGCACAGAGGACTGGCAGTGTTGGGTAGAATACAAAAGCACGCGCACTCCGCCTTCTGTCCCCCCCCCCCCCTCTCCCCGCTAACCCCGCACCCTCCCTCCCAAATTTAATCTTCTGCTGATCTGGACATAGTTTGTTAAGGGAAAGGCGGAACAGAGCAAGATTTTGAGTGGGGGGTGGAAAACACACACCAAACTGTGTTTATCGAATCTTTAAATGCATTTTTTAGGGAGGCCACAAATTACGGAAAGAATACACATTTTTATACACGGCATATTGACACTAAATCCCTTCATGCATGCAAAACCAGAACACTCTACGACTACCTTTTGGCCTTTTTTTTTATTTTGAAGACCCTTTTCCTTGGAAAGCTGCTTGTGAAACACTGGTTTTCAATTTTTGAATCGACTGTTAAGAAGACGTATAGCCTATTATTAAAAAAGAATATCTGCGACTGTGCGATATGCCGGGATTCTACAGAAAAACAAACTGTGTGCGAAAAAAAAGTCGGCTTACACACAAAGACACATGTATGACACAGACACACACACAGACACAGAGACACAGAAAGACAGACAGACAGACAGACAGACAGACAACACACACACACACACACACACACACACACAGAGTCCTGAATTTCGAACAGTTGGTAAACCCACTTTACACGTTAGCCCAGTACCCAAACACATCCATCCCCACCCCATCTCCGCTCACTCCCCAACCAACAGAACTTACTCTCTCTGGACAGTGATCGGCGGGAGGAGGGCGGACGGAGAAGGACTGGGAGTGGTGAGTGGCGCGGTCAGACGACAGTTTGACGCTGGCGGTCAGCGGCGTGTTGGGGGGCGGCTTTTTGGCGCTGTCCGTTGCGGACCCCCGCCGACTGCTGTCCGGTGGCGGTTTGCTGTCCTGGATGTGCACGTGCCGGCTGGATGCCCGCTCTGTGCCCTTGTCGATCACCTGCAAGTCAGGCCAAAAGATATGAGGAGTGTTTCATGTTGTGTGTGTGTCTGACCAGCGCCTTGGGGTAATAGGTCACACATCTGCCAAGTCGTAGCCACGAAACCCTCTTTTAAAATTCTCTCATCTTAATCATGGATTCATATATCTATCTGCCTTAAATCATGCGCAGTGTGGTCTCAAAACTTAGCGGATGTGGTGTAGCGTATGTGGACTAGTCCGCATACGCAGTAACACCTACTTGATGAAACTGAAACTGTATGTGTGTGTGTGTGTGTGTGTGTGTGTGAGAGAGAGAGAGAGAGAGAGAGAGAGAGAGAGAGAGAGAGAGAGAGAGTGAGAGAGAGCGAGAGAGAGAGAGAGAGAGAGAGCGAGACATACACACAGACAGAGAGATAGACAGACAGAGAGACCAAGATAACAAATAACTTTTATTGTGCATTTCTCTTTCACTGTGCGCCACCCTGAGCGCACTGAACACGTTTGTTAAAGTCCAGTACCGCGATCGCCATGGAGGTAGTAAAGGTTCATCGTATCTGAGGCATGGCATCGTGAAAGGAGGGACCAACGTTTCCTTCCACCGCCTTAGCCTTACTTGAACTAAATCAGGTTCCCATTGACCACAGGGTGGACGGAGATGGTTTTCCAGCCATAAAAATCTGACCCCTCGAATGGTTCGATTACACGACTGTTAGCTGAGCAGCTGAACACTGACCATGGCCACGCAGGCTGCTCCCTCTGTTAGCTGAGCAGCCGAACACTCTGACCGTTGCCACGCAGGCTGCTCCCTTGGTTAGCTGAGCAGCCGAACACTCTGACCATGGCCACGCAGGCTGCTCCCTCTGTTAGCTGAGCAGCCGAACTCTCTGACCATGGCCATGCAGGCTGCTCCCTTGGTCAGCTGAGCAGCCGAACACTCTGACCGTTGCCACGCAGGCTGCTCCCTTGGTTAGCTGAGCAGCCGAACACTCTGACCATGGCCACGCAGGCTGCTCCCTTGGTTAGCTGAGCAGCCGAACACTCTGACCGTTGCCACGCAGGCTGCTCCCTCTGTTAGCTGAGCAGCCGAACACTCTGACCATGGCCACGCAGGCTGCTCCCTCTGTTAGCTGAGCAGCCGAACACTCTGACCATGGCCACGCAGGCTGCTCCCTCTGTTAGCTGAGCAGCCGAACACTCTGACCATGGCCACGCAGGCTGCTCCCTCTGTTAGCTGAGCAGCCGAACACTCTGACCGTTGCCACGCAGGCTGCTCCCTTGGTCAGCTGAGCAGCTGAACACTGACCGTTGCCACGCAGGCTGCTCCCTCTGTTAGCTGAGCAGCCGAACACTCTGACCATGGCCACGCAGGCTGCTCCCTCTGTTAGCTGAGCAGCTGAACACTGACCGTTGCCACGCAGGCTGCTCCCTCTGTTAGCTGAGCAGCCGAACACTCTGACCATGGCCACGCAGGCTGCTCCCTCTGTTAGCTGAGCAGCCGAACTCTCTGACCATGGCCATGCAGGCTGCTCCCTTGGTTAGCTGAGCAGCCGAACACTCTGACCGTTGCCACGCAGGCTGCTCCCTCTGTTAGCTGAGCAGCCGAACTCTCTGACCATGGCCATGCAGGCTGCATCCTTGGTTAGCTGAGCAGCCGAACACTCTGACCATGGCCACGCAGGCTGCTCCCTTGGTCAGCTGAGCAGCCGAACACTCTGACCATGGCCACGCAGGCTGCTCCCTTGGTTAGCTGAGCAGCCGAACACTTTGACCATGGCCATGCAGGCTGCTCCCTCTGTTAGCTGAGCAGCCGAACACTGACCGTTGCCACGCAGGCTGCTCCCTTGGTTAGCTGAGCAGCCGAACACTCTGACCATGGCCACGCAGGCTGCTCCCTTGGTTAGCTGAGCAGCCGAACACTCTGACCGTTGCCACGCAGGCTGCTCCCTTGGTTAGCTGAGCAGCCGAACACTCTGACCATGGCCATGCAGGCTGCTCCCTTGGTTAGCTGAGCAGCCGAACACTTTGACCATGGCCATGCAGGCTGCTCCCTTGGTCAGCTGAGCAGCCGAACACTCTGACCATGGCCACGCAGGCTGCTCCCTCTGTTAGCTGAGCAGCCGAACACTCTGACCGTTGCCATGCAGGCTGCTCCCTTGGTCAGCTGAGCAGCCGAACACTCTGACCATGGCCACGCAGGCTGCTCCCTCTGTTAGCTGAGCAGCCGAACACTCTGACCGTTGCCACGCAGGCTGCTCCCTTGGTCAGCTGAGCAGCCGAACACTCTGACCATGGCCACGCAGGCTGCTCCCTCTGTTAGCTGAGCAGCCGAACACTCTGACCATGGCCACGCAGGCTGCTCCCTCTGTTAGCTGAGCAGCCGAACACTCTGACCGTTGCCATGCAGGCTGCTCCCTTGGTCAGCTGAGCAGCCGAACACTCTGACCATGGCCACGCAGGCTGCTCCCTCTCTTAGCTGAGCAGCCGAACACTCTGACCATGGCCACGCAGGCTGCTCCCTCTGTTAGCTGAGCAGCCGAACACTCTGACCATGGCCACGCAGGCTGCTCCCTCTGTTAGCTGAGCAGCCGAACTCTCTGACCATGGCCACGCAGGCTGCTCCCTCTGTTAGCTGAGCAGCCGAACTCTCTGACCATGGCCACGCAGGCTGCTCCCTTGGTCAGCTGAGCAGCCGAACACTCTGACCATGGCCACGCAGGCTGCTCCCTCTGTTTGCAATCTGACTTGAAGTTAAAGCCCCCGTGGGGCAACATCAAAATGAAAATATCTGAAATATGATCTAGTTGCAAAGTGAAGCGACTGAAATATGAGTTGTGTATGTATGTATGTGTGTGTCTGTATATATGTAGGTATGTATGCATGTCTGTGTCTATCTCTGCACGTCTGCCAGGTCGAAATCCCTTAAAACAGTCTGATATTGATAGAATATAGGCTGACATTTGTTACAATATTTGCATACATTATCATTCAACACATCTTTAATCACTGTATGAAACTATGATTGTAACTAATCACAGTGTAGCACAAAAAATCGCTTCTTGAAATGGGAAATCTTGATGACATATTTTACTCGCAGATTTACGGACTTACTATACGACAACATCTTCATGGAGAGAAAGATGGAAAGTCTAGGTCTTATCTATATTTATCGTTTGGTCATACTTAAGCTTTAATTGTAACTGCTGAGGAAAATACCATGTATGTTACCAGTGTGTGCACGCGTACGCGCGTTCGTGTGTATGTGCATTCTCTCTCTCTCTCTCTCTCTCTCTCTCACACACACACACACACACACACACAACACACACAAGCACGAAGCCGCGAGCTACACACACACCAACATACACACACACGACACACAACACACACACACACACACACACACACACCAACACACACCACCGCATACACACGAACATATAGTGACGCACACACGTACACACACACAAACATGCACGCACACACGCAACACACACCCACGCGCGCTCGAACAAGATGAATACATAACTTTAGGTAAAGCAGGCAAAGCTGAACCACGAAACATTACCCCAAACTTTTTTTTTTTTTTGCAAAACATAAAGATTCCCCAAAACTTTTTTGCAATACTACTAAAGGGGCAGTTTTACTTGGTTATAGCTCTTGAGCTGAGTGGTAGCACAAAACAAGGGGTTAACAGCACAATCCAAAACCAAAAACATGAAGTGAAAAAAAACTCAAGTCTTGCTAAGCATGCACACTGGCTGTGAAAGCTAGACAACGTGCGCCGAACGAGTTAACTTCGTTGTCATCCATTCTAGATGTTGCCCTTCCAACTATCGCAGAAGAGTGCTATTTGGTGGGTATGTAAATCGAAAATATATCCAATTTGGCGTAAGATGGGCGTAGAATGACTCACATTGTCTCTTTCCCGACAGCCTCGTTTTCATTCAATGCCAATCTTGCGCCGATTTGTACGAAGATACGTGATTGCTCGTTCACTTTCGTTGTCCTAGTGCTGGTCTCTTGCCTGAAGAAGGCCTGAGAGGTCGAAACGCGTCGTGTTTTGTCTTGTGATTCGTTTGTCAACGTGTTTCGGCGGATCCTTAGAAATTATTTTTAAAATCTGTTCAGATTTCCGCCTTTGTCTACGTTCTTCGGCGGATCCTTAGATATGATTTTAAAAGTTTGTTCAGATTTCCGCCTGCAGTCGCCTCACTTTGCAACTAGTGTACTGAACCTTCTATACTGTCCCTGAGATTAAAACATATTTACTGCTCAATTTAGACAGACAGGCATGTATTGATAAGATTTAGACATTTCTGAAAGTGCAGTATATCGTAATCGTCATAGACGACATAGTGAAGGTGACTTACTATGTCCACTTCGTCAAAGAGAGAAGGAAAAGGAGGTACATTTTGTTTTGTGCTGTCCTATTCTATGCGACCTGAGAGCACGATGCCTTCCATTGAAATATTATAAGGTACCAAGTCAGTTTAAATCAGAGTTGCTTATGGCATATACACATGAAAAATAAACGGTCAGAAAGTTGTCAATCTATCCTTACAAAGCTTCTAAACTGCGTTCTGTTCTCATTTCTTAAAGGTATTGCAAACTGTATTATCAAAGATGTTGTTGAATGTAAATGCCAGGTTGGACAAATTTTTTTTTTTTTTTGTATATGCACCGCCATGATTAATTTCTCCGTATCCGTGTCTCTCTCTCCTCTCTCTCTCTCTCTCTCTCTCACATACACAAACACACACGCGTCCGCGCCTTCTCCTCCGCCCCCCCTCCTCCCCCCCACACAAAGGTTCATTATGTGGTAGTGGAGCAGACCTCGAACACACTCGAGTTTGTCACCCTACCACTGAGTGCTGCATATGTATGGGTATTAAAGCAAAGGGTTTATAATCTAATGCTTAACCAGGCATGGGAGTGCCGGCAATACCCATCGTGTGATGTCAAGAAACGCCAAACGCAAAACCTAAAGGACGCGGCCCCTGTTTACTACCAAACCCATACGGTAAACGCGGACCCTAATCCTAGATACATATGCACTTTACTTCAGCAGACTAATAAAATCTACACATTGTCATCTGAACGACCAACACACACTCACCCCCCCCCCCCCCACACACACGCACGCACACAAACACACACGAACGTACATACGCACGAACGTACACACACACACACACACATTAAATCACACAGTACACAGACAAACACAAGTACTCCACACACACACACACACGCACTTCACAAACTTACACAAATACTACACACACACACACAACACACACACACACACACACTTAATTCACACACTACACGGACAAACACAAGTACTCCACACACACACACACACACATACAACCACATACACACACATGCCTGCACGCGTGCACACACTACACAAACATGTAAAACACACACACCACACACACACACACACACACACACACACACACACACACACACACACACACACACACACCACACACACACACCACACACCGCGCGCGCGCGCTCCCCCACACCACCCTCACTGCCACACTACCCACAACCCACACCCAGACCACCCACCCAACACCCCCTCACCTCAAAGCCACACTGATGCTCCGTCTTCCTCTGCAGGTCCGACAGGAGCGGGGCTCGAACCCCGGTCGGGAACACCGCCATGGACAGCAGGTAGTCGGCGTGCCGCGTGTTGTCCCGGCCGAACTGGTCCTGCCGCCGCCGGGGGGTCACCTGCTTGAACAGCAGACCGCCGCTGTCGGCGGAAAACCCCTCAGCCGGTGGAGGCCCCGCCAGTCCCGGATGCTGCTTGCTGCTGCCTGCCATTGCCGGCACTGTCCCCGTTCGCATCGGCACCATCACCGCTGGCATGGTGGTTGCTGTCGCTGGGAAAGTCACTCCGTTATATTTGGTCCTGTCTTCGGGGTTTCTGGGTGGGTGTGGTTGTTGGACTCTCGATTCAGGCGGTTTGGCTGTGGCGGTTTCATTTGATGTTTGAGGTTAGCATCCTCCTGTTCGTGTCTCCCTCTCCGTTGCTGTCAAGCAATTGCTACTTGGTCATAATAATTACCACGAAAAAACGAAAAACTAGCGAAAAATCAACACAAATGAAAGTATGCTGTTTATATATTTATTCATTTAATAAACTTATCCATGCTGTATATTTATTTAGTCTTGTAGGCCTACGTCGCGTTGCTACCATGTGATGCCGATGACTTTTTTGTTTTGGGCAGTATAATATTGCTTGACACAACAGCTTTGTTATTGAAGCAGGCAGATTATGGGTCACATTTTAAATGTCATACGTTCATTTTAAGTACTGCGGGCCTCGGCACGTCGAAAGCTCTTCTTAGTTTAGCTGATAAACATAGCCTTCACACACGAAACTGTGGCTTCTTCACACTAAGCAGCCTTCATGCGTTGATGTTCTGTTGTTACAATGTCAGGTCGCTGTTATCAAAACGGTATACGGTTGATAACAGACCACCACAGATTGCTTGTCGGGGTGTGGGGTCAATCACATGAGAATCTGCGGCGATACCTGGAGCGCATCGTTGCCGTCCCCGGTGACTCAGAGGTAGTGTGTAGAGCACGTTGGTGCCGCGTGTCTTTTAGTTTTCTAAGTGATGACGATGACACTGGTTGTGTGACAGCTTGTCCTCTGTGTACGTTTATCCAAGAGATCTGTAGGTCCGTGTCTGCAATCAGTTCATGCATGTAAGAATCATCCGCTATCTTCAGTCGAAAGAGCTAGACTACTACGTATGACACAGCAGCATGCAAAGTGCTTTTCCTTCGATATAAAACAAATCCAAACCAAACAAATAAACATGTCCCTGGTTGCATATACTTACACTGTGAACACACACACACACACACACACACACACACACACACACACACACACACACACACACACACACACATCGAAACTGTTAATTTCTTTCCATTTAGTATTGATAGTTTATCTAAAAAAAAAAAAAGAAAAAAGAAACACACACACACACACACACACACACACACACACACACACACACACACACACACACACAAACACATCGGCAGTTTAGCTCGGCAGTTACGCTCGGCAGACCTACATATACAAACGAACTAGGATCTAGAAAAACTCTGATACGGTGAAGCCGTGAATAATCACATTACAAAAAATATTTCCTACCAGTGTCTGGAATGAAGCATTAATCTCCTGCTCATGCGTTCCTCTGTTACTCAGTTGCTCAGTGCATGTAAGCTTAAATCATATTAAGTAAAAAGGTGTTAGCACCCTGGCAGAGGAACACCTGGAGAATGTCCAGAAAGCTGAACTCCATACACGTGTACCCCAGTCCTTCATCAGATTGGGGTCCCTGGTTATTTTTAGCACGAAAGACGTTGCCTACTTTGTGGTACATACATGATTATCTCCTGGGGGTCCCAGGTTATTTTTAGCGCAGAGGACGTGGTCTACTTTGTTGTACATACAGAATTATCTCATCTTGACTGCTGCTGAGTGACCGTGACTGAGACCCGTGCAGGAGAGAGAGAGAGAGAGAGAGAGAGAGAGAGAGAGAGAGAGAGAGAGAGAGAGAGAGAGAGAGGAGAGGAGAGTAGGAGGGGGGGGGGGGGGAGAGAAAGAAGATTATTGCGTGTCTTTACAGATCACGGGTATCTTAGCATTGTGGTAATGGATGGGGCATCTGGAAAGGATGGGGATTGCGAGGAGGGATGAAAGATATCAAACGAATCCGGTAGGGAGAGAGGAAAGGGGCAAGAGAGAGAGAGAGAGAGAGAGAGAGAGAGAGAGAGAGAGAGAGAGAGAGAGAGAGAGAGAGAGACAGACAGAGAGACAGAGAGAGACAGATACAGAGACAGAGACGGAAGCCCCAGTAGCAGAACTGACCTAATGCAACGCACTCTGCAACATTCTTCAGTCTTTCTTTTATCCACGTTTTCTAATTTTCAGATTATGTTGATAACAACGGAGAATCAAAAGATATCCCACCCTGATAAACAGAGAAAGTGAAAACGATCCTCCACAGAACAAAATGGAGGTTAGCTGCAGCACGAAAGCTTCAGAGACGAGACACTCACTCGATCCCCTCTAGCGCAGTCTAGTATTATTCCACGACAGGGTCCGGAAAGAACTCATCATGACATACTAAGGAAAACACGGCGGAGCAAGGTATTAGAACCCTTGAATTATGACGAGTAGATTCGTTTAAAGCCGAGCCGACTGCGGCATCCCGCTTGGGTTGCCAGCAAAATGAGAACGAAACCTTGTATGATGTAAACTACCAAGTCTAAACCTCCCAAATCAAGGTATGTCCTGCTGCTGAATGACCAGTCTAAAACAACGCTGATTACCGATCAATTGATTTTAGTCATAATACAGAAAAAAACGTGTGAGTATGTTAAAAGCGACTCTGTTTCAACTCATTCTATATGATCAAACGTGTATGTGCATGGACACAGTTGGGTGGTATGTACTCTTCTTTATACTGTGTTCCTTATAAACAACATGAGTGAATCAGGTCAGTGCAGACATTTGCTGAC
>CM065724.1:18445232-18450232 GCA_033310375.1 Conus canariensis | reverse complement strand
TTATTACTGCATGTCTGTGGGATGACATAGCGTTTTGCCCTCGTTCTCACAGGTAGACAAATCCTCCCCTTCCCCATTGCATTTCTCCCCCCTCCTCTCTTTCCGTTTGTTCTCCCCAACCCCAGTCCCCCCCCCCCACCCCATCACACACACACAGTTCAACCCTCTTAACACCACTGTTCCCGCTGCTTTAAGAAAAGAAAACAGCAGAAAACGCATCCTTTCCCTCTAGCTTCATCCTCTGCGACCCTTCTCCTCCTTTGTCATTCACTTTCTTTTCTATGATTTATGTCGTTCTTTCGTTCGTTTTTCTCTCTTTCTTTCCTCATCTATGCCTCAGGAGCACAGACACAACCAGCCGTGTCTCCCTGATGAGTCCGATCCAGCGGACGAAAGGCCTAGGAGCAGGCAATACAAATAGGTCTGCCTTCGAGAGGGATTACGATGGTTCCCTCATGCAGCTAGTGAAGAGTTTTCATATTTATAATATATTTTCTTAATTTTATGTTCCCATTTTCTTCATCTTCAACCCCCTCCCCCCCCCCCCCCCTACAAATTCAAATCTTTGCCAAGTCATTACTGTGATGACGGAGGGGTTGCTGGCCCGCGCTTGTTTCCCCCCCCCCCCCCCCACTATTACATTGTTTGTCTTTGTATTTGACTGACTTTATTCAAGTTTAGAAGGCTGAGCCAGTCTTGAATAAGAGTTACTCTGAATTAGGTTTCCTTATGGGAGCAAGAGTTACCCTACTTGTTTATACCTTTCTGGTTTTAGTTCAGAGAAACGCCACGCTCAAAGACGTGTAAAGTCTCTTTTCTGTTCATCTCTCTCTTTTTTCCCCTGTCTTCTTTTCCATTTTTTCCCGTCCTCTGTGTCCTCCTGTCCTTTCCTAGTTTTCTTTAACACTAATCATTGGACCACATCCAACGAAAAAAAAAAAAAAAATGATCAAAATCAATTACCTGTGCGGTGCCCAAACGACCCATCCACCGCCACTGGTCGGTCAGTCCATGGCCATTTCTCAACAACACACAGGCGGACAGCACTGCCCACTTGGCTGGCATCCGATCGCGTAACGCAGACCAATTAAGTATCAGCCCAGTAAGCACCCGAGTTAATCCACCCGGGGTACTGCTGTTTGACAGCCGTTACGACAACACCGACTCCAGTGTGGTATCTACAGAGATCTCCGTCGTCCCCGTTGCCCGTTCTGAAAACGAAAGTGCCGCAGGCCCTGCGTGGTTGGATGGCAGCGAAAACTGAACTACGAACCGCGGGTGTGCAACGTGTGTTATGTGATTGGCCCTGTAGGCCTAATGAGAGAGAGAGAGAGAGAGAGAGAGAGAGAGAGAGAGAGAGAGAGAGAGAGGAGCATCAGCGCGCGCAGTCACTACTCACTTACATATCCATTTATCCACCCACCCACCTAGTCACACACACACATATATTCTGTCTGTCTGTCTGTCTGTCTGTCTGTCTGTCTGTCTTCTCTCTCTCTCTTTCTCTGTCACAGGGCTCGCGCTGCGCATTGTTTCACATTGGGAAGGACGCGTTTGCTTCCTCCTGTATGCTGAACCTTGACAGTAGAAAGAAAACGGTAGAAGCAATAAGCTAAAAAGACAACACAACATGATCCTTGAACACGTACTTCTTCACGCCTGAATTCATCGCAGTGATAGCGTGAAGGAGGCATCTGAGAAAGATCTCCTGTTTAGGCAGCAACACAGGCAGTGATATGACCTATTAAGATGAGAAGCGTAAGATCAACAAAACCACACACACACACACACACACACACACACACACACACACACACACACACATGCGCGCGCGCACACACACACACTCACACAGCACACACACACACACACACACACACACACACACACACACACACACACACACACACACACACACAAGCGCAACACTGACGCATTCGCATGCATACAAAACCACATGCACGCGCGAGTGCACACATACAAACCAGAAAAGAAAGGCACAGTTACACTGGCAATACTTTGATCTGTGATGTAAAACGGTGTAAAAGTAAACCATAACACCTCCCAGCTTGCCGTGCCCCCTCCACACACACACACACACACACACACACACACACGCATGCACGCACGCACGCACGCACGCACGCACGCACACGCACACACACACACACACAAACACATCCACCGCAATTATTCTGAAAAGGATTTCACAGTTATTATTGCTAGTCACTTCTTTTAACTAAAGATATCTTCCTCAAAGTGTCCTCTACACATTTCTGTGGTCACTGTTTACTGTAAGTCAGATATAAGACATTTACGAAGCAGAAACAGTTAAGATGTTTTGTTTGTCTTGTACCCATTATAGATCTGTTCTATAACTGACAATTTCAGAAATCGAGAAATCCCTCTAAAAACACCTTAAAAAGAGATTAAATTGAGTAAACACACACAACACACAGATACACACACACACACACACACACACACACACACACACAACACACAAACACACACTTAGAGTCACGTCTCTCGTTTCTCCAACATACCTTACCAACAGACCATAAACATCCACGCTGGCTCCCACAACAGCCCCACGTCCTGACAAGTCAAAGGAAAGCTATTGTCTGTGTTACTGCTGTTTCTACACCTGGCTGTCCCTGTTCCATTATCACAGAGTCACGCCTGTCTGCTGATTGTGCCGGCGTCGCACACTACGAATTGCCAACGTCACACGCTGCAAATGTGCCGACGTCATAGGCTGCATGTGCCGACGTCATAGGCTATAAATGTGCCGACGTCATAGGCTACAAATATGGCGTCACACGCTACAAATGTGTCGGCGTAACACGGTACAAATGTGCCGGCGTCACACGCTACGAATATTGCTGGCGTCACACGCTACAATTGTGTCGGTCTCACGCACTACAAACGTGCCGGCGTCACACGCTACAAATGTGTCGTCGTCACACGCTACAATTGTGTCGGTCTCACGCACTACAAACGTGCCGGCGTCACACGCTACAAATGTGTTGGCGTCACACGCTACAAACGTGCCGGCGTCACACGCTACAAATGTGCCGGCGTCACACGCTACAAATGTGTTGGCGTAACACGCTACAATTGTGTCGATCTCACGCACTACAAACGTGCCGGCGTCACACGCTACAAATGTGCCGGCGTCACACGCTACAAACGTGCCGGCGTCACACGCTACAAACGTGCCGGCGTCACACGCTACAAACGTGCCGGCGTCAACGTCACACGCTACAAATGTGTCGGCGTCACACGCTACAAATGTGCCGGCGTCAAACGCTACCAATGTGCCGGCGTCACACGCTACCAATGTGCCGGCGTCACACGCTACAAATGTGCCGGCGTCACACGTTACAAATGTGCCGGCGTCACACGCTACAAATGTGCCGGCGTCACACGATACAAATGTGCCGGCGTCAAACGCTACAAATGCGTTGGCGTCACAAGCTACAAACACTACCACACACACACACACACACGCACGCACGCACGCACGCACGCACGCACAGAAGTCATCTAACAGGGTTTTTACTGGAAACCTCTGTTTAAAACCCTAGGAAAACTCTTCCTTGCATGAGGCTGTTTCTTCGTATAAAATATAAAAAATGCAACTAGCAAACAGCGTTTTGAACCGTTGTAGAAGCTAGAATTCTTTCTTCGTAGGATACAAGACCACCCACAAGCGTAGCATTTTATCAACGTGAATGTCTCGGTATTCTTCACTGAAGAATTCAACATGATACATAAACATAACGCCTTAGCTATGGGGTTGTCTGGGTTTCCTTCTATGCACGGTGAGTATGTCACTCGAATCCTATCATGTATGAGTGATTCATAATAACTAATTCAAACTTAGATACCATCCGTCCCAGTGTGTGTGTGTGTGTGTGTGTGTGTGTGTGTGTGTGTGTGTGTGTGTGTGTGTGTGTGCGCGTGTGTACGTGTGTGCGCGTGCGTGCGTGCATTTGTGTGTTGCGTATATGTGTGTGTGTGTGTGCGTGTGTGCGCGCGCGAGCGCACGCGTATGTGCAATGGGCATGCGCATTGTATGTAACGTAAAATACCAACACCCATGTAATGCCGCCACACGTGCTTGCTGCACGAACACTTTACAAAGGGATGTGAATCATAACGTTTTCCACACCGTTGACTTCAGCGGAAGCAGTAGCAGCTGCAGCAGCTGCTGCAAAAGCAGCATCAGTGACAGCTATAGCAGTAAAATATGAGCAGTCGCAGCTGTAGCAGAATAAAAGTAATAGTAACTGTAGTAATAGAATCAGCGCCGTAACAGTAATATGCCCATAGAACAAGGTATAGCAGTTCTCGTTGTAAAAAGAGTTGAGACGTAAAGTTGTGGGGAAGGAAATACTGGTTAATAGTGTGGGACAAGGATACGAATGTAAGAAATAAATAACATATCTGTAAACGACTATTAAAAGAAAATTGCAAACGTGAACAGTGATGAAATATTGCACATGAAAATAAATTACATATTCGAAAACGACCATTGAAAATTCTGTAAATATGAAAAGCGATCAAATGTACGAGCGGAAACGACTATAAAAAAATTCAGCAAGTGTCAGTACCGATCAAATAAAAACCACAAGAGACAAAAGTTGATAGCTCTGGTTTCCTGGAGAGAGAGAGAGAGAGAGAGAGAGAGAGAGAGAGAGAGAGAGAGAGAGAGAGAGAGAGAGTTTAACACGGGTAAGCCAATCGCTTCACGGACTTGTACACCCGTATATATTCTCACGAAACGCCCGAAGCGATCTGATACCGCCTGCCGATGATCTGACCGAGTGTAGTCAGGCATTCACTGGCTCACACACAAAGTGTACTCAGACTGGTGGGTTGAACGGGCTGACTTACCGCACTGGCCGAACGTTATCACGCAGGCGGACGGACTACAACAGACAGACATGCTGACATACTGAGAGAAATAACGATAACAATAACGATGATTTATT
>CM065724.1:18422732-18440232 GCA_033310375.1 Conus canariensis | reverse complement strand
ACCTGGACGCGCACACACACACGCACCACGCACCACACACACACACACACACACACACACACACACACACACACGCACACACACGCACACACACGCGCAAACAGACAGACAGACACACATATACGCACGCACACACATATACATGCAAACACACATAAACGCGCGTGCTCGCGCATGCAAAGACTTACACACAACTGGACTCCCCCTTCCTGCTACCTCCAGCCGCCGACCCCCCCCCCCCTCCCCCCCTCCTCCCCAGGTCCTCTCCTCGATTCAAACTCAGTTTATCATGTTTTTGGCACGAGTATACAGACTATTGGCAACTACAAACTACATACATATATATCTGTGAAGTGTTTGCTATGTGAGCAAATAACTTGGCAGGAGAGAGAGAGAGAGAGAGAGAGAGAGAGAGAGAGAGAGAGAGAGAGAGAGAGGGAGGGAGAGACAGACAGAGAGAGAGAGTCAGAAAGAAAGACTCTCGCGCTCTCTCTCTCTCTCCTTGTGTGTGTGTGTGTGTGTGTGTGTGTGTGTGTGTGTGTGTGGTGTGTGTGTGTGTGTGTCAGAGAGTGAGTGAGTGAGTGAGAGAGAGAGAGGAGAGAGAGAGAGAGAGAGAGAGAGAGAGGGGGGGGGTCTACGGTTATCCCAACAAGAAGAGCATCATATCTAGAACAGATCACAGCGGACACCGAGAATCACAATGCCCGACTGTGATCCCTAAGTGCACTCACGAACCCCACGGTGCAAAGGTTTGTGTGTGTGGTCGGAGAATATCGTAATCACCCGACAACAGCGCTGTGTTTTGTCAGTTACTGGGTTAATATCGTTCACAGCTATGTGCTGTTGCCCAACAACAATGTAACACTTGTTCGCTCGGGGCAGTAATGGCTTGATGTAAACTTTTTGTGTTTCTTAAGTCGTCCCTGAGACCAGCCATCAAGGGCAAAGTCCTCGGGAGTACAATCTTTATCTCTGTCGGTCTGTCCGTTTGTCTGTCTCTCTCGATTGACTTGGTCCTTAGACGGTAATGAATGGTTAGGAAGTGTGCGTACATGCTTGTGTGTGTGTGTGTGTGTGTGTGTGTGTGTGTGTGTGTGTGTGTGTGTGTGTGTGTGTGTGTGTTTTCTTTTATTCACACTTGCAACGAAAGTACTTCTCTGTCAATTGAATACTTTACCAGAACAGCTTGATTAGTATAGCAATGCATTCAAGACATGAATGTTTTGTTGAACAAGAAGAAGAAGAAGAAGGAGAAGAAGAAGAAGAAGAAGAAGAAGAAGAGGAGGAGGAGGAGGAGGAGGAGGAGGAGGAGGAGGAGAGAAGGAGGAGGAGGAGGAAGAGGAGGAGGAGGAGGAGAAGAGAAGAAGAAGAAGAAGAAGAAGAAGAAGAAGAAGAAAAAGAAGAAAGAAGAAGAAGAGGAGGAGGAGGAGAGGAAGAGGAGAAGAAGAAGAATGAATGAATGAATGAATGAATGAATCTTTAATGGGTTGAGAATTAGGCTCATTGAAGGCCTTTTTACAATTCTGCCCAACAACAACTACAATTTAAAAAAGTAAGGTAACATCGAATTACAAAATAACATCAATATAACGATTTCATGCTTAAAATCTCTCTCTCTCTCTCTCTCTCTCTCTCTGTCCTCCACGCCCCCCCTCTCTCTCTCTCTCACACACACACACACACACACACACACACACACACACACACACACACACACACACACACACACACACACACACATCTCAATCAACTGCATCGTTTATCAGCAGTACACTTTTTTTTGTCTCCGGTAAGTATGTATAGTCAGGCTAATGTCTACGCATAGGTCAGTCATGAGTATCAAAAAGAAGTAACTTTACTTCATTTTTGAAAGCTGATAATTGGGAAATATTCCTGTGTTTTGCTGGAAGTGTGTTCCATTCTTTACAGCCACAGAAGGAGAAACTTGTTTTGAATAAATCTAAATTAGCTTTAGGAATAATGAATCTGAGCGAATCATGATGGTGATGTAAATGTACTATTGATTTTAAATAATCTGGGCATGCGTCATGAACAATTTTGTGCATAAGAATCAGAGTGTTGAATGTTATACATGCGTGAAGAGGCAGTATTCTATTGTCTAATACATCACGCATAGAAGGATCGGATTGTTTCTGACAGCTGATCATCTTAATGGCTCGTTTTTGTAATGAACAAAGTGGTTTTAAAGTAGATGGCGCACATTTACCCCAGATAATAGAGCAGTAGTCTAATCGAGCCTGAACAAAAGCAAAATAATACATTTTTCGTGAATGTTCGTTGAGAAAGTGTTTTATCTGTGACAGCTGGAACACACAACACGAGACCTGTTTGATTAGGTTATGGATCTGATCGTGCCAGGAAAGATTTTCATCGATGACGATGCCTAATAATTTGTGCTTTGTAACTTGTTTTATTGTTTTATCTTTGTACATTATTTTTAATTTTGCTTCTTTTATGACTTGTCTTTTTTGACGTGCACATATTAACATAGACTCGGTTTTATGAGGATGAACAAGCATGTCATTTGAATCACACCAGCCTTCCACTGATTTCATGCTTGCATTTAAATGATAATTAATTTCATCGATGCTATGACTAGAGTATTGTAAAGATGTATCATCAGCGAACAAATCACACACTGCATTTTGAATTGATAAAGGGAGATCATTTATGTAGAGGGAGAACAACAGGGGACCTAAGATTGACCCCTGTGGCACGCCTCTTGGCAACAGTCTTTTAGAAGAAATAACACCTCGTGAAAAAACAGATTGCGTACGGTTCGACAAATAAGATCTAAAAAATGATTCCGTATTGTTGTCGACGCCGTAAACATGAAGCTTTTTTAGTAGTACATTGTGATTAATTAAATCAAAAGCCTTTGTTAAATCAATAAAAACTACACCAACTGCTTTCCTGTTGTTGATATCTTTTAGCCACAAATTTGTGATCCGACACAAAGCCGTTTCACATGAATGTAGTTTCCTAAATCCTGACTGATTGATATACAACAGTTTATGTTTCTCAATAAAAGATGATAGATGTTGATGGATATGACGTTCTAATGGCTTTGAGACGGACGATAGCAGCGAAATTGGTCTGTAGTTATTTGGATCATCTAAATTCCCTTTTTTGTGCAGAGGGATAATTTTTGCATGTTTAAATGCTTCTGGAAAGTAATGTTTAGATAAACATAGATTAAAGAGGTATGTAAGAGAATCTACAATATATGGTACAGATAGTTTTAATATCTTGGGACTGATTCCATCAAAGCTGTATGAACTTTTATTTTTCAAAGTTGATAGATATAAAAACACTTCATTAACAGATATTAGGGGGATAGAAAACTTTGCGTGCATATTTCTTGCATCACAAAATTTCTGTAAATTCGCAGTGTCAAAAATGCTAGTTTTATCTTTCCCTATGTTTAGCTTGTTACCAATATTGGCAAAATGATCATTTAGTGTTTCTACTGGAATGGAACATTCCTGTCTTGATGAACACGGTCCGGTAAGTTTATTAATAGCTTCCAAATAGAGGCTCCACTGTTTTTATTTTGGACCAACTTTCTGAAAGAATCACATTTAGACTTTCTAATCATGTACTTCACAATGTTGCGTTTTCTCTTATACTCTTTGTCAGAGCCTACACTTTTTAAATTGTCCCTCTCGTCCATGGCATTCAGAATATCCTGAGTGAGCCAGACAGGCAGGATATCTGATTTGACTCGCCTCTGGATCAATGGGATGTGTTTGTCGACAATATTCAGAAAGGTTCTCGTCCAAAAGGCAAGGGCATCATCTGGATCGGTGTAGCTATAGATGTTTGCAAAAGGCGAGGAAATGAGATCAGATTGAAAAGCGTGTAAGTTGAAGTTTTTGAATGAACGAAATGTGATTACCAAATGACTTGCTTTTGGAACTTTAAAACCTTTTTTGTTCCAAGTTACGCAAACAGCATTGTGGTCACTTGCACCAGTAGGCGGTACACATATTTCTGTAAGTGCAGCAATGTTCGACGAATATATGTGGTCTATCAGGGTATTAGATTTTGAAGTAACTCTAGTCAGTAAAGAAATGCACTGATGAAGATTATATGAATTAGCAATGTTGGACCATTGAGAACAAGACTGAAACAGATCTATATTGAAGAAGAAGAAGAAGAAGAAGAAGAAGAAGAAGAAGGAAGAAGGAGACGAAGAAGACGAAGAAGAAGAAGAAGAAGAAGGAGGAGGAGGAGGAGGAGAAGGGGAGAAGAGAAGAAGAAGAAGAAGAAGAAGAAGAAGAAGAAGAAGAAGAAGACGAAGACGAAGACAGGGGAGTGAGAAAGAAGAAGAAACAAAGAAAGACAAGTAAACAGAATACGGGAAAGGAGAAGAAGCAGAGGTAATCATGTCAAACCAGGCAGGCTATTATGCCCAATATAAAGTTTCACATGCAAACCAACGCACAATTGACTGTCTATTACTTGTAATTGGACTTCCCGGGGATAAAAAGTGGAGGTAATATAGGCCTTAACATAGAATGATGCAATGTATCCAGCATGCGCGCGCGCGCACAGAGAGAGAGAGAGAGAAGAGAGAGAGAGAGAGAGAGAGAGAGAGAGAGAGAGAGAGCTGATTCGTCTCGTTCACTGACTCAGACAGTTGGCGTGGGGATTTTACGCATGCCCAGTCATAACACAAATCACTGTTTGGGTTTGTCCTAGTTTACTCAATAGTGTTATTCCATTACTTATTTCATCTGTGCTTTTAAAATGTTTTTTGAGAAATTTTGCTATTCATATATGTGTTAGCAGAAGCTGAATAGTGAACGGTTTGACATAATTATATCGCCAGAGCGCGGTTTCTCTACATTCAGCTGACTGAAGCACCGTGATCTTGCGATCTACTTTAAGACCGATTCCGATTCTTGGTCATTTATGAAAACTAGACAACAGCCTTCTTTACATCAAAAATAAAATCGTTAAGTCCACTGACAAAATAAACCGATTAAAATGTTGATACTCTCCGAAAACAAGCGGTGTCTTTCTTTCCCATTGCCAGTTCTAAATTCATCAACAACTGCTGTTTTAATAGGCCTGCAACCTGAGATTTAATTAGAAAATCATCCATCTTGGTAATAAAATAGACCTTCGCTCAATTAAGAGACGTCATTAGCGGATTCGGAATGAACTCACCTCTTGTCAGCTGATATCGGGCAAAATAAAACAAATGATTGTTGACGTTGCTTAAAGAGATTTCTGTCTTTTCATCGTAAAGCTCCGTTGTCACCATCTTGCGACGCCCTCAAAAGCCGGTTCGACGTTAATGCAAACAAAATCTTTTCGTCAGATATTCTCGGTTCTTGTCTTTGAAAGACGATATAACTGTTGTCAAACGTTTAGTACTAATTACATGCTAACAAATCTACTGTAGTTTTTTTTTTTTTTTTTTTTTTTTTGCATCAATGCATGTCTGTGCGTTTTATTATCATCTTTTTTTGCTTTTCTAGGACGGAAAAAGATATTCTTAAAAACCCACTAAAATTTGAAATTCAACTTGGAGTTATAAAGCCAGTTTAACGCGTAGTTAGTAAAAAGGTTTAATATCGCCAAGCTCACTATTGCCATAGAATTTGACCTAATAGAATATTTTCAATAAGCATTGCTATGAGAAAACAAAATATGAAAAATTCTGAGTCTGAATGTAGTATATAACAATAGGAAAGTACCAAAACTACTACTTTATGCCATTATGAAAAAGTAACTCACCCCTTGTCTTTTAAAGCACGTATCAAGTACGTGATGCAGTTCGCACTGTGTGGACTGCTGCAGTCTGATGTCGTCTGCATGGTATCGTTTGAGAAGATAGAGTGGTCCCCTCTTGATCTATTCGTGTCAATGTCACTCTGTTTAGCCTTTTTCACTTTCAAATAATTGTGATATCACAAACATTCACTAGCGCTGCAAAGGTGCTTGAATAGGTCATTTTTTTTTTTTTTTTACAATAAAGGTTCTATCTGTCTACCTATTTATCTGTGGTGTGTGTGCGTGTGTGTGTGCGTGCGTGCGTGCGTGCGTACGCGCGTGCGCGCGCGCGCGCGTCTGCACGACTGGTTCAACTTTTTCACACTCCGCAGTGAAAATCAATTAGGCCAAAATTCTCTGCAGGAAAACGAGCCATATTTTGCCAGCATGGGGATACGAAGAGAAAGGACTGGTTGACATGCGCTATTTCAAGGTTTGCATGTGATCTTTGCCATTCAAACTCTGATTCCCAACTGATGTAAACGGAGCAAATATATGTTTTCGATGTCTCTCCCCATCTGTCCCCTCAAACAATCCCACATTTAATTTTGAAACCCTGAGGTCTGGAATTAAAAATGAAATGGAACTCATTAAAAGTTGAACGACATAAAAGACATAAAAAGAAATAGTGGAACCCCACACACACACACACACACACACACACACACACACACACACACACACACACAATGTATGTATGTGCACATGCTTAACCCCCCCCCCCCCCCCCTATATTTACATTACATGCAAGGGTAGGTGTGTAGTATACGCGCGTTCATGTGCGTCATATTTCGAACGGGTCATCTTTCATATTTCTAACTTACCCGTTTTCAATAATATTTTTTAAAGTGCATATCTTACTGGATCTTACAGCAATCAAACTCAAATAATGTATAAAAAGAAGGAAGGTCTGGTATAAGTCACCGGAATAATCCTACATTCAATGATTCACAAACAACAGAATAAACAAAAAGGTATGGGGGAGAGCTTATGGAAGAACTAAAACAAAGAGTACAATACATAGTTCATAACGATTACATAATTTATGCATTTAAATCAATCTATTTAATTGCTCTCAATCGTATTAAGGTACAATCTGAAACGTGTCAATGCACATTACCCAGATTTTTTTTTTCGATTTTTACTGGAAAAAAACCCAAGCGTGGACGAGATGTAGACGGAAATCATTTGTCTCTGATCCTGAAATAGTAATCCCCGTCTCAGTTGAAAATCGATGGTATCGTCTGGTCCATCCACGGAGGGGGTAATTATGGCCATCATTACCAAGCGTGAGCAATTTACTGTGAAAATCGACCGCCCAATCCTCTCCAGCAGAATGGGGGTGACAGGTCCAAAACAGCCAGAACATCGACCTTCTGGGGAGCCCCCGCAAGAGCGGAAGAAGACGGAAAAGCAAAAGGGAAATAAGCGTTGAAGGACAAATTGCTGAGAAGCATTTCCTAGTTTCGTCCCTTTCAATATCAAACTTCGAGGGGCGAGTTGATTGCTAGGAGTGGGAGGGTGGGGGTGGTGGGGTGGGGTGGAGGGCAGGAATTTGGGACACGATAACATACCCCTGTCTGTCTCTGTCTGTCTGTCTTAATCTCAGTCTTGTTTTTTTTTTTTCCTTCTATGAAAATTCAACGATCTCTCTCTCTCTCTCTCTCTCTCTCTCTCTCTCTCTCTCTCTCTCTCTCTCTCCTCTCTCTCTCTCTCTCTCCTCTCTCTCTCTCAAGGGAAGAGTGGGACCATACAGTGGCGCGTTATCTACATTACAAACAGGCTGAGATTACACAAAGGAGTGTTATCTACTTCACTTGGAAAAGTGGAACCCACACCATGGAGTATTGTCTGCTTCACGGAATACATGGCTATACACAACGGAGTGTAAAGAATGTGACTACATACAGTACTATCGTTTACGTCACAGTATGGACGGAACTGCACAAGGAAATATGATCCATATGAACCGCTCGTCTTCATAAGACTAACACTTAAATTTACTGACTACCATGCGAGTGTTTCTTTCCATCATTTTTTTCTATCTGTCTGTCTGTGTGTCTTTCTTTCTTTCTAATCTCTCTTAGACTAGGACAAATTTCAGAAGAACGAACACCCCCAGGCATTTCTTGTTAGGAGCTGTCAGACAACACTTTCTAATCGATTTGGGTGTGTTGAATCCATTTCTTTTGTCTGACAAGACTGAAATTGCTTAGATGGCCTGGAATATAAAGTTTTTCAAAATGGCCGACAAACGAAAGTACGGAACCGATTTTGATTCAAACACACCTTATTTACTTATGTTTTACACCACTTGTGCTAAATTTTAATATTGTTTTGTAATTTTCTACCGCTATAAATCTGTTTCAGCCATTTGATTTAAAGTATTTTAAAATAAGTGTCAAAAACAATATAAAAACACTAAAAAGTAACAAGAAACCTTATAGTGGCCTCATACCTTCACACTTCGACCGAAATTGAATGCTTCTACAAAGACTTAGCAACAGTCTAAAGACTGTCACAGATGAGATGTCAGAACAAAAAAAAAATTAAGAAATATCACGCACTGAATGCAAGTCCCAGAAAAGAATTTTGAGCGTTGCACAAGATTTGGTGTATAATGCGAGTGGTGGTACACACTGGACCCCAAAGCACCTTGGTCTGGGCAGTACTCTCCATCAGGCTACTAGGTCAAAGGAGATGGTTCATCTATTTCACTGTGCTGGACACACACTGAGTTACAACAACATAAAGCAAATTGACACAGCACTGGCAGAAAGCACTCTCAAGGCAAAGGATCCAGCAACAGGAGCTGTGGTTCCACCAAATCTTGTGACAATATCGACATCAGTGATTTTCACCTTGGTGGAAAGAATGGTTTCCATGCCACTAAGTTGCTGCTTGGCAGAGAGGCCTCGAAGGAGACTTGGGGTTGAGGACACTTCAGCCTTCAAACAAAGACTCAACCCTTATACTAGTTAAAGTACCTGAGGCCATGGACAAGCTTGTTCATGCACAGATTATAGAAGGCCGTTCAGAACCTACAAATACATCTAACATCAAGCATGAGTGGTTCAATGTAACATCTGAAAATGAAAGTGCTGTTCAGGTCGTAGCAAAGGACATGACTTTGAACCTCATGCACAGCAAGGAGAAGGACAGTGAGACAGGCTTATATGCCCATTATACAAGCTCCAGCTCATGAATTGGACTCCCTCAACACTATCATTCAGAGATGCAAGCACGCTGCTAACAAACTGGGGCAACACTATGTTGTGCTAACAGTTGATGGAGCCTTGTTCTGCAAAGTGATGGAGTTGAAATGGGCTAAAAAAGAATACCAGAACCTTCTGGTTGTCAGGCTTGGTGGTCTTCATATCTCACTAAACTTCATGAAGGTCATTGGAAAACACATGGAATGCTCAGGACTTGTGGAGTTGTGGGTAGAAAGCAATCTCCTTGGACCAAAGACCGCGGAACAAGTTCTTGCAGGAAAGTCCTACATCAGAAGCATGAGATCTCACAAATCAACACTTCACGCCATGTGGAGAATCCTGCTTCCTCAGCTGTTGCAATTCATTAATGAAGAAAAGAGAGAACTGAAAGAGGAGATTGAAGATAATGTACAGAAGGAAGACACAGACGCGCTGCTGTCTCTTCTTGCTTCCAAGCAGTTCAGAGATCTTGTGGAAGACTTTGTTGCATCCCATGGTGATGCCAACTTTCAGTTTTGGTGGACTTACATGCAAATGGTGGAAATCATGCTAATGTTCACCAGAGCAAGCAGAGATGGTGACTGGAAGCTGCATCTGCACGCATTCACGTCCATGTTTCCATATATGATGCGATATGACCACCTAACTATGCACGCTGGGGCTGTGTGTACATGAGCGAAATGCAGCAACCGCCAGAAGAGGTCAAAGCTGAATTTGAAGCTGGAAACTTTGTGGTGAAAAGTGGGAAGCAGCCTTTCCACCAAGTTGATCCAGATCAAAGCCAGGAGTGGCTCAATGGGACAGGGAACAAGTGTGGCTGAATCGTGGGTATCACAAAAACACCATCAGCTTTGAGCAGATGGACGCTGTCCTACAACATGCGATCCCACATTTCCTGTGAAACCAGAGAAGCTTTTGACGCTGGTCTAGAGGATACTGTCAACCATAATGAGTGCAACAGAGGACGAAGAAGGCAGGACAGAAAAGATGAACTTAGTGTGTTCACTACTCTGAAGAACTTCAAACTGTTCTCCAGCGATGTTCCTGAAGAACTGCGAAACATTGCAACCAAAGATCTCGCCCACAAGAGCATTGATGAGGACTTGCTAACACACAGCAGAAAGGTCAAAATCAGTTGAACACGTTTGTTGATGAGAGGTTGTTCCCTCATGCTGAAAGGGAGATAAAGTTTCGTGATGCCTTGACGAAGAACACGCCACTGACTTTTGCAAGTCTGTATGAAGTAAACCAGAAGAATGTGCACAGTACCAAAGAGAAAACAATAAAGGCAGACAGGAAGATTCTTCAGAGATTGATCACTGCCTATGAGGCAGGACGGAACGTTGACCTCTCCATGGTTTTAAAACACGAACTGATGCCAGAACCCTCTGCACTAGCAGAGATGAATGGGATGCTATGTTCTGGTTCAAAAGCGCTTCTGCTTCAGGCACTCACTCGTGAAGTACCCTGTCCACCACACCTAGATGAGGCTGATCTTGGTGACAATGCCACACTTGTTGTTGATGGACAGGCACTCGTCTGCAGCATTGGAACACTCCAACAAGCGACTACATTTGGAGACCTGGCAGACGTTTTCATCAATACTCTTCATCAAGCTGGGTGAGGTTTCAAACGCATTGATGTAGTTTTCGACAGATACAACCAGACTTCCATCAAGACAGAAACACGGAGAAGACGAGGTAAAGATTCTCAGCCAATCAGAAAAAACACTGATGAAGGCAGAGACGTGCCCCTACCAGCAAAGTGGGAGAACTACATTTCTCACCCTGATAACAAGGCTGACCTGGCGAAGTCTTTGTCAAGACAGATCATACTGCATGCTCCAGTTGACCGAACTATTGTTGCAGGTGGTGGCTTCAGTGATGTCACACAGATGGAGTCTTCAAACCCCAATACAGATGTACGTCCTCTGGAGGCTTCACACGAAGAGGCTGACACCAGGATAATCCTGAACTGTGTACATGGTGAGGCTGAGGCAAGCAGCATTGTTGTGTCCTCCAGGGACACGGATATTGCAGTTCTGCTGCTGGTGCATTTTCATCGCATCAAGTGTCCCAAAGTCTGTATAAAAGCAGGCACTGCCAAATCCAGAAAATACATCCCCATCCATGCTGTTATAGAAACCACAGCCATTGAAAGAGATAATCTCCAAAACCTTGCTGGATTTCATGCTTCCACGGGCTGTGACACAACGTCGTACTTTGCTGGACATAGTATGACAACTTGCATGAAGGTTTTCCAGCAGCAACCTGATCTGTTGAGTTCACTGGGAAAAGAAACTCTCACAGACGAGACACTGCAAGATGCTGAAGTCTTCATTTCCAGTGTGTATGGTGTACAAAACTGTGACTCGGTGAACATGGCTCGGTCAGTCCTGTTTCGCAAAATCCATGCACCAGAAACACTGCCTCCAACACGTGATGCCTTGTTTTTCCACACACAGCGGGCACACTGTCAGACAGCTATCTGGCTACAAGCTCACCTGCAGCACCCCTGCCTCCCCCCGCCAGAAACCATGGGCTGGAAACTGGAAGGCGGCACCTTGATTCCTGTTCTCAAGTCACTCCCATCAGTTCCTGAGGCATGCACTGATGTGATCTTCTGTGGATGCAAAAAGCAGTGCACTAGTCCCCGGTGCAAGTGCAGAGCAGCTAGTCTTCCTTGCACAGTAGCATGCAAGTGCAGTGACAACAATGTTTGTTACAACAAATGAAACGAAGTGTATGAGTTCTAGACAATGCATCAGTGATTATCACATAAATAATGAGCAAAAATTATTACTATAATTTTTTACAGATTCGCATACGTTTTGTTGAATCAAAAACTACAATAAGATGGAAGAATTCACTAAGAAAGCAAAAAACGACTGAAATTACGGAAGTACCAATAGATTTGGTTTACTTATGACCCATTGACTTTAACTACAAACTCTAAGTCTTATCAATATTCTTCTCCCTTTCTTTCAATCCCTCCTCCCTCCCTCATTGACACCCCACTCCCTCTTGAAAGTACAGAAACAGCTATTTCTGATAGGCTGTGAATGTTTTGTTTTTAATGGTAAAGAATTATTCACTATAAATAACTCATGAGTGCTTGAATGCTCTCTCTCTCTCTCTCTCTCTCTCTCTCTCTCTCTCTCTCTCTCTCTCTCATCAAACAAAAAAAAAAGTTTTTGTTTTCTAATTAACAGATTGTTTTGTTACTTAAGGCAAGGCAAGGATAGAAGTGAAATATGGCTCCATTTTGATTTTGTTTGTAACTGCTGTCATGTTGTACTGGCTTGTCGTTTTGTATTTTTATGATTAAAAAATTGGTTGAACATGTTAAAAAAGGAATAAGATGGGTTTTTTTTCTTCTTTTAAACATAAACTATAACAATAATTAGTCAATAACAACACTTTTTGTGGCAAAAACAATGGAAGTTTAGTTACAGAATCCTTATGTCAGTGTTTATGGCAGCCATTTTGAATATTTAATTTTAGTGCAAAAACTACGCTTTTGAACGGTTGTCAGACAACAAAACTGAAAAGAGCATGGTCACATTCTTTAGAATCAGTTGTCTGACAATTCTTAACATCATTTGCCACATACTTTTTGTTTTGGCCTCTTTTGTGAAATTTGTCCTAGCCTATCTGGTTTGGTGGACGTCGAAATATCTTGTTCATGAAAAAAGCAAAGAGCACAGCCTTCTTAACGTGTCTCAAACCAAAACAGATTTCCAGATCATCCCTCGTCATTCTCAACACACATCATAAAATAATGTTAACATCAATGAAAGATTATACTGTTCCTACTGTGCCACTCTCACAATAGGAGCCTCAGCTTCAAAGTCTCCTTCACATGCATTGGCAGCGATGAGGTTTTATATCAAAAGTTTTTAGCATCGCTAGATTAATTCACAGAAGGTCGTCGTTGGTTAGACGTATTGGCGATTTCCATTTCCGAAACGACGCCAACTCTGTTTGATGCCAGACGAGCAGTTATTAAGGAAGTCACTGGGAGAGTGGAGGGAAGGAGGGGGGAGGGGGATTTTGTTGGTGGTAATTTTAGTGTGCTGAATCAGAAAACAAGCTGTTTACCATTGAAGTGACTGAGCAGTAATACAGGATAGTCTGCAGGACGGGCGGGTCCTGTAACATCCTGTCAAAGAGAGTGTTAAGTATTGAAAGGATATTGGCCTCCTTCTCTTTACCGGTACTTAGTGTCTTGGAAAAAAATGGGTCACAGTACGCACGATCCAGAGTTGACCGAAAATAACCTCAGTGTAAGTGAGATGTAGACAGACATCATTAGTTTCCCTCATCCCTGGTCTCCGTGAAAAATCAATGGCATTGTCTGGTCTATCCACAAAGGGGGGATAATTATAGCCATCATTACCAAGCATGGGCAATTTACGGTGAAAATCGATCGCCCGGTTCACTAGAGATGAGTCTGTTGTTGGGTCAGAAATAGTTAGGACATCGGCCTCCTAGAAGGCCCCTTGGAGCGTGTGGTCGGAGATTAAAGGGAGCTGAGCGTTGAAGGATAAACTGCTGACAAGCATTTCTTAGTTCTGTCCCCTGTGATTTCAGACGGAGGGGAGGAGGAGGAGTGAGAGTGGAGGGACATTTGGGGACATGGTTTCATCTCCCTGTTTGTCTCCCTGTTTGTCAGCCTCATTCTTCGTCTTCTTTTTTCTTCTTCGCACATGCAGGCATGCATGCTCGTGAATGTACACATATTCAACGCACTCATGCACAGAAGCATGGACACACGTACGTACGTACACACACACACACACACACACACACACACACACACACACACACACACACACACACACACACACACACTCAAGCATCCACCCATTCGCGCATGCGTGTACGCATGCATCTATGCACACACCACACAACACACACACACACACACACACACACACACACACACACACAAACACACACACACACACCACACACACACACACACACACACACACACACACACACACACACACACCTAAGGGTCCAGATGAAGCTAATACTGAATGGATGAAAAATATCAAGAATGAAAATGGTAAATGGTTAGTAGGAGGGGATTTTAATGCTCATTCTCCTTTCTGGGAAAAGAGTGCACACAGGTCAGTAGTAATAGGTTTGTGGAAAATTTGTAGACTCAACTTTATGTTTTCTCAATGATGGTTCTTATACCGGAGTTCCTGATGTATCTACACATAGACCTACTGCTATTGATTTAACTTTGGTTTCACCTAAAATGGCGTTGTCGTGTGCATGGGAAACTTATACTGAAACACTTGGGAGTGATCACATACCAATCATCATTACAATTAATCAGTCCCATAATTTTGAAGACACAAAACCTGATGGGTACAATCCTAAGATTTGATTATAAAAATGCCAAATGGTCTCAATTTTACAATACACTTAAAGATCTAGATATAAGCTTGTCCCCAGATGATGATATTGATACAATGTATGACACGTTTTGTACTTCTGTTCTTAAAGTGTCTGGTTTATGTATTCCTAAATTGAAGAATCGGGGATCTAAAGGGGGTAAACATCTCGGTAATGTTTGGTGGACTGAAGATTGCGATAAGGCAGTTAATGAGAAAAAACGGTTATTCAAGGAATACGTGCACACTAAGAAAAGTCAAGATAACAAAATGGTAGATGAAAAATTTAAGGAAATGAAACGCTCAAATATACATACTAATAGAGTTATGGAACAAGCCAAAAAGGATTATTGGGACAATTTTTGCAAAAGAAACACATTCGATCATAAAGATAGTAGAATGGTATGGAAAGAGATGAAAACGCTAAAAAATTAAGTCAAACTCCCAGAATATCCTATCATTCTTGATAATAACAAGTTACCATCATCCACAGACAAAGCAGAAGCGTTTGTTGACCAGTTTGCTAAAGTAGGCAGGTTAGATGGGTTGTCTGAAAACCAAAGAAAATTTAGAGAAAATAAAGAATTTACCCAGGTCTTTAATGATGTATTTGATAACGACACAAGCGACATCAACGCCCCAATTACATTACAAGAGGTGAAAGATGGCATAGATTCTCTCCCAAACAAAAAAACAGCTGTTGGGATTGACGCTATTTCTAATGAAATGATTAAACACTTTCCAGACAAATGGATAAGCATATTACTTAGTATATTTAAAAAATGCTGGAGCTCAGGTCATTTGCCACAAATATGGAAAGAATTCACAGACCTATTTCATTAACTTCTCATGTCTGTAAACTTTATGAAACAATTGCTTTAAATAGACTAAACTACTTTTGTGAAAAGAACAAAGTTATCCCAACAAACCAAGCAGGTTTTCGAAAGGGTAGAAGTGCTGTTGAACACTTGGTCAAACTTACCACTCAAATTAAACATCAGTTTTCCAGGAGAAAATGTTTACTAGTGACCTTTTTTGACATCACTAAAGCTTATGATCAAGCATGGCACTCCCGTTTACTTTATAAACTTAAAGAGATTGGATTATCAGGAAACATTATTGATTTTCTTAAAGACTTCTTAGAAAATAGATATATTAGAACGAAGGTAGGGAACTCCTATTTTACAAGAAGGAAATTACACATGGGCATTCCTCAGGGGTCTGTTATTGCCCCTTTACTTTTCAGTATTCTGATGTACGATTTACCCACAAAAATTACTAAAAATATAGAACTAGTCCAATACGCAGATGACATATGCATATGGATGAAAGTGACATTTAAAAAATGTATATCTGTCAGATCGCAAAACTATATTAAAAAGCTATATCAAAAAGAATTAAATACCTTTTCAACTTATATGACTGAAAATGGTTTGCAAATATCAACTGAAAAAACACACATGATGTTATTTAATACTGGATGTGATCCAGTTAATATGCCTTTATTTCAAGTCAACGGCATACCCATCAAATATACAAAAATAGTGAAATTCCTTGGAGTAAATTTAACGTCAAAGTTGTCATGGAATTTTCATATAGAGCATATTCTAACAAAAGCTCGAAAAACTTTAAATTTATTAAAGATTATTAGCAAGCATGCTAGGGCTCAGGACACAGTTACTCTTTTGCACCTTTCTACTGCACTGGTTAGACCAAAATTAACGTATGCACAAGAGGTGTTCTTTAGTGCACCCAAATACTTACTGAAAAAACTTCAAAGTATTGATTCCAAAGCATACAAGATAGCTATGGGACTACCAGTCCATGCCTCTTGTACAAAAGCATACAGTGCTGCTGGGATATTACTACTGGAAGAATATAGGAATCTTGCATGCACCAAATTTGTTATAAGAAGTTCTACTATAGACAACAACATAGGCCCTGAAATAAATATTAAATCGGACATTGATTTTCCCAAAAGGGCTAAAAATATATCATCTCAAACGACTCTGAGAACATATACTTCCTCGATTTTAGAATCCTCAGATACCAAATTAACATCTATTGCAAAAAGATCCATTGTGTCTCCAATCCCTCTCTGGAAACTAACAAGAGCACATTTTGATATTGAGCATACATATTTAACAAAGGCTGAAAATACTAATTTGTTATTATCCAATATCAAAATGTATTTGCATGATCACTATTTCAACCATTTTAAGATATACACTGATGGATCATTAATCAATGAACATGCAGGTGCAGCATACATTATCCCAGGCCTTAACAAAGAAAAGACTTATTATCTTGGAAAAAAAAACAAATCTATATTCACTGCTGAGTTAACTGCTATAGTTATGGCTTTAAAGTTTGTTGTTGATTACCCTCAAAATTTATTTAAAGTTGTTGTATGTGTAGATTCCAAGTCAGTTCTTACAGCAATGAAGAATTTTAGATTAAAAGTTCGACCTGAGATGATCACTGAAATAAATAATTTAGTACACTTCCTCTCAGTCAGAGACACTGAAATAACATTTCTTTGGGTGCCCTCCCACTGTGGGTTATATTATAATGAAAAGGTTGATGTTCTGGCAAAGAGAGGAGCAAAACAATCATCAGATTCAGATTTTTTAAACTTCTCTAAGTCAGTGCAAGAGTGCTATACTTTGGCGGAAAAAGTACAATTTCCTAATTTTCATTTGATAGAAAGAGAAATTGGGTGTTTTGGTTTACACGATGAAATTAAAAATATTCATGGAAAGTTAAGTAAGTACGATCAAAACATATATCGTAGACGACAGATATGTTCCCTGATCTGTGGATGAAAATTGGACTGTTTTAAAACAAAGTATGTCAAAAATATACATTGTATATGCGGTCATAGCATATCAACTGATCACATTCTTTTGTGTAACTTAATGAAGAAATCCATTCCAAATACGCCTGTACAGCCTATTCAAAATGTTTCCCTGTCAGCAAGTGAAACATATCTTTTCTTTTTGCACTTAGCTAAAAGTCCAATTGGCAAATATTTATAGATAATATTTATAGATTTTTTAATAATAAGTCA
>CM065724.1:18412732-18417732 GCA_033310375.1 Conus canariensis | reverse complement strand
ATGACGTTATGAGTCCTTGTATTCAATGATTTATTCGCACACTCTTCACAAGTAATTTTGTATAGCTTCTTGTATCTCCGGCGTGTGCACCTGACCATGAAATGTCCGATGTTACGATTATTTTCTGTGGCGACAACAACCAGTCACCATCTTTCTGATATACAAATACACCAAAAGTGTTCAACATATAATCCTGCAAGCCTTACAACCACTGCTTTATATGGGAGATGATATATTTCGAAGTGTGCCTTGAATGCAGTGGTAAAAAGGGACCTTTCGCTGTTGGTCTTTGTTTCCAAATGCGTACAGTCTTAGAGGCCCGGGACAAGTACCAAACGAAAAGCACAGCTGACAAGAAAGTGTGTAGATGTAAAGTAGGCCTACTTCAGCAAGACAGTATTGTGTGCGGATGTCATGAAATTCAGACCCATAGTCGAATGTGTAGATGTTATGTTGTTCAGACAGATAATCGGTCAGATAGTCGCCATGTTGAATGTAGAATCATGGCCACTATGATGAGTTGCTTTGTAAGTATGTGAAAAACATGTTGGGGATCTCTCTCTCTCTCTCTCTCTCTCTCTCTCTCTGAAGCGTAACATGCGAGAAATTCATGCACACAGGCTGTGTATATGTACCGGAGAATATAAGCACAACTGGATAGAGAGTCCTAAGGGTTGATGACTGATGTTAAGTTGGTGGAAATTCGTATATTTGTGGTTCAGTCCAGTTCAGTGGTTTATTTAATGTCTTTTCATCGCCAGATGATATTAGACACTTAACCCTCAACTTATCTAGTACTTGCAAAGCAACATATGATATGTGCATATATGTACATAAGTGAAATACACTTGTGGTACACAAAGTTGTGATGTTTACAAAAATTTTGCAACCTGTGACTGCGAAATAACCATGGCAATTTTAGCAACACATGAACCATATAACACAGTGTTGATATTATCAAAGTTATCTATCTCAATACCTTTCTCCTGATAGAGCGAGGTCAACACTGAGCATTCAAACAAAAGATGACGCACAGAAATGTTTTCTCTGCAGACACAAGTAATACCATGAAAATATTTAGTGTTCCAAGTATTCAGCCTTAATTCATGAATATGAATGTATATTTGTGGGCTGTGAGCTACAGTATAGGTTCAGATCCTTTAGAATGCGTATAATAAATGGCAGTGGTGGTATGGTGGTAATGCAGCTGGGTGGATGGATGGGTAGAAGTTTGTTTCGTGACAGATGTATGTCTTCTTTCAGCTTAAGAACTTACTTTACCTCAAAAAGCTCATGTTGATGAAATAGTTTTTTTAGTCTTATTTGGGTGTGTGACCAAAATCCGAGAATGGAATTCAAAGAGATCTTGTACATGAATGGACGCGTATAGTGGCATTTACTTCCTTTTTACATCGACAGATAGAATTCAGAGGTCCCAAATGTATTCACCTGTAGATACGGACAATAGAAACAAACTAGTAATCTGTGATGAAAATCCAGCTGTTTCCCACTCAGCTTCCAATAAGACGGACGGACAGACAGACTGACAGGCAGACAGACAGACAGACAGACAGACAGACAGACAGACAGACAGAAACAATAGGCAGACTGGAGCAGCCCTCAAACATCAGACAGGATCCTGGTATGATCAAATCATCTGTCGACTTCAGGATCTGTAGGGATCTATCACAATCCCCATGGGGCAGTTCACAGTTCAGACCACAAGCAGACACACACTGGGAACACCAGTTTTCTGCTTTGCCTCAACCACAGCGCTGTTATCAGTTATGATCGATGTCATGACTGTCGAAGTTTCTACACCGGAGAATTCAGGTTTTAGGACCTTAACTGAATTTGGACGTCAGAGAGATTGTGAATGGTAGTTGCCATTATCTGCATAGCATTGTGAGAAAGAGATGGTTCTGTTTCTGAGATTGTAAAAATCACGAGTGAGACTTTTGTTCTCCTATCTGTCTGTTTGTCTGTTTGCCCGTCCCCTCTCTATCTTTCACTCTCCTCAAGAAATTCTCTGTGTTTCATGTGCAAGAATATCAGAATGAAGTGTTTGAATGGTTGAAGCATTTGATCACAATCAGAATTGCTTTACGGTACTAACAGAACTTAGAGCCCTCAACTTGTCCTTTTATTACCCTGTGAATCGCTGTAAAGTATGTAACAGCATATACAGCCGATTTAGTTCTGTCTGGATAGCTGTAAAGTATGTAACAGCATATACAGCCGATTTAGTTCTGTCTGGATAGCTGTAAAGTATGTAACAGCATATACAGCCGATTTAGTTCTGTCTGGATAGCTGTAAAGTATGTAACAGCATATACAGCCGATTTAGTTCTGTCTGGAATAGCTGTAAAGTATGTAACAGCATATACAGCCGATTTAGTTCTGTCTGGATAGCTGTAAAGTATGTAACAGCATATACAGCCGATTTAGTTCTGTCTGGATAGCTGTAAAGTATGTAACAGCATATACAGCCGATTTAGTTCTGTCTGGATAGCTGTAAAGTATGTAACAGCATATACAGCCGATTTAGTTCTGTCTGGATAGCTGTAAAGTATGTAACAGCATATACAGCCGATTTAGTTCTGTCTGGATAGCTGTAAAGTATGTAACAGCATATACAGCCGATTTAGTTCTGTCTGGATAGCTGTAAAGTATGTAACAGCATATACAGCCGATTTAGTTCTGTCTGGATAGCTGTAAACTATGTAAGAGCACTAACAGCCTGAACTCTCCCATGATCTATTCCCGGCTTCAACTGAAAGGAGGAAAATAACTACCTATGCTGACCATTGAAATGCATTCATCTGAAAAAAGGGGTCTTTCAATTACACAGCTGAGCTATGTGAATGTGATGCTGAAATGCTGTTGATAATGCTGTCAGTGCATGCTCTCTTAAGCTGAACGATAATCATGCGCTTCCTTCAAAGTGTACATGGCATCAAACTTGCATCTTGAATATCAGTTAAATGGTTAATTTCAGTTTTCAGGATGTATATTGCTACATGCCCATCCCTCCCATTCGCATTGCGTTCTGGCCCATGGCCAAAGAACATAAAACTGCTTCTGATTTCTGAGTTCTCTCTGGCACTTCTGTGCCAACGCAACAGTCTACAACTGATTAAAGGATCTGAAAGTGAGATTTCAAGTGGTGTATCCTGTGATTTAGGGTATGATGAAGTACGAAAAGTTTTTTTTTTCTTTCAGCACTCTGTGAGTTTTGCACCCAGAACCTCTAAATCTAAGAAATGGTGGATATTGGCCCCACAAATGAGTAAAATATAACGGACTGCAACTGTTCCCAATTGATTTTCCAGACAGTCAGACAGACAGACAGACAGACAGACAGACAGATAGACAGACAGACAGACAAGCAGGCAGGCAGACTGGCCCCAAAATGTTAGCAACCATGGTGAATGGTCAGACATGATCACATAATCTGCCAGCCGTAGCGTCTGTGGAGACTCAGGAGAATTCTTGCTGGGGTGCTGGGATTTAGGAGAATCCCTGTCGGGGCGTGTGCCAGACGACCAGCCGACATACTGCGGACACACTTTTCCGGGTTGGTGTCAGTCAGAGCGGTGTTCATCATGAACGGGGTCATGGTCCTGCCATACAGCGCGGTGTTCATCATGAACGGGGTCATGGTCCTGCCGTAATTCCAACACGCCAGAGATCGTGACTCTGGACCTTGACTGGAGTACGACGTCGGGGATTGTTCGCTGCTTGTCATAGTTCTAAGTAGGATTTCTTCAACGTTGTGAAAGTTACTGTGTGGAATTAAGTCCTTCCGTCCATCTGTCTGTCTGCTTGTCGCTATTCATCCTACCCCTTCCTCCCCTACTTTTACCTTCTTCCTGTCTATGCATCTACATGTCTGTCTTTCTGGTAGCCCAGGGAAGGGTAGAAAAACAGACAGACCAGAGTAGTCCTCAAGCATCAGACAAAGTCCTGGTGTGATCAAATCATCTGCCGACTTCAGGATCTTTCGGATCTATCACAATCCCCGTGGGGCAGTCCACAGTTCAGACCACAAGCAGACACACAGGGAACACCAGTTTTCTGCCTTGCCTCAACCACAGTGCTGGTATCAATGATGATTGATGTTATGACTGTGGTAGTTTCTACACCGGAGAATTCGGGATTCAGGACCTTAACTTAATTTAGACGTCAGAGAGACTGTGACTGGTCGTCAGCATTATATGTGTAGCATTGTGGGGAAAACAGATTTTGTTTCCGATATTGTGAGTCATGTGTGAGAATTTTGTTTCCGTGTTTGTCCGTCCATTTGCTCCCTCCCCCCCTCCCCCCCATCCTTGCTCTCGCTCTTGCTCTCTCTGACACATTCTCTGTGTTTAATGTGTAGTGACGTCAGAATGAAGTGTTTGAATGGTTGGAGCTTTTTTTTTATACCAATCAGAATTGCTTTACGGCACTAACAGTTCTTACAGCCATAACCCATCCTTTTACCACTCTGAGTTGCCTACAGGTCGGTGAAAGCCTGACAGCCGTATCTTGACCTTTGATCACCCTCTCAGTTGCCTCTAAGTATGTAACAGCACCTACAACCATATTGAGTGCTGTCTGGATTGCTGTAAATCATGTAACAGCACCTACAACCATATTGAGTGCTGTCTGGATTGCTGTAAATCATGTAACAGCACCTACAACCATATTGAGTGCTGTCTGGATTGCTGTAAATCATGTAACAGCACCTACAACCATATTGAGTGCTGTCTGGATTGCTGTAAATCATGTAACAGCACCTACAACCATATTGAGTGCTGTCCGGATTGCTGTAAATCATGTAACAGCACTGTCAGCCATAACTTCTCCAGTAACTATTCCCTGCTTCAACTACAAGAAAATAACTACGTAGGACGACCATCAACATCAATTCATTCCGAAAAGAGCGGTTTCATATACATAGCTTGGGCTATTTCATTAAGACGGTATGCCACTGTTGATGATGCTGTTAGTGGATG
>CM065724.1:18392732-18405232 GCA_033310375.1 Conus canariensis | reverse complement strand
AGCCAGAGAAGACCTGTGAAAGAGGCCGACAGGAGCCCCTTTCCGTGGAGAGGGCGAAGTGCGTTGGAGTCCGGGAGACTCGGTGTGAGGGTGCAACTCAAGCTACGTTGCCAGTGTCCCCCAACTGGGATTTGGCCAATCGGGAGGACACAACAGTGTGGCAGCTTCAGTTCTTAGTCGCACAGTGGGAGGAGAGAAACTGACGGTCAACCAAGGAATGCTGGCAAGTTATGGACGTTTTACTTGTTCTTAAGTCTATAAGTGTGCAAACAAAATAGTGGAATATTGTCTTTCCTGGTTAAGTAAGAATAACTGAAGAACAGGGGATGCGATTTATGAGATTGTCTGTATGGTGTTTACATTGTTGTATGATACAGATAAGTGTGTTGTGTAGTGACGGGTGGGGGCTCGGAGTCAAGTTAAATAAAAGTTGATTATTTTCTGTGAAATGTATTGGTTTCCCGTCACCTTTGTGCGGGCCCGATGTGAGTGACAGAGTGCGTGTGCCTATGCGAGAGCGCATTTTGGTTGTGAAAGCGTAAATACTTCTGTCTATAACCCCCTGCATCCCTGAATATGAAAATCATATTTTAATAACGAGGGGGAGCGTCGGAGACCCGTCACAAATTGGGGGCTCGTCCGGGATGAACATAAATGAGTCATAAGTGATTTTGATTTCTGGGTTTTGTTCAATTGCTAAAGGATTTGAAATTTGTCGTAATTGTGGAAACCTAGATTTTTTTTTCTTTCTTACCGGGAAAGACGTTAGTCATGTGTTGATTGTTTTGATCTTTTTTCATGTCTGTGCCAGTTGTTTGAACTTGCTTGATTTGGTTGCCATTGAGGTTGATTGTGTGTAGCACAAATAATTGATCGCTTTATTTACGAGTGATCGTGTGGATATCTCGCTTGTTACTGTGGTTGTATTAGCTAGCTGATCGAGGGTTAGATAGCTTCAAAATGTCGACTGAAGAGGGTGCTGAGACAATGGGTCCGCTGAAAAAGATGGACCTCATAGAAGAAGGAAAAGCTTTAGGACTAAAGGGTCCGGAACTGAAGGCATATGTAGATGAGAACTGGCCCCGTGTAATCGAGGCTCAGAAAATACAAAGGGAAAGGGAAGAAGGAAAGAAAAAAGAGGAAAGAGAACGGGAAAGAGAAGAGAGAGAGAGAGAACGGGAAAGAGAAGAGAGAGAAAGGGAACGGGAAAGAGAGGAGAGAGAGAGAGAACGGGACAGAGAAGAGAGAGAAAGGGAACGGGAAAAGGAGGAGAGAGAAAGAGAACGGGAAAAGGAGAGAGAACGGGAAAGAGAAGAGAGAGAAAGAGAACGGGAAAGAGAAGAGAGAGAAAGAGAACGGGAAAAGGAGGAGAGAGAAAGAGAACGGGAAAGAGAAAGGGAGAAAGAGGAAAGAGAGGAAAGAGAAAGAGAGAAGATAAGGCAGTTTGAGTTAGAAAAATTAAAGTTGGAGAAAGAACGGGACGTGGACGCAAAACCCCAAGCGAACTTTGCACCACATGTCAGTCCCTTGATCAATATGCCAAAGTTTGATGATAATCCGGACCATTTAGAGGATTTCATTTCGCAATTTGAAAGGATTGCCAAAGATCAGGGCTTACCTGAAGAACGGTGGGCCACAAATTTGTCTGCGCTGCTGACACCCAAAGCTAGGGATGCTTTTTTCTGCTTACCACCGGAAAAACAGACAGATTATGAGTCGGTGCGCGATGCTTTGTTTCAGAGGTACCAGGTAACCGCTGATAGGTATAGGAAACTGTTCAGAGAAACCGTTCGTAAATCAGGTGAGACACACGTACAGTTCCTTTATCGGCTTAGGGCTCTCTTTGATAAATGGATAAGGTTAGGAAACATTGAACAAACTTTTGAATCTTTGAGGGAGGAGATCGTTAGGGAGCAAATTCTCTCCACTTGTCGGAAGGATCTCACAGTATTCTTGGCAGAAAGAGAATTAGGAAGTTTAGAGGAGTTAGTGAAAGTTGCAGACAGGTATGAATCTGCCCATGATCAGCGTAATGGGGTGAAGGGATCGAACCAGTCGTCCCGTAATGCCCAGACCACACAGTCAGGGAGTGATTCGCCGACTCCCTACAAAAAGGAGGCGAGACCACAGTTAGAAGCGGATTCTAAGTCCCGTGGCAACAGTGGGACTGAAGAGAATGTTAGAGTGAAACGCACATGTTTTAAGTGTGGGCGAGAGGGTCATATCGCCAAGGAATGTAGCGGACTGCGAATACATTCAGTCGTTGCCGTTGATACAATTCAACAGGAAGGCAGAGTACCACCACCAACCACTAGGGCAGTAGTAAACGGGAAGCCGGTGACCTGCTTGTTAGATACAGGATTGACTCTGGCGGCAATGGTAGAACCAGTTTAGTAAGAGACACAGACTACACAGGGAAAACCACCTGCGTGCGATACGCAGATGGAAGAGTTAGTCAGCTACCTTTAGCCCGTGTCAAAGTAGAATCAGAGTTTGTCAGGAGTACTCTCACTGCAGCAGTGCAAAAGAACCTTCCCTATCCAGCTTTGTTAGGGGGTAGGTACATCCTTCCGAAGCCTAACCAGGCTGCCAGTCAAGTAGGGAAAGCAAGGGTAGTGCAGGGTAGGAACTCCTACTGCAAAGTAAACAGAAAGCAGGTGGAGTGCACAGGCGCCGCTAGCAGTAGAGCTAGTGTAGGCCATGAGGGTGGCCGTGGTGGTGGTGCAGTGGACCATGAAATTGGTCGCAGTGATAGTTTAGTGGGCCATGGAGGTGGCCGTAGTGGCGGTGCTGTAGGCCATGGTGGCCGTTGTGGTGGTTCAAGTAGCTGTTGGCGTTGCCGTGGCAGTCGGAAATGTAGGAGCCATGGTGGCGGACCTCAGGGTCGAGGCCAAGAGGGACCACGGAGTAACTGGAACCGGCAGCTGGGCTGGAACCAGGGAGGCTGTAATAACGCATGGCAAGAAGGTCAAGGAGACCAGCTATCGTTAGGAAATGCCAAGAATAGTCAGCTCACAGGAGCAGACGAGCCAGTGTCGGAAAAAGGAGACGAAAATAAGGCTCATCAAGTAGTGGGCATAGGCCATGAGCGCGATTCGAACCAAGGAATTTCCACAGAGAGAAGGAAAATCGGTTCGGATAAGATGAGTGAGGGATCGTCTCTTAACCTTTTGGAAAGGGGAGATTATCGTCGTCGCAGTGAATGGGTGCGACAGCCCAGTTCACGTGATCTTCGAGCAACAGACCCTGAGGTAATGAAAGCCAAGGGGACTGAATGCCAAGGAGATTTTGCTGAACAGGCTAGAAGAGGATCGCGCAGATTTTCACGCGCTCCTATAAGGACTAAAATGTGTCAAGGGTGCGCTGACTCTCTTGTAAAGCCTGGAATGCGCAATTGGCGAGCCACAAACGGCGGTCAAGATTGAGAGGGGCAGGAGTAGGTCAAGGGTTGGAGTAATGCCTCCAGGGTGTTGCTGTTGTAGTGTGAACAACAGAAGTAGAACAATGGTAGGAGCAATGCCTACGGGCTGCTGTTGTTGTGGTGGTAGTGTGAGCAGTCATCTGTTACGGACAGCTACCGTGTAAATAATGTAGCTGGCTAGTTGTGTTATTGATTTTGATTGACCAGTATAGGGCGGGGTGAGCCTATGTTCATGTATTATTTTTCTTTTTTTTGATTGATGTTACCTGTCAATGTTGCTTTTGTTCATTGCCATTATGGTTGAGTACATGCTCACGTGTTATGATTTATGATTTTTCTGGTTGATATCTGTTTGCTCATGTTGTTTTGTCACAGCTCGGTAAAGTGTGAAAATGTCCTTAAGCTGTGAAATCAGGATAAATGTTTGATTTGCATATTGTGTGTGAGACCGTGTGAGCAGATTGTGGCCACACGCCTGAATTTGATATTGATGTTGCGTAGGCTGGGCCACACGCCTGAATTTGATTTTGATGTTAAGGAGGCTGGGCCACACACCTGAATTTGAATCTTGGGTCAATCATGACTGTGCTATTATTAGAAGTGAATGGAATGATTTAATTAATATGTATGGACATGCTAATAGCTAACGCTATAGAGAGAGTTCTTGATTATATGTGAGCCAGTTTAGAGTTAAATGTTGTGCACAGTCGTTTATGACTGACTGAAGAGTGATTCAATGGACTATTTGATTGATGTATTGTTTTTAATTGAGCACATTATCCATGTTAGAGATGTTGATGGAAGTGATGTCTTGAAGCATAGGGGTAGTACTGTTATATCGACCAATGCAACTGAGTTTGTTTTATCCAATTTGAGAACATTCGTCCTGGAGGAAATGTTGATTGGAACAACATTCTTAGGTACGGGGGTGTCATGAGTCGGCCGAATGTTCTCGAGCATTCAGGCAAATTAAGGGTAGTTTTGCTGTTGTTGAGAGCAAGTTCCTTGGGTTCTTCAAGTGTGCGAACTCAGGCATCACCAGTGGGGAATACCCCAAGTCGTATACTGAAGGAGGGACAATTACTGGGAAGTGTTTCGCATGTCTAGGGGGGTAGTAACAAGAACATGCCGACCTGCCGGTCCTGGGTAGACGAGAGTGTCCACTTTGAGCACTGGCTATTCAGTGGGTTCTCCAGTGGGGCTGAAAGGAAGGCGATCGTGTCAGGTGACCGTCACGGGTAGGTGACCGTCAGCCTGCAGGCAGAGTACAGCGACCATTCCGTCGTCCTTTGTTCTGAGGAATGAATGGAAGGCTTCGGCCTATTGAGTGGTTCGCACCTTGTTGTCTATAGAGGTAGTAACTACTTGAAGCATCAGTCCTGGCTGGTAGAGAAGTCCAGGCTGTTAGTACAATGGGTAGCTTCGGGGAATCGAACAGGAGTTGAATAGGAGGTCAGGCATTAAGCACTTGGTACCCAAGTCTTTGTTGGCACTAGCAGCTGTTGTGTGTGTATGTGTAGGTGACTAATGATTCCATTGGCGGAATAAAAATAACTTGGGGATCTATTGGTACAAATCGTGTGATGGGTGTGTGCCAGTGATTCCATTGGTTGAACCAGCTAAACTCGGGTTCTCTCTTTCTTTGAGAACGAATATAAGGTGCTTGGAAAACCAGGAAGTGTGTGATTCACTTAAGGGAAAGTGAACTCGCCCGTCTTGCTGAGGGCTCAAGAAAATACAGCGAGAAGCAGAGGTTGCTGTCGCCTCGAAGCCGACAACGAGAAGAATTGTCTCCAGGGTGGGGACGTAGACAGTGGAGGTTGCTGTAGCCTCGGAGCCGACGACGAGAAGAATTGTCTCCCGTGTGGGGACGGTCGACAGCAAGACGTGTTAGCCTGTTGGAGCCTAGACAGGGAGCTGCCAGACAACGGTGGGGTGTTTGCAGCCAGAGAAGACCTGTGAAAGAGGCCGACAGGAGCCCCTTTCCGTGGAGAGGGCGAAGTGCGTTGGAGTCCGGGAGACTCGGTGTGAGGGTGCAACTCAAGCTACGTTGCCAGTGTCCCCCAACTGGGATTTGGCCAATCGGGAGGACACAACAGTGTGGCAGCTTCAGTTCTTAGTCGCACAGTGGGAGGAGAGAAACTGACGGTCAACCAAGGAATGCTGGCAAGTTATGGACGTTTTACTTGTTCTTAAGTCTATAAGTGTGCAAACAAAATAGTGGAATATTGTCTTTCCTGGTTAAGTAAGAATAACTGAAGAACAGGGGATGCGATTTATGAGATTGTCTGTATGGTGTTTACATTGTTGTATGATACAGATAAGTGTGTTGTGTAGTGACGGGTGGGGGCTCGGAGTCAAGTTAAATAAAAGTTGATTATTTTCTGTGAAATGTATTGGTTTCCCGTCACCTTTGTGCGGGCCCGATGTGAGTGACAGAGTGCGTGTGCCTATGCGAGAGCGCATTTTGGTTGTGAAAGCGTAAATACTTCTGTCTATAACCCCCTGCATCCCTGAATATGAAAATCATATTTTAATAACGAGGGGGAGCGTCGGAGACCCGTCACAGTGTGTTTTAGTGTTTGGGCGTTGGTGCGGGTGAGTTTGTGGTTTTATGTATTGTTTTTATAATCTGTAATGTTTTATGTCTTATGGATTGAATGTTTATTTCATGTGTGTGTGTGTGTGTGTGTGTGTGTGTGTGTGTGTGTGTGTGTGTGTGTGTGTCTGTGCGTGTGTGTGTGCATGTGTGTGTGGGGGGGGGGAGGGGGGGGGAGTGTTGATGTATATACAAACACATATACTAACACAGGCTTTTATGTAACGATTTCTGTCTTTTTGTTATGTCTCATCTACTTGTGAAATGATGTGGAGCAGAAGAAAAATTTCCGATGGACGATAAAGTTGATTGAATTGAATTACATTGAATTGAATTGAATTGAATTGAATCCACACTTAGGTCACCACAGGAGCCGGGAAGGAAGGGCCACAGAACTGCACTTTTTCGGTTTTTGATCGTAACTGAAAATGAGGATGTCGGAGATCTGAGGTTACATACTGGCCAGAAAGTGTTCTCTGCATTTATTTTTTAAAAATATATCCCAGCATCAACCATCTCGAGAAGCACAGACACCTGCGGTGTTGGTCAGAATAATAAAAAGAAATGGAGTCACACAAGAAATTTGAGAAACACAAAGACACATTTATCCAAGGGATGGAACTCTACTGCGTGACTCAGTCTTCTCATTAGTTTGCACCCGTAGCAGCCTCAACACAAGATAGGAGCCAGACGGAGCAGAACCCCCCCCCCCCCCCCCCACACACACACACAAATAAGCGCCCCTGATATGAATCGAACCCAGGACCCTTCAGCTCGCCATCCACGACGCTAACCCCTGCACCACGGCGGCCGGTAATGGTGGTGAACTGCGACTAGGACGTGAAAGGTTCGAATCCCACTCTAATCCTGACAGCAGATAACAGTGTAGTGTTTCTCAGCCTGCAGGGGTTCCAGCCAGTCTGTGGGCCCCACAGGGAAGACTGGGTCAATGCTCTGTGTCCAGAAGTGGATAGGAGTGGGGGAAAGGGAGAGTTACAAGGTGTCACCTCTGACACGGTTCGGAAAGACGAACAGTCAGAAAGTAGGCCCCGAAGGAAAAAAATAGACAAGACAACAACAACAACAACAGCAGCAGCAGCAGCAGCAGCAGCAACAACAACAAGACAACAACAGCAACAAGGACAACAACAACTACAACAGCAACCCAACTATCATCATCGTTACAATAGACGTGACACCGTTGTCAGCAGGTAAAGAGTTTGGTTTGTGAGGATGCTTATATCACACACACACACACACACACACACACACATACACACACATACACACACGTACGAAGAACCACCAATGTCTTTGTTGAAGCGTTCGACGACGAAGAAGCGTTGTGCTGTATGACGTCATTGTTATAACAGAATTTGCATGTGCGTGAAAATATGGATCGTTCTTCTGGGGCAGAGAGCATCGCCATAGTACAAGTCCACTTGTATTTTTATGTATTTATTGTGTATGTTTACACACACACACACACATACACACACGCTCGCACGCACGCACGCACGCACTCACGCACGCACGCACACACACACACACACACACACACACACACACACACACACACACACACAGACACACACACACACACACACAATCTGTTATAACAATGAAGTCATACAGCACAGCAATTCTTTGTCATCGAAAGTTTAGACAAAGACGTTGGTGGTTCTCAGAAAGTTCACCGTCTGCCGCAGCAAATTATCCAGAGATCCGAAAAATCTTATCCTGGTGCGATGCGTCTACAGGCCAGGTTGCCTCCCTTTCATTCTGGAGATGCGGATAGGCCTGCAGGACATGCGACCCTATCATGGGGGCTGTACCACAGGGGCACACGACAGTGTCTTCAATGCAGAGTTGTGTAACCCAGGGATGCAGAAGCTTCCTGTGGCCAGTTCTCTGCGTCACGACTTGCTGTTTCCAGGAGAGCTGGTAGAATCGTCACCGTTGTTGTAGTCTGGATGCAGCTGTATGCCATCTTGCTCTCTGCTCGTTTTTTACACCGTGGGTTTCATTTGTTATACTCCCAGTTATTATAGAACAGGGAGTGCTTACTTTACAATGGGAACGAAGAAATGCTGTCTGTGTGTCTGTCTGTCTGTCTGTCCGTGGTCAAAATGTGTTCCACTCGCTCCAGACAAAACCTCTGGGCCGATCTTTCTGAAAATTTGTAGGTATGTTCATTATGGGTCACGGATGATGCCCGATGCTTTATTTATTTTTTTATCAAAATAGCCGTTACTAACGGCTACAACGGCCCAAACGGTTTTTCTTCTTTACCGAATATCTGAGTGACGAAATACATTATGACGCATGTTTGACGCCGTCATACCTTATGACGCATGTTTGATTGTGACGTTTTTCAGCCCCCCCCCCCTCCCCACGCGTATGCAAGATAAACTGGGAGTACGTTTATATGCTTTGCATCTTGCTTTCTTCATAGGAAGCTTACTGATCCTCCTGCTCCATCTTTCTTCCGGCCTTTGTAAGTCGTCTACCTACGTCTTTATTACCAGGAACTATTATAGCGAGAGGGGAGTCACTGGATTGTGGTGTCTTTTGCTAGTCTGTATGCGTCTTCATTCTCAGGAATATTGCAGTGAGAGAGGATCCATCAGATTATAATGTCCTCAGACAATCAGTCTACGTCTTGATTCCCGGGAATACTGCAGTGAGAGAGGATCTACTGGGTCGTGCAGTCTTTGGAGGATCGTAGTGCATACGCGGCACTGGCAAGGTCATTCTGTTCAATACAATGCACAATACTATAATTTCATTGTCACAACGGATCTTTCTGTGAGTATTTACGGTTGTTTTGACCGAAGACAGCATCGAACAACTTACCCACCCGTACTTTTCTGTCTTTCTGTGTGCGTATGTTTTTATCAATCTAATTATCTAAGTTAACCTTCGCACAAAATTGTACTCAGGACAATCCACTTTTGCTGCAGATTCTTCACAAGAGTACGTGTTTTCTACATAAAGAATTTCGGTTTATAATTTCGTCTGAAAGACTAGCGCTCAGGTCTTGACAACTCGGAGTTTAATGGAAAGAGGAAAAAAAGGGATTCGAACCAGGCGTCCCAGATTGTCTTGCTCGTGTGCGAGTGCGTAATCCATTTTGCCGCGGTTTCAGTCTTTCTAACTTAACCCATGGCATACTCGACCGTTCTGGACAGGAGTTCACCAGGAACAAAGGAAGGTTTGAACCTACAACCCCACAACCCATTTTATGACCATAAGCACTGCGCCAAGGAAAATGGCGCGCCCGCGCGCACGAGAGAGAGAGAGAGAGAGAGAGAGAGAGAGAGAGAGAGAGAGAGAGAGAGAGAGAGAGAGAGAATACTGCGGATAAGTTTGACAGAAAGACGGAAAAAAATACACGAAACATGAGACAAAGTGAAGAAAACTGATACAAAGCAACAGAAACAAAACAAAACAAAACAAGACAAAACACACACACACACACACACACACACACACACACACACACACACACACACACACACACACACACACAGAAACACAGCCAACTTAGGACAAACGACTCCAAACGTTATTACCCTGGAATAAGAAGTTTTGACGAGACGAGAGAAAATGACGGAAGAATAAAAGGAAAATGCAGAAAAAATGAACCATTTAAAACAAGCAAGAAAGACAGGGGAGAAGACAGAAACAGAAAACCAGAAAAGAGAAAATCAGAGAACAAACGGAGAAAAAAAGAACGACCGAACGAACGAAAGAAAGAACGGAAAAAGAAAGAATGAAAGAAAGCAAGGTAAATGAGAGAAAGAAAGGCAAGGATTGTGCAACAAGGCCACAGTGCCATGGACAGTTGAAACTGGATGCTCTTTGAAAGTGGTTAAACCTGAAGCATACATAGTTTTTGAACGACCAGACAGAGAGAAAGAGAGGGGAAAGAGAGAGAGAGAGAGAAGAAAGAGAAGAGAGAGAGAGAGAGAGAGAGAGAGAGAAAGAGAGACAGAGAGACAGAGAGAGAGGAGAGAGGGAGAGAGAGAGAAGAGAAGAGAAGAGAGAGAGAGAGAGAGAGAAAGAGAGAGGGAGAGAGAGAGAGAGAGAGAAGAGAGAGAGAGAGAGAGAAGAGGGTGTTAAACGTATGGATTGCTTTTGTACACGGTCTATTCAAAGATACTAATTACGTCCGGTAGATGAAAAGTCTGTGTTCATGTTTCTGGAAATGTTTCAATGAAGTTCTGTTTGGTTGTGTGGTAAGAAAGGGTTTCAAACCATGTAGTGCAAAGGCTTTCAAACCATGTGGTGCAAAGGCCTTCAAACCATGTGGTGCAAAGGCTTTCAAACCATGTGGTTCAAAGGGTTTCAAACCATGTGGTTCAAAGGGTTTCAAACCATGTGGGGCAAAGGGTTTCAAACCATGTGGTGCAAAGGGTTTCAAACCATGTGGTGCAAAGGCTTTCAAACCATGTGGTGCAAAGGGTTTCAAACCATGTGGTGCAAAAGGTTTCAAACCATGTGGTGCAAAAGGTTTCAAACTATGTGGTGCAAAAGGTTTCAAACCATGTGGGGCAAAAGGTTTCAAACTATGTGGTGCAAAAGGTTTCAAACCATGTGGTGCAAAAGGTTTCAAACTATGTGGTGCAAAAGGTTTCAAACCATGTGGTGCAAAAGGTTTCAATCTATGTGGGGCAAAAGGTTTCAAACTATGTGGTGCAAAAGGTTTCAAACCATGTGGTGCAAAGGGTTTCAAACCATGTGGTGCAAAGGTTTCAACCATGTGGTGCAAAGGGTTTCAAACCATGTGGTGCAAAGGGTTTCAAACCATGTGGTGCAAAGGTTTCAAACCATGTGGTGCAAAAGGTTCAAACCATGTGGTGCAAAAGGTTTCAAACATGTGGTGCAAGTTTCAAACCATGTGGTGCAAAATCAGCAAGGCTTGGTTTGTTCTGATTAACAAGTGCACAGGTGAGAAGGAATTTTCGCCACACAAAATCATTGTCAGTATTTTAAACAGGATTCCACTGTGTCTTGACATAAAGTTTTGTCGAAGTTTTGAATGCACGTAAAGCCTTGTTGAATTCAAACTGTTTATTCAAAAGAAATATACTGTGTGTGTCTAGTTGATAGAAATACACCCAGCGAAGGTATTTGCTTTTTTTGGTTGATATCTTTACAACCATCGCCTGTTGTCGAAGCGAAATTTATTCGTGACTTTGTGCGAATTGAAGAACTTCAGCGCAGTGCTGTTGACATACCTCTTAGGCTTAGATAATAGAAAGGCATTTTTTCTGTATGGTTTTGGATAAACTGTTGAGATTGAATAGCCATTCCAATTACTCAACTATTTTGACACTAGAAACAAGACACTCATGTATCTATTCCAAAGAGATTTGTCTAACTTTCAAACTAAAAGTTCGGTAAAGAGAACTTAACTGGTGTTTTTGATATATCGGTATAATCATAGGCATAATTTTGGCAGGATGAACGACCACTGAGTTCAAATGCTTACAATTTGATGCCACATAGAGAATTGCTCGGGACGTGTTTCTGTTGTTCTTAGCTGATTTATTGCAACAAAGAGAAAACAAAAAACACTACATGCATGACAGTGTACAAAGCAAAGTGTCAACATATAAAACAATAAGGTATTGATCTTATTGCGAATGGCAAAATCATAGTGGTACTTATGACAGAACTGTTTCTTTTCTTCAGAATGCTCGGCATAAACAGACGGCGAATTCCCTAATCGCACATATCCCCACCTCTATAAAAGAAGAGCGAGCATACGACTTCCGGTTCCGACTCAAAGTCGACTGCGCGTCTTCTTCTCACTTGAGTGGCAAAGAAATCCGACTATTCTTCAGTAACCTCCATCCATCAATCCTAGAAATGTTCTTGACAAGAAAATAGATGAAGTGTGGTGTGGCGAGAAAAGTGTATTTCGAATATTGTTATGCTAAGTATGCATTCTCAGCTGGTTAAAACATCAGAGTCATTGCACGTCTCGACGGTCTACCAAATACTAGACAAAAGTGACTGAGGTACCCTACGTGCAAACAGCTGTTTTCATCAATAACAAGCTGTTTGCGTTCGAGAGGCTACTTGCGATCTCTGAATTGTGCCAGACAGCGGAGGAACTAAGCGGATTTGGAACCATAGGAAGGGGGCGCAGAGCCGTCAGAGGTCCCTCAGGTCTTTATCCCAGCACAGCAGATGCCAGAATGAAACTATCCAAAGGTGTGGTCAAGGGAAAGACTATGACTGTTCAACCACTACATGTTTTTCATGGGAGTCACCAACGAAGAAGAGCATGCACCCATTACAAGGTTGACAGTTCAAGTTCTCGTGATCTCCTGTTCAAACACAGAGATGCTTTTGGTACTTGAGAGAAAAAAAAATGTAGAGAAGATGAAAAACGGATAATGCAGGAAAGAGGAAGAGAGAGAGAGAGAAGAGAGAGGAGAGAGAGAGAGAGAGAGAGAGAGAGAGAGA
>CM065724.1:18365232-18382732 GCA_033310375.1 Conus canariensis | reverse complement strand
CACCTACATCAATACGATAAACGCCTGAAGTAAATGGGATGCAGACTACCAGAGCATACATCAACAGATAGCTCTCTCTGCCAGAGACTATTAATCTATCCTTCCTCTTCCCATATCATTCGTTTGCGTTGTTTGGTGGGATTTGATTTCCCTGTAGCATTTCTCTCCCCTCTATCGTGCCTTCTCCTCCCTGTCTTTATCCTTTCTCTTTGGGCATTGTTGTATGTGATTTTTTTTCTGAATATTTTGCTGTGTTGGTACTATCTGTCTGTTTGTTTGTATCTTTCTGTTCTCTGTCTCTGTCTTCTGTCTCTGTCTCTGTCTCTGTCTCTGTCTCTGTCTCTCTCTCTCTCTCTCTCTCTCTCTCTCTCTCTCTCTCTCTCTCGTTCAGAATGTCAAAACTCTTGATGAAATCAAATGGTAAGATTTTGCACAATGTTGCCCTTCTTGCGTACAAGCTTTCAAGAGACGTGCGTATTTATTGAATGGATGAAGAGTCACGATACTTCAATGTATACTAAGATTTCAGATTTTAAAAAAATCATCATGTACATGTCACGTATAAAAACTCACTATGTGAATAGACGTGTGACCTAAGAAACCATGATAATTCTCTCTCTCTCTCTCTCTCTCTCTCTCTCTCTCTCTCTCTCTCTCTCTCTCTTCTCTCTCTCTCTCTCTCGTTTAGAATATCAAAACTCCTGATGAAATGAAATGGCAATTCTGCAAAATGTTGCATTTCTTGCATACAGAGTTTTCAAGAGTCGTGCGTATTTACTGAATGGATGAAGAGTTTCGATGCTCAAAGGTATATTAATCTTTCAGATTTCTTTCAATCATCATGCGCATGTCACGTATAAAAACTCACTATGTGAATAGACTTGTGACCTCAGAAACTATAATAATTCTCTCTCTCTCTCTCTCTCCCCTCTCTCTCTCTCTCTCTCTCTCTCTCTCTCTCTCTCTCTCTCCTCTCTCTCTCTCTCTCTCTCTCTCTCTCTCTCTCCTAAACGTTTTAACACATAGAACGGTTGATTGTTATAAATATGGCTGGACCTGAAAATGAACAAAGTGATCTTTATTAAATATATCGCAAGTTCAAATATCCTTAAAAAAAAACGAACATTACACTAGCAAATTTGGAATAGCATAGATCATTCTTCATCTAGGTAAAGGATCTTAAAGTAAAGAAAGGACGGAGGAATGCAACACACACACACACACACACACACACACACACACACACACACACACACACACACACACACACACATATATATATAACACACAACAGACACACACACACACGCGCGCGCGCGCGCGCGCGCGCGCACACGCACACACACACACACCATTCTCTTATGAATTAGAAACCGAAATCCTTTTCTCATATTATGCCCGATATGCACTCAGTTACGACAAAACTATGTCCATTAATATCACAAAAAAAGTATCCAGAGTACTTAATCTCACTGTTGCCGCCAAAAAAAAGAAAAAAAAAAAGAAAAAAAAAAAGAAAATAAACGCGTGTCACTTAAAAATTATGCTTACGGCTCCATAGATGGATTTATTTCCATTTCATGTTTTGATGTGGCTGGCCACACGAAAGTTTTCACAAACAATGGACCAAACATCTGCAACCTGAAGACAAAACAATGTTTGTCCTGTTTTCAGGCTATTCTTGTTTAAAAAAAGGACGAGTCCTAATGCAGGTAGTTTGGTGACCTTTGCATTAGATTTTCCGGATCTTGAGAGTCTGTCTGTCTATCTGCCTGTCTAGTTGTCTGTCAATTTGTCTGTCTGTCTGTCTCTTTCTCTCTGTCTGTCTGTCTCTCTTTCGTTCTCACTGGAACTCTGTCTATCTGTCTGTCTGTTTGTCTGTCTGTCTGTCTGTCTGTCTGTCTCTCTCTCTCTCTCTCTCTCTCTCTCTGATCAGAGAAATACTACTCGATCTTGAATCCCCAAGAGGCGGTCAGAACCGAAGGAAGGGGATTAAGTGCCAACAGTGTGTTGTGTTGTGTGTGGTGTGTGTGTGTGTGTGTGTGTGTGTGTGTGTGTGTGTGTGTGTGTGTGTGCGTGCGTGCGTGCGCGAGCGCGTGCGTGCGTGCGTGCGTGGGTGGGTGCGTGTGTGTCAAGCACGCACGTGTACGTGTGTGCATGTGTGTGTGTGTGTGTGTGTGTGTGTGTGTGTGTGGTGTGTGTGTGTGTGCGCGCGTGCGTGCGTGGTGATTGCGCGCGTGCGTTGTGCGTTGTGTGTGTGTGTGTGTACGTGCGAGAGAGAGAGAGAGAGAGAGAGAGAGAGAGAGAGAGAGAGAGAGAGTGTGTGTGTGTGTGGTGTGTGTGTGTGTGTGTGTGTGTGTGTGTGTGTGTGTGTGTGTGTGAAGGGAGAGGGCAGAGGATGAAGATGGGGGTGTGGATAAGGAGGAGGCAGAGAAACTCTCAGACTGAGAAAATGTTGCTTCAGTGGAGAACGGATGTCACTGTTTGGATGTTTACAAACATACTACCTGGCTTTCTTTCACCTTATTCTTTACGTCTCGTTTTCGTTGTTTGCGTTCTAACCATCTCTCTCTCTCTCTCTCTCTCTCTCTCTCTCTCTCTCTCTCTCTCTGTCTGTCTGTCTGTCTGTCTGTCTGTCTGTCTCTCTCTCTCTCTCTCTCTCTCTCTCTCTCTCTCTCTCTCTCTCTCTCTCTCTCTCGTTAAAGAGGTGGAGAGTATTTATCTTATCTCTCGTCCTGAATCTTTTTTCCTTCTTTTCTTATTTTCTTCCGTTTTTTTCTTTTACTCTGCTTTTTGTTTTATGCTTTTCTTTAAACATTGTTTTCTCTCGAACCGCTATTTAACAGTCGCAGAATACATATTTTGGAAGGTTCGGAGATTTACGATTTTCATTAAAAAGAAGCAAACCTTGGTGTTATTTATTTATCTATTTATTTTTTTACCAGTAGGAACCGACACAGCACCATTTTTAGTTTGTTTGGGAGGAACGGACGCATCTACATCTCATATTTCAGACAGAAACGTTGTCACAGCGTGTTACACTCCAGAAACTATATTACCTGCCCACTGCACTCCTTTCATCCAGAATGAGTTGCTGATACTTTTTTTTTCTGAGAATAAGAATTTCCAGTGTTCACGTAGACTCTTTTCATGTTTTGTTTGTGTGTGTTTAGACTCTTTAGTTATGTTTCGGTCAATATACGTGATTCATTCAACGCGTTCATCAACACTAAGAACGATTCAGAGGTTTTAGAAGCTATGGGAGTCCGTTCTTCTGCGCTCTTCGGGCATGTTACACTGGTAGTTTGGGTATTCCGGAGGATGTCTGTCATCATCGCAGGATCCCCAGGATCCGCCCATGTCTTTGAACAGAGGCCGCTACGTATGGTCGCGGGTACATGGACAGCTTTGTAACGTTATACTGCACCGTATTCATGGAAAGAACACACTTACTGACTGATGGATTAAGTAACTGACTCAACTGATTAATCAACTGACTGGAAACACATTTGAGTGCTGGTGTTCGTCCGGTGGTTGAAAGAAACAAGAACAGATGGTAATCTGGCCAACATTTCCCGGTGACAAATGTGCAATGCTATACAAAATGTGTGGTTGAAAACAAATGTTAAACATTAGAAAAAAAAAACAAAGAAGGGTAAAAAAAAGAGGAAGAGAGAAAAAAAGAACAATGCTAAGTTACTGGTCGATGTACATTCTATTGCAGTCCTCAGTCAAATGACTCCAGGAATGAAAAGCACCAAATACGGCAGAGAAAAAAACTGAAGAGCGAATTCAACTACTAAGGCAGTGCAGAAGCAGTATTTTTTTAACATATAAATGGAAGAAAAATGGGTAGAGACAGCGCAGAATATGCCGATATCATAAATGGAGTCTCAGTTCGGCTAAATGCTGTTTTATTCATACTGTAAGCAGTGAGAATTACTGCACGAGACTTTCGGTACAACAATCGCCATGGTTTGATGGAAATTTTAGTCAGCGAAATTTGTACAAAATGAATATTAAAAAAAGGTAAAAAAATGTTCTGGGAGACTGATGATTCTTCGCATTATGGTATGATGCTTTCTAAATTTACGCGTTTAATTTACGTCGTTTTCATCTTCTTTAAAAAACCTGCATGTTGGACAAGTTGACATGACATTATGTAATACACAAATCACTATTTCTGCTTGTACACACACAATCAGTCCAAACTCAATGAAACCCAGCAAAACCAACTCAGCAGATCTGAGGCAAAACTGTCCGGTCAAGACAGAAATGATCAAATGTCAAATTTCTGCGATGGACGGACTCCAGACTCATGGAACATACTTCAACGCACACATTGAGAAAAATACAGTGTAATGGAACTTATGGAAGACTACTTTACAAAAAGCTTCGTCATGAAATGAAATGATGGGGTGGAAAACTGGAGGGTGGGGAGATGGGGAGAGGAGGAAGGAAAGAGATGCTAGATGAGAAGAGTGAACGGTAGGCGCAAGGGAGAGAACTAGGGTAATGCATGAGAATTTGGTAGGGTGGAGTTGAAGGCAAGGGGGAACGGTGATTGTGGATAAAACCAACGGAAAACGTCATCAGCAAAACTGTGGTGGAGAATACATATGCGAATCAATGCTGATAAAGATACGTCGTGAAAAAAATTAAGGGAATTGGTAATTGTAGGAAACCTTAAAAGCTTTAAGAGCGTGTTTGTACAAGATCAGGGAAACATTTTACGTTGAAATGGAAATTTGAAAAAAAGAAAATCACCTCGTACTGACACGACTGCAAAATCCAAGAGATTTTCCCCAACTTGCAGGAACAGGTATGACAGGGTGTCCCTACAGACTGCTGCTATTCCTTCTTTCGTTGCGGAGGAATTATTCAGATGGTAGGGTAAGGGCGAGGTAAACATTTGAACGTGTGACTGGACTAGGAGTGGGCCAGGGAGCAGAGAATGTGTCAATGTTATAAGCAGAACGTTCCACCCTGGCTTAAATGCCGTCTGATCCACACTATGACCAGTGACAGACCCTGCATACCAGCACGTGATTCCCGCTGTATGCTGAGACACGTAAACTTGATGAGGGAGACGAAAAGTCTTTTGATCATGGTATCATACTGTTTATATGACATATCTTTTGTATTGGTCTTGTTTATAGAGTACAAGTGCAGATGAAGGCTTTTTTTTTTAACTGACGAAAACAAGGCCTCACGATTCACTGGAGAGGTTTCAGTGCAGAACATATTTTGAAATGCGTCAGCTTTGGCGTAACTACCTACTTTCTTGTGGACAAAGTCGAGTAGAGCGTCAGTTATCAAATGCCCCATTTTTCGTTCTTTGCCCATCAGAAAGTGGGCTAGAGCGTGAGGACTTCAATGACCAATTTCTGGCATTTTTCAGCGTTTTCTGGCAGGTGTAAGACAGGACAGTGAATCATTGTGATCCCCCCCCAAAAAAAAAAAAAAAAAAAGAAAAAAAAAGAAAAAAAGAAAAAAAAACCCAAAACACTGTGACAATGCAGTTTCTGTTTTCTTTGTATATTCTGCTGTGTGTTTCAGAGGATCAGCAGGTGGGAAACTATGCCATCTTTTCATTCACAAGAACTAACATGAGAAGTGAGTGCCCACGCCATTACTGGAAAATATGCTCAGATGGTGAGTGTATTCCTCAACAAGGACAGTTCCTATGTAGCTTATAAAAATATGGATCAGTGTACTTAAATTTAGCTTTGACAATCTTTTTAGTTTGTGTTGACGTAACGATGATCAAAATGGTAAATTTGTTTAGTGAGTAATCTGCTTGCAATGTCTGATTTTAAATCATTGAACAACAATTTTGATTTTTTGCAGACATGAATTTTAATCCCATGCAAGATTGAAGAAAAATAACAAATTCGAGCCTAATTAATGAAAACTGAAGTTAGTTGAGTATGTGCCTCTGTGTGTTTTGTGTGTGTGTGTGTGTGTGTGTGTGTGTGTGTGTGTGTGTGTGTGTGTGTGTGTGTGCGTATGTGTGTGTGTGCGTGTGTGTGTGCGTGTGTGTGTGCGTGCGTGTGCGTGTGTGTGCACGTACGCCCCGCCCCGTAACTTTGATTCTATCCTTGATCCTTATCTTAACATAAAAAAAGAAAACCGCAACTCAGCAGTTCCCTCCCTTCTCCACAATCTATTCTCCTTCATGTTCTCCTGCATTTCCTATCAGTTTCTCCTACACATTTGCCAACTGAGCTGGCCACTGATTCATCCGCTCAATGATTCCAGCGATGGTAGAAGCGAGTCCAGAAGTGATTTCAGCTTCAAGCCTAGCAGTCTGACCCTTCATGCTGCCATGTTCACTGAAAACAACACGTCGGTATCTTGACTAACCACGTCTCTCCAAGTTCTTGAATAAATCCGAAAAGTAAAGCAAAATAGAAAATTTCAGTGTGAAAAAAATTTATCATTAGTTCCGTGTGTGCCCAAGATGGATTCTGAAAGGACTAACTATCGGCATTCAGCGTGCATTCCACAAGAAATGCTGGGTTTTACCACCGTGCCTTATAGTGATCAGGATGGCTTCCTGTCTCCAGCACCACCGCCAGGTCATAATCCAGGTCATCAGCCATTTTCCCTGGGGATTTGGAGACAATTCCTGGCAGAGATCTGGCGGCTTTCTGGCACAGGACTGAACTAATGCCACTCCTATTCACCCTCACGTTTGGTAGATGAGGAGTGTGTGTGTGTGTGTGTGTGTGTGTGTGTGTGTGTGTGTGTGTGTGTGTGTGGTGTGTGTGGAGAGAGAGAGAGAGAGAGAGAGAGAGAGAGAATTGACTGATTGATCTGTAATATACAAGAATTAAGATTTTTTTTAGGCCGAGACGTCGTCTTACAACCTGTCCTTGTCAGGCACACGTCATGTCAATACATATAATTCATACCGAGGAATCGTCATAACCTAATTGTTATGTTGTTCTAATACTGACAAGCAGACTATTCATAAATGTAATAAGGAACATGGTGATATACCGAAGGAATAGAAACAGAGTAAGAGAGAGAGAGAGAGAGAGAGAGAGAGAGAGAGAGAGAGAGGAGAGGAGAAAACAGAGAGAGAGACAGAGAGAGAGATACAGAGAGAGAGAGAGAGAGAGAGAGAGAGAGAGAGAGAGAGAGTAGGAGAGAAGGTGTTAATGAAATCAGTGGTTGTATGGCTCACAGACGAATTTGCAAACTAAAGTAATTTTCATTTATCGTTACAGCTAAGACACGATGGTCAGCTACCTGTTCAATAGAAATACCATTCAAATGAAGTTTTATGTTGAGAGGAGTTAATTAGTGCTTTTGGCGAGTGATTACAATCAGCCTTGTACAAAAAAAAGGCATAAAGGTAATGTGGCATGGTGCTTGTGAGAATTTCAAGCGTAACTGATGCCTTGATTAATTAAAGTTTCTTATTCAGAGAAAGTGCACCTGGAAGGTGTAGCTTTGCCGTCCGCCGGAGAGAGACACCAGCACTTCCATCCCGCACTGTTGAAGCGTAATTGGTATGTGACATTATGTGTGGATAGATGAAAAGTTTAAATGCAGTTATGCTGACTTAGCACTTTAGTTGAGATAACAGGAAAAAGTTTAACTGGAATGATCTTGCGTGTTTTATTGTGATGACATTAATTCTTCATCTATTGTTACAGCTAAAACACGATGGTCATCTACCTGTTCGACAGAAACAGCATTCATTTGAAGTTTTATGTGGCGAGTGATTTGGACATTTTTGATTTTGGACGGGTGTATGACCGTCGAAATTGAATTACACCAGTGTGTCACTTCATTTAGATATTTGTGTATGTTTCATTTGTAGATTACTGCCATTTGTTCGGAGTGACGACTCATCATCAAATTACTACATCGTGATTTTCTCATATGATATGGATAATGGTAAATCACTGATAAAGATACAGAATGGGGAGAGACCTAGCGCTGAACCTTGTGTGACTCCCTATCCGACAAAGAAGTGTGTGGAGGAGCTTTTGCCATTAAGCAGCACATGCTGAGTCCTGTCATTTCAATACGATTGGAATAATGAACTTTTTGAAGAATGGTTTGAAGACATAGACGGTTTTTTCTGAAATAATGGAGTGATCAGCAAGATCAAATGCCTTTTTGAAGTCAAGAAACACATTTCTTGTCATTTGTAAATTGGTTCATATTTGAAAGCTTTGAGTCACACATTTATGATAATGCCTCGTGGCAGGAGAGAGAGAGAGAGAGAGAGAGAGAGAGAGAGAGAGAGAGAGAGAGAGAGAGAGAGAGAGAGGAGGAGGGAGGGAGGAGAGAGAGAGAGAGAGAGCAAAGGCACTGGAAAGTATTGTACATTTGCCCCTTGGACAGTAAAACTGTTAAAGACCCCAGTTTCTGTAAAGCGAGACCTATCTCACTGCTTTGCCTCCCTTGCCCCTAAACAGGAACGTGTTTGCATTTAAAGGTATATGGACTGTAGCAGATGAATCCGGATGGCTCTTCCTACTAATCACAACCAAGCTTATAAAAATCGACCGCTCACGTAGCCTACCACGTACATTGTTATTTGCTGATGAAACAGAGAGATAATAAACTAAAAAGTCAGTCTAATTTCGAAATCCGTTCTTTCCGCTTAAAATCCTTTTTATCTCCGACAGAAACAAGAAGAAAAAAAAAAACCGTTGACATTAAGCTAGAGGTCAAAACGAATAATGTTTTGTTTCTATTTATGTTCAGCCATTATTCCCCACCCCCCCTCCCTGCATGCACCAAACATAGTAACGTTCTGTGATTGGTAGAAAGAAGCTTCGGCATTTTCAGCTTCCCAGGGTGGTGTGTTCAAGGCAGATCGCGACACCTGGACACCACGTTTGATCGTGCTTCACCTCAGCTCTTGAAAGTGAACCCTCTGGCGCTGCGCTCAGCCTTCCCCTCTCCGCTCCCCGCGCCCAGCTCGCCGCCTCCTAGCCACCATCACAGCCGCTAACCACTCACCAAGTCCTCTTCCTTTTCCAGCTTTTCACCTTCAACTAAGATGTGTTAGACATAGCTTTTCAACAAGACTTACACATGGACAGGCAGACAGGCAAACAGATAGACAACACACACACTGTATGCACACGCACACGCACACACACACACACACACACACACACACACACACACACACACACACACACACACACACACACAACCACACACCACACACGACAGGAGAGAGGGGGAGAGAGAGAGAGAGGGGGGAGAGAGAGAGAGACTCAAGACTCAAGACTCAAATGATTTATTCATAAAGGCCAAAGCCCCTTAAAATGGGGATATACATTGTGATTCATGTCGCATATTGACACTAGTCTTCATCATGTTACATAAACACTTCGCATCTGGAATGCTTTATACAAGTAAATAAGAGAGAGAGAGAGAGAGAGAGAGAGAGAGAGAGAGAGAGAGAGAGAGAGAGAGAGAGTCGTAATTATTTCTTTGTTTAACTACTTATTTCATTTTCAATTCTTCATTCATGTATTTGTCCAATTCAAGTTTTGATTTGTTTGTTTCTTTTGTGTGTCTTAATCTCGCACATTAGCTCTCAGGACTTTCTTCTTTCTTTCTTTGGCGTTCGACAGCTACGCAGTCAGGGTCGAAGTCCAAGGGATGCCAAAACATCGGACGTCCGGCGAAGATCGGCTGCCGTCCCCCAGAGTGTTGAGGTCCGCATCCCCGGGCCAGGACTGATGCCGCGTCTCCGCGTGCAGGGGGCAGTTTTGGAGAACATGGGATGGGGTCTGGTCAGCCTGGCCGCAATCACATAGGGATGTGGCTGCCACTCCAATCCTCTTCAGGTGTGCTCGGAGGCCGCAGTGCCCTGTGCGAAGGCGGTAGATTGTAGTCTGGGGTTTCTGGAGTCTTAAGCTAAATATGATTGGAGATTTAGAAACACTGGTTTTCTGTGTTTTGCCTTTGATGATAGCATCTACAGAGGTGGTAGTAGTATTTGTAGTAGTTGTAGCAGCAGCAGGAGCAGTAGTTGTGGTAGTAGTAGATATTGCCGTATGGTGGTGGTAGTAGTATTCGTCGTCGTCGTAGTAGTAGTGGTAGTAGTAGTAGTGGTAGCAGTGGTAGTTGTGGTAGTTGTAGTGGTGGAGGTGATAATAGTAGTAGAGGTGGAAGTGGTTTAAGCAGCAGTAACTGTAACAGCTACAGCGGAAACAAAATCATTAACAATAAGACAGCAGCAACGACAAAGAAGAAGAAAAAGAAGAAGAAGTAGAAGAAGAAAGAAAGAAAGAAAGAAAGAAAGAAAGAAACAAAACAAATTAATACCACTTTTTATCCACATTATAAATTAAAACAAATCGAAACCAAACAAAGTAATTCAAATACAACGCAAAACATAATCAACGAAAACGACCAACACATTAAGCGCCTGTATTAACGACCACATCATCAGCAGGAGGGAGGCCGCAGTGTATATCTGGCTTTTCTATTCCCTGATTAGCATGCAATGACCGCTCCCCATATTGAACGCTTCCGTTTTGAGCAGAATCCATTGCAACATTTCACATTCGTTCACCCTCAGTAAACTATCTCGTGTGTATTGCCAGCTTGTTGAATAGCCTTCGTTTTTTTTTTTCTTTTTCTGGAGAGTTATGATTCATATTCGGTACATCGTGTGACTCTGTCTTTTTCTCATGCTCAGTTCAATTGCTTAAAGCTCTTATGTGAAGGTGTATGCACATATCCGCTACTAAAGTTTCATTGTAAAAGATATGATTTAGCAACTGAAACAAGTAGAAAAGAGGACACAAGAAACAGATTTATTACTGAATTAAACATAAGAACAAGTGGGGATCAATTTAAGTGCATTCATAATATCCTAAAACATCATATTTACAAATAGGCTGATTCCAAGAAAGTAATCGTCATGCTTTTTTTTTTTAATGTTCAGTCTGTCAGAAGAATTTCACACTGGAAAGAATGTACAGCTCAGTCTGAGTAAATCCACGAGTATGAGGAGTGCTATGTTATGTTCATTGAAAAGATTTGATGACGATAAACTTCTTTCAACTAATATTTATTTTATGTCCTGAATTTATACTCCTTCATTTCGTTTGTTAATGGAGAAAAATCGGTCCTGTTATGTATGTTGTTACTTTTATCTCCTGTATCACAAAAAGGTGCCTTCGAATTACTGATGGTCGTTTTGTTCTATGTTTAAATCATCGAAGCCATCGTCTTGATCACTCCTCTCTAGTTCTCTACCTGTCTCATTGTCACCTATATACTCCCTCTAACTGTCCCTCTCTATCTGTCCCTGGCGTGCACTTGTGTGTGTGTGTATGTGTGTGTGTGTGTGTGTGTGTGTGTGTGTGTGTGTGTGTGTGTCGCGCGCGAGTACATGCGTGCGTACGTGCATATGAGTGTGTGTGTGTGTGTGTGTGTGTGTGTGTGTGTGTGTGATGTGTGGCGTGCATGTGTGTGTGCATGTGTGCTGCGGTGTGTGTGTGTGTGTGTGTGTGTGTGTGTGTGTGTGTGTGTGCGCGCGTGTGGATGGTGAGTGCGTGAGTGCGTGCGTGCATGCGTGCGTGAGTGCGTGCGTGCATGCGTGCGTGAGTGCGTGCGTGCATGCGTGTGTGTGTGTGTGTGTGTGTGTTGTGTGTGCGCGCGCACGCGCGCGCGCGTGTGTGTGTGTGTGTGTGTGAACGCATATGTGTGTATGAGTGCATATGTGTGTGTGTGTATAAGAGAGAGAGAGAGAGAGAGAGGAGAGAGAGAGAGAGAGAGAGAGAGAGAGAGAGAGAGAGGTCAGAACTCAGAACTAAGAACTCAAAACTCATAAAAGAATCTGATGTACTTTTGGCCTTTGGCCACAATATGGTGCAATCAGAGGAAATTGGATAATAGCATAGAGATGAGGTGGGGGACAAACAGTTATTGACAGAGAGAGAGAGAGAGAGAGAGAGAGAGAGAGAGAGAGAGAGAGAGAGAGGAGAGGCAGGAGGCGGCGCGTGCACGCGCGCGCGCGCGCGCGCGCGCGCGCGTGTGTGTGTGTGTGTATGTGTGTGCGCGCGTGTGTAGAAGCAGCAGCAGCAGCAGCAGCAGCAGCAGCAGCAGCAGCAGCAGAAAGCAGCAGCAGCAATAACAACAGCAAAAATATTTATAGTAGCAGAGTAATAACAGTAGAAGATGAAGAATAGGAAGCGTAATAAGAAGTGGAAGTGGAGGAAGATGTTGTGTTTTTCCTCATCCAAATATCTTTTAGAATAAACTAGAAACAGAGAAAAACAACAAACAACAACAACAACAACAATACTCACACACATGCAGCCAGCCACCTGCCAGCCAGCAAGCCAGCCACACACACACACACACACACACACACACACACCACACACACACACACACACACACACACGACTGTCAATATAAAAAAATCCTATCAGGCGCCTGTATCACACAACCTCATTATCAGCCAGAGGGAGGTGGCAGTGAGTTGAAGTCAGGTGATTGGCATTTCAATTCTCTGAATAGCTAGGCAATGATCACTCCCTTCATCAGGGTCGAGGCGTGATTCAGACTGAATCCGTCGCTACATTGGCCATTCGCTGGCCCTTTGCATATTGTCCTGGGGGGATTCCTGACTGATTGAGAGACTTTATCGTCATGTTTTTTCTGTCTTCTTCTTCTACAGATTGATGGTTCGCACTGAGTGGAGCCCTCAGCTCTGCTGTTCTGTCCTACCGAATTCCTGTCGAAATTACTTGATGTTGCCTCAAGGAACCCCTCGCTGCTCTATGTGTGTGTGCGTGTGCGTGCGTGCGTGGTGTGTGTGTGTGTGTGTGTGTGTGTGGTGTTGTGTGTGTGTGTGTGTGTGTGTGTGTGCGTGCGTGCGTGCGTGTGTGTGTGTGTGTGTGTGTGTGTGTAATCGGAAGAGAGAGAGAGAGAGAGAGAGAGAGAGAGAGAGAGAGAGAGAGAGAGAGAGAGACTTTGACACTTTGATATTTTATTGTCATTACCAAAGAGGTCTTTTGACAAGGGGGGAGAGGTAACAGAACAAAAACATTTTCCTCTTCCTTTCCTGCAAACGAATAGTACACTTTCATTCCTAGTGTGTATCAAATCCAAAATTAACAAAAACAAATAAATTCGTAACATTTCGTTATGTCCTCACCTCACGCACAGGAGTAATGCAGTAAGGTTTAAAAAAAAAAAAAAAAAAAAAAAAAGCACCTTAAGACTGACTCGACCATCCGCTGAATCAAATGATGACATTGTATTTTACTGATGTCTTCAACATGAAAAAAAAAAAAAAAAAAAAAAGAGACTGACTCGACCATCCACTCAATCAAATGATGACATGTATCTTACTGATGTCTTCAACATGCGATGAATGATAACATTCATTCAGATATCTCTTATAATGTATTATCTTCAATTTCACTATCCTTCATCCGTCTAATTTTCAATGCTTCCGCGATGAATTTCGCAACTGATTTTATTACAATTTCATCATCTGATGATAACACATCAGCGACATTTTGTCTTTTCGCTATATCTAACTGGAAAAATGAACAGTTTGTCCGCACTTCATTATAAGCAGTACAGTGGAACAGAAAGTGTTCTTCGTCATCAATAATATGTCTACATGCAGGACAAGGAGATTCTGTGGATGTTTCACATTCAAACCATCTTTTGTTCGCATTAAAACCTAAAGTCCTCAATCTAAATCTTGCGTAATTTATTCTGTGCCATTTATCTGTTATGACATTTAGAAACTTTTCAGAATGAAACACATTCTTAAATGAGAAAAACCAGCGATATTTTTCTTTACTTTCCATATCCGAGTGCCAATTCTGTTTAAAAGAACAAATAAGCCTGTCTTTAAATTCCGCAATGAACTGCTGCTCATTTCCTACTTCCTGAGTCATCCACACTATTCCAAAACCCTGTTCTGAAAGGACTTTCTTTACGTTACAAGCCCAGTTTTCTTTACCTTTTTCCATTTCTAGAAGCATCATATCATAGGCTTGCCTGCTCAAACGGGACTGGGGTAGCTTCAAGATCATCAACCAATATTTAGAGAGAGAGAGAGAGAGAGAGAGAGAGAGAGAGAGAGAGAGAGAGAGAGAGAGCATGCATGTGTTTGTGTATGTGTGTGTGTGTGGGGGGGGAGGTTGTGTACGTGAGAGAGAGAGAGAGAGAGAGAAAAGAGAGAGAGAGAGAGAGAGAGAGAGAGAGAGAGAGAGAGAGAGAGGGCGTGCATGTGCATTTGACAAACACATACAATAGAACAAAAATGAAGATAAAAACATCAATAACTTCTAAAGCGCTGGAAACTCATCCTTTGTTTAAAATTACTGAAGAAATCATCAGATCGTATTCTCCAAGCTACCATCTCCAACAATGAATTGTAGTATAACTCCCCAAAACATTGCCAATGGCAAAAAACAAAAACAAACACAAAAAAAAACAACAAACAAACAAAAAAAAAACCCAAGGCTATATATCAATAACATGCAAACCTGACTGGGTAATACTAGGGCATCTACAAGTCATGGTTTGGTAGTCACTCCACGCCTTACACAATAGCAAATATCTTTCTTCCATGTGCTGTTGGTACATAATTGTAGTCTTTGTTTATGATGGTTTATCTAGGAGAGTTTTTGAAGAACATTTTGACAGAGTACCAAGGTTCATTTTTCAACCTCACTGCATTCGGTAGATTTCATTTGCGTAATTGCTAATGTCAAACAAAATGTGATGTCTATAAATTCCATGATAAAGACTTTAAAACAAACAACTAACAAAAAAGCAGCTTTGAGAATAGTTGTCAGCTCAGCCTCTGAAGCCTCATTCACGCGTGTCCACATGTACTCTGAGATTAAGTATAATAAAATTTGTAATTTTCTTTCAAAGGATACCAGTATATTTCACTTAATCTGACTGAAACATGGCTAGTGAAAGAGTTTGGGTTAGATCAGGTTTGAAATGAAAGGTTTAACCAGCTTAGATCAGGTTTGAAATGAAAGGTTTAACCAGCTTAGATCAGGTTTGAAGTGAAAGGTTTAACCAGCTTAGATCAGGTTTGAAATGAAAGGTTTAACCAGCTTAGATCAGGTTTGAAATGAAAGGTTTAACCAGCTTAGATCAGGTTTGAAATGAAAGGTTTAACCAGCTTAGATCAGGTTTGAAATGAAAGGTTTAACCAGCTTAGATCAGGTTTGAAATGAAAGGTTTAACCAGCTTAGATCAGGTTTGAAGTGAAAGGTTTAACCAGCTTAGATCAGGTTTGAAATGAAAGGTTTAACCAGCTTAGATCAGGTTTGAAATGAAAGGTTTAACCAGCTTAGATCAGGTTTGAAATGAAAGGTTTAACCAGCTTAGATCAGGTTTGAAATGAAAGGTTTAACCAGTTTAGATCAGGTTTGAAATGAAAGGTTTAATCAGCTTAGATCAGGTTTGAAATGAAGGTTTAACCACTTAGATTAGTTTGAAATGAAAGGTTTAACCAGCTTAGATCAGGTTTGAAATGAAAGGTTTACAGCTTAGATCAGGTTTGAAATGAAAGGTTTAACCAGCTTAGATCAGGTTTGAAATGAAAGGTTTAACCAGCTTAGATCAGGTTTGAATGAAAGGTTTAACCAGCTTAGATCAGGTTTGAAATGAAAGGTTTAACCAGCTTAGATCAGGTTTGAAATGAAAGGTTTAACCAGCTTAGATCAGGTTTGAAATGAAAGGTTAACCAGCTTAGATCAGGTTTGAAATGAAAGGTTTAACCAGCTTAGATCAGGTTTGAAATGAAAGGTTTAACCAGCTTAGATCAGGTTTGAAATGAAAGGTTTAACCAGCTTAGATCAGGTTTGAAATGAAAGGTTTAACCAGCTTAGATCAGGTTTGAAATGAAAGGTTTAACCAGCTTAGATCAGGTTTGAAATGAAAGGTTTAACCAGCTTAGATCAGGTTTGAAATGAAAGGTTTAACCAGCTTAGATCAGGTTTGAAATGAAAGGTTTAACCAGCTTTTGAATTTGAGCCTGGCCATTTTACTTTCCTCTGTTCTGTTTAGCAACAATGGTGTGGCACCCCGGCATTGCTTGGTGTGGCACCCCGGCATTGCTTGGTGTGGCACCCCGGCATTGCTTGGTGTGGCACCCCGGCATTGCTTGGTGTGGCACCCCGGCATTGCTTGGTGTGGCACCCCGGCATTGCTTGGTGTGGCACCCCGGCATTGCTTGGTGTGGCACCCCGGCATTGCTTGGTGTGGCACCCCGGCATTGCTTGGTGTGGCACCCCGGCATTGCTTGGTGTGGCGCCCCGGCATTGCTTGGTGTGGCGCCCCGGCATTGCTTGGTGTGGCGCCCCGGCATTGCTTGGTGTGGCGCCCCGGCATTGCTTGGTGTGGCGCCCCGGCATTGCTTGGTGTGGCGCCCCGGCATTGCTTGGTGTGGCACCCCGGCATTGCTTGGTGTGGCACCCGGCATTGCTTGGTGTGGCACCCCGGCATTGCTTGGTGTGGCACCCCGGCATTGCTTGGTGTGGCACCCCGGCATTGCTTGGTGTGGCACCCCGGCATTGCTTGGTGTGGCACCCCGGCATTGCTTGGTGTGGCACCCCGGCATTGCTTGGTGTGGCACCCTGGCATTGCTTGGTGTGGCACCCCGGCATTGCTTGGTGTGGCACCCCGGGATTGCTTGGTATAAGAACAGCATCAGTTGACTTGACATTTTACTTTCCTCTGTTGTTCTGTTTTCCGCCTGCTTGCAACAATGGTGTGGCACCCGGCATTGCTTGGTGTGGCACCCCGGGATTGCTTGGTGTGGCACCCCGGGATTGCTTGGTGTGGCACCCCGGCATTGCTTGGTGTGGCACCCCGGCATTGCTTGGTGTGGCACCCCGGGATTGCTTGGTATAAGAACAGCATCAGTTGACTTGACATTTTACTTTCCTCTGTTGTTCTGTTTTCCGCCTGCTTGCAACAATGGTGTGGCACCCCGGGATTGCTTGGTGTGGCACCCCGGCATTGCTTGGTATAAGAACAGCATCAGTTGACTTGACATTTTACTTTCCTCTGTTGTTCTGTTTTCCGCCTGCTTGCAACAATGGTGTGGCACCCCGGCATTGCTTGGTATAAGAACAGCATCATTTGACTTGACTTCGACTATATAAGATTTCCATTCAGAACGATGAAAAGCATGCCTCAGCAAACTGAGAAAAAATGGCGTCGAAAAAGGAGAAGGATAAGGCATCAAGAGCGACACAAACAACAGTCCTTCTTCTCCTCCTACTCCTTCTCCTCCTTCTTTTCATCATGGTCTATCATCATTATCATATTAGAACTATTCTTTTGCCACAATAAAGCAACCAATAAACTATCCAACCAACCAACCAACCAATCAATCAATCAAGCAAGCAAGCAAGTAACCGACCAACCAAGCAACCAATCGAGCAACCAGCCAAGTGAACCAGCCAACCAACCAATCAACCCATCCACCCACCAACCAACCAACCAACCA
>CM065724.1:18342732-18350232 GCA_033310375.1 Conus canariensis | reverse complement strand
TGTTTTCACATACCGATCCTTAACTTTTTGTGCGTAGTATATATACAATGCATTTTATCTTGATCTCGTTCTTGTCCTGTCTTTTCGGTTGTTTTGTTTCCAGACTTTTAACAGATTAAAAAAAAACTTCACTTCACTTTATATTTTTCTCCACAGGAAGATGAGATGACAGCAGCCATAATTTCACGATGACATGAACGAGTTTTGACAAGATGTGGAAATACAAATTAAAGACAATAAAAACAGCAGAGAAAGAAGGAAACAAAATAATAATAATAAAAAAAGACTAGGAAGAAACAAAGAGTAATGCCATTCAGTTACTAGTCGCTCTACCATCCTCTTCTATCATCGGAGCAGGAAGAAGTAGAGCATTCATCCAGCTGGGTGGCACACAATTCAATATTTGAACATGCCACTGGAAGAGAGATGGGAATAGAGAGGGTGGTACATTATGTTCATATCACCAACAGAATCTCTGTTTGATCCCTACTGTAACAAGTGACAGTCGCTCCAAATCTGCACGTGATACACGTTGTAACAATTTGCCGCTGCTCAAAAGAAATTCTGAGAAGCGAAACTGTCATGTAGGTCACAATTTGTGAGCCAAACGTATTTAGCACTAAAATGAGCGCTGGGAGTGTGAGCTTGACAGTTATTTGGATGGCGGCGTGGCATTATCTGGAATTCAATTTTTGATGAAAACTTGTCTCGCTTTTTAGAAAGATCATACACAAACTTATATTATGTTATGTACGACTTTTCCATTCCCTCATGTACCCACAGAGTCAGATCTAACTTAAAACAGCAGCTACAACAATAACACCAACGAAGCAGAATGGAAAAAAACAGTTTCATCAAAATACAAGTGGTCAAAGGTAAGACTGTTGTGATGGAAAAAGAGAACACTCTTAGAACGTATTTGAATATAGACATAGGGAACACATAAGAACAACCAAAAAAACCTTAGTGGAAGGTTTCCTTTACGTCGTCATGAAAATAAACGCAAGATACGTCAGTCAGTCAGTCCCCTGACCGCTAGGGTCGTTGGGGGACGTGAGGAGGCAGCTGCCGTTTTTCTCCAGGCTCTTCTGTTGGTAGCTGTCATGAGGAGATCTGGCATGGTCATTTTGGTCCAGTCCTTTATATTTTCAGACCAGCTCTTTCTCCGCTGTCCTCAGCAAGATACGTATTAGAGGGAAATTACCGAGGACTGTTAAAAATCTTTTGAAGCAACCTAACAGACCAGCTTGTATTGTCCTTTTGTTTGGCTGTATGAAGGAGTCAAATGATACATTATTACCATTCACAAGTTTGTCTGTACGAAGGAGTCAAATGATACATTATTACCATTCACAAGAACCACCTGAAGAGGTCAGTGTCTATGCCATCACATGATAATATGCTCACGTGGTGTTCACGTTCCTGAAAAGGAGAATTTCCATGCAGCTTATCAACAAATCTGTACATATATTTAGATTCAGTCTTGATAACTTTCGTTGTTAAATTGTTCAAATAATAATGATATTGTTCAGCCGAAAGCCTACTTCGGATTTTTTTCATCCGAACTGTTCGGCTACAATACCATCTGGTCCATTCGATTCTTTGGATTAAAGTTTAGTTAATTGAAAATTAAGAACACAATCAATCGAACTGGAATTCAGCCTCAAGTCAATTACAATTAAGACCAGGAGTGGGCAGTGTATCTATCTATCTATCTATCTATCTATCTATCTATCTAATTATTATATATCTGTTTGTCCGTCCGTCTGTCCGTTTGTCTGTCTGTCCGTCTGTCTGTCTGTCTGTCTGCTCTCTTTCTTTCTCTCTGTGCGTGCGTGCGTGCGTGCGTGCGTGCGTGCATGTGGTGTGTGTGTGTGTGTGTGTGTGTGTGTGTGTGTGTGTGTGTGTGTGTGTGTGCTTCCCCGTAACCTTGATCTCTTCGTTGATCCAAGTCTTAACCGAAAACACAACTCACCGCTCTCTACCTCTCCTCGCAACTAGGCCTACATCTTAACCCTTTCATCTTCCCCTGTGAATCTGCTACTGAGATGGCTCTGACACGTCTGCACGATATTTCCAGCTATGATGGAGCCAGTTCAGGCATTCTTTACAGTTTGAACCCAGCAGCTCTGACTCTGAGTATTATCACGGTTACAAAGAAATCCTCGTTGGCCTGTGTACCAAAAACTCCGAAATCTTAGTTGCAAAAATCCTTTACAGAGCATTGAAAATAAGTTAATACAATTTTTTTCAAAGCAGAGTAACGTCACTTGTTTTCTCTCTCTCTCTCTCTCTCTCTCTCTCCTCTCCCTCCTGTGCGCGCGCGCGCGCGCGCGCGTGTGTGTGTGTCCAAGCCGGAATCCTAAAGGACAGAATATTGGCATTCAGCGTGCATTCCACAAGAAATGCTGGGTTTCACCACCGTGCCTTATAGTGATCAGGATGGCTTCCTGTCTCCAGCACCACCCCCAGGTCAGTAATCCAGGTCATCAGCCATTTTTTTTCTGGGGATCTGGGGACAATTCCTGGCAGAGATCTGGCGGCTTTCTGGCACAGGACTGAACTATGGTGAGATTAGGGGTAAACGCGGAGAGAGAGAGAGAGAGAGAGAGAGAAGAGAGAGAGAGAGAGAGAGAGGAGAGAGAGAGAGAGAGCTTTAATACTCAAGGATGAAGGTTTTAGGCAGAGGCCTTGTCTTACAATCTCTTCTCGTCATGCACACTTCATTTCAATAAATATGCTTTATGCAGACTAATCAGGATAATGGTGTAATTCAAATTCCGAAAAGCAGATTATTCATAAATGTGATGATGTCACGTTGGGTTGTCAAACAAAAGGAAATAAAACATCTGAGAGAGAGAGAGAGAGAGAGAGAGAGAGAGAGAGACAGAGAGAGAGAGAGAGAGAGAGAGAGATTTCTTCGTTCATGTGTTTATTTATGTATATATGTATGTATGTATGTATGTATGTATGTATGTATGTATGTATTTGCTTGTTAGTTCCTAATCATTTATTTTTGTATTTGTTTTATTCTTAATGTCCATTTGCTTGTTTGTTGTTGCGTTTTTAATGTTACTTATTAGCTCTCACGTCTTCATAAACATTTCGCAGAGGTGACTGCCTTTTCCATTTAGTATCACGTTTATTTGTTTATTTATTTATTGATTCACCCACTCATTGATTCACTTATAAATGTCGTCTTCGTGTAATCATGTTACATGCTTGTTTATTTGGTTTGCTTGCACATTCAACATGATTAATTAACTCACATTTTCAGAGACCATCGTTAGAGAAGACCTTGTTTCTCTTTGTGTGTTGACGGCATCAGAAACAGAAAATCACAGTTGATTTTGTTTTGGTTTGGTTTGGTTTTGATCATTTGAGTAACGAGGTTTCATAAATGGAAGTTTGTTTCCTTCGTTCAGGATAAGTTCTTCAAAAAATCTGCTGGTCATGACTTCTGTTTAAGTAATCAGCCTGACAACAAATTCGTGGTATGTCTGGCAGTCAACGGAAAGGCAGGAAATTATGGGAGCTGCAATAAAAAAAAAATGGAATGAAACGCAGTAGAACATAATAAATCAGTGCAGTGAAATGAAGTGCAGTACGACAGAGGGCGACAAAAAGAAAAGCAAAGAAATATGTAACGTAGTTCTGAAAGAGTGACTCAGTCAACCCAGATTTTGTTTTAGAGAGAACTATTGACACCTGTGTGGAACACAGTGGTTCACGTCCTGTGTAAATCAGACAAGATTCAAAGCATATAAACGTACTCCCAGTTTAGATCTATCTTGAATACGCGTATAAAAGAAACGTCACGATCAAACTTGCGTCATAAAAAAACACGTCACAGTCAAACATGCGTCGTAATGTATTTCGTCACTGAGATAAGAAATCGTCGAAGTACTTTCAGAGATATTCCATAAAGAATACAAACCGTTCTGGGCCGTTATAGCCGTTAGCAATGGCTATTCCGGTAAAATAAAACATCGGGCATCATCCGTGACCCATAATGAACATACCTACAAATTTTCAGAAAGATCGGCCCAGAAGTTTTGTCTGGAGCAAGTGGAACACATTTTGACCACGGACAGACAGACAGACAGACAGCATTTCTACGTTCTCATTGTGAAGTACTCCTTGTTCTGTAAGAACTGGGAGTACAAAAATGGAGTTCTCAACACTGATGAACGAACAAGATTCACTGGCGGTGCAGTGTCTCCTTCGACACGTGGCCTTACGGCAGCCTGCTTCTTGTGATGGTTTCTTTTGTGCTGTTCCAACGTGAAATAATGATTATGGTTGTAATAGATACAATAGTTCAAATCCTCATCATGAACAAGAACAGTTCTACCCTAACATTGATAGAAGTAGTAGTAATCGTTGTAGTTCTTACTGTAATGCAAGAAGTCGCGGCAGCATCAATAGAAATAGTAGTAATAGTAGTAACAGCAGCAGCAGTAGCAGCCGCCGCCGCCGCAGCAATAGTAGTAGTAGTAGTAGTAACAATAACAGCAGCAAGAAGAAGAAGAAGAAGAAGAAAGCCACCTTTTCATCCTCATCAGGTGCCTGTCAAAAAAAAAACAAAAAACAAAACAAAGACATCATCAGCAGGGAGGTGGTCACAGTAAGATTGATTTTGCATAACTGGCTTTTCAATTCCCAGAATAGCATGCAAATGACCACTCCCCATACTGGCTGCTTCCACTGAATGTGAAGGCATGCTAACATGAACAAACGAATCACAGGTGTTTTGTCTTGTGATTCGTTTGTTCCTGTTTGGCGGATAAAGTCCTTAAACTTTTTTAGATTCGTTTACATCTCCACCTGCATTCACCTCACTTTGCAACCTGCTATGTGTAGCTGTCTACGCTTACGTGTTATAAGAGTTTTGTCGCAAAAGCTGTAATTGCCAACTGAAAACAAACAGAAGGATGAACAGGAATAACAAATTCCACACAGAATTATGTATGGGAATTATTAGGGATCAATTTGACTTTTTTTGTCAGGATGTCCAAAATCATTATTTGTCGAGACAGGTTGATTTCAAGGAAGTGATGATCTTGTTTATGTCTGTCAAAGGACATTCGGATAATAAGAAAAGACCGCTTAATCTAAACACATTCCTAAGTGTAAGAATTTCTAAAAAGAATGTCATGGGAATGAGAGATATAAGGACAAGTAATGTAATTCAGCTAATGCACATAACATGTGCTAAACCTGTCGCTATTTCCTTTGACTTGTTAGCAGAAGAAAATGATCCTTCGTGAAAATTGTACAGTATCTTTCACATGCCATCAAAGGCAAAGGTATGAATGCCTTTGCATCATTTATGATCATTTTCTTCTATGAATTATTACAGAGCTGGTCATTGTGATCTGTTTGTATTAGTGTCACTCTTTGCCTGTCTGTCTGACAGTGTCATTAATTCTCTCTCTCTCTCTCTCTCTCTCTCTCTCTCTCTCTCTCTCTCTCTTTGTGGTGTGTGTGTGTGTGTGTGTGTGTGTGTGTGTGTGTGTGTGTGTGTGTGTTGAATAAGAAGTGGAAGAGTTTTTGTTCCTTTTCACCAAAACATGAACAGAATATCTATCTATCTATTTATCTATCCATCTATCTATTTTTCTCTCTATCCATATCTCTGTCTATCGATCGGACTATCCATCCATCTACCTACCTACCTACCTACCTACCTACTCTATCTATCTATCTTTTCTCTCTCTCTCTATCTATCTATCCATCCATCTAAACCGGCAAAACAAACATCATGTCAAGCGCCTGTATCCAGCTGCCTCATTATCAGCCACAGGGAGCTGACAGTGAGGTTGAAGTCAGCTGATTGCCATGGCCACCCCCTGCATTGCCAACCAGTCATCACTTCCTTCATCAGCTGCCTCCGTTCAGTGGCGAGGCGCCAATCCGACCGAATCCGTGGCAACATTGGCCATTGGCTTGCCCTTTGCATATGGTCCTGGGGGGATTGCCGACTGATTGAGAGACTTTCTTATCATTTTTTTCTCTCTCCACCTTCTTCTTTCGTAGATTGGGAGCTCGCCTTGAGTAAAGCTTTCGGCCCTGCAGTTTTCTCCTGCCGAATGCCTGTTGAAATGACTTCATGTTGGCTTTCATAAATCCTCTCTTCTTGTTTGGCCGTCTGCACACGTGTGTGTGTGTGTGTGTGTGTGTGTGTGTGTGTGTGTGTGTGTGTGTGTGTGTGTGAGTGTGTTTTGTGTTGTGTTGTGTGTGTGTGTGTGTGTGTGTGTGTGTGTGTGTGTGTGTGTGTGTTTGGTGTTGAGGTGTGTGTGTGTGTGTGTGTGTGTGTGTGTGTGTGTTATACACCTGTCTATATATGCATATATGCGCGCACGTGCATACACAAACACACACACACACATGCGTGCGTGCTCGCACTCACACACACGCACGCACGCACGCACGCACGTACGCACACTCACACACACGCACGCACGCACGCACGCACGCACACACACACACACACACACACACACACACACACACACACACACACACACACACACACACACACTCACACTCTCGCACTAAACCTACGTTATTTTTTCATCTGATTGAAGGAGATGTCAATGGTGTCAGTCGATGCTGTGGATGAAGTAACGAATTGTGAAAGCTTTCATACATTGCAAATAATGCAACACTTGACGGGCGATTAAATGCATGTGACATTCTTCAGCATTGCCGGAGGAACATCGCACGGAGCTGTCCAGTATTTTTGCACTTCACGTGATTGTCCCCCATCCCCCACGGCTTCTGGAAGATCATTCCTGTTACTTCTGGCCACAGCTAGTTAGATGAAACTCGTGACTAGGATTGGATTCTCTCTGTCTGTCTGTCTGTCTGTCTGTCTGTCTGTCTGTCTGTCTGTCTCTCTCTCTCTCTCTCTCTCTCTCTCTCTCTCGCATGTGTGCGCACATGTGTTTCTCACTGAACCGACTTAAACAACAACGTGTATAACAAAGCGAGTCTACATAATCCCCCGGTTTGGTTCTTCCTGTCTCTGTCTCTGTCTCTCTCTCTTTCTCTCTCTGTCTCTCTCTCTCTGTGTCTCTCTGTCTGTGTCTCTCTGTCTCTGCCTCTCTCTGTCTCTCTGTCTCTGTCTCTCACCCTCCCTCCCTACCTCCCTCCCTCCTTCCCTCTCTCTCTCTCTCTCTCTGTGTCCCTCCCACATGAATTTTCACAAACATACTTTCTTTCTGTCTCTGTCTGTCTATCTGTCTGTCTGTGTGCATGTGTGTGTATGTGTGTGTATGTGTGTGTGCTTGAGTGCGTGCGTGTGTGCGTGCGTGCGTGTGTATGTGCGCGTGCGCGCACGCGCGCGCGCGTGTGTGTCTCTGTCTCTGTTTGTCTTTCTGTCTATCTGTCTCCCCTCTCTCTCTCTCTCTCTCTCTCTCTCTCTCTCTCTCTCTCTCTCTCTCTCTCTCTCTCTCTCTCAAGATATGCGTATAAACATTTCCTATTACACTCGTT
>CM065724.1:18327732-18330232 GCA_033310375.1 Conus canariensis | reverse complement strand
TTCTTACTAAAAATGTGCTGCAAAGAGTGCTTCCTGCTTGCCAGCTTGTGTCAAGACTTTCTGCCTGACGTATTTGTTGGTCCTGTGCTCTGTATACTGGACAACGAACAGCTGCTTTCAGCAGACAGCAGCTTCCAAAGTCCTAAATAGACAGAGGTTAGATTAAGTGGACAGTTCCAAGTATCCTGGGTCCACGCTCAGCAAAGACAGCACGTCAGTAAACAAAAAGGTCAAAAGAAGATCTCGCTTGACTGCATCTGCCATGACAAGACTCAGCGTGATCTGGAAAAAGCAACAACAACAACAACAACAACAAAAAAAACAAAGAACACACACACACACACACACACACACACACACACACACACACACACACACACACACACACACACACAGAGCTTTCCAGTCAAGCTGAAACACTTTATACTTGACTGTTTCCATTCTCGTGTACGGGTGTGAGAGGCAGACACCTCGGGCCTATATGAAGAAAGGAGGATTATAAAGGATAAAATCAGTGGTATGTAGGCCATGGGTTGAACATGATAGCTATAGCAACGAACAAAAAACATGTTTGAAGCCGTTTACTTTGAGAACAGTTTTAAAGAGGGAAACGGGTTTAGACACGATGGACTGCGAATGGAAAATCGTTCCACATGAGGAGCCAGAAAGGAGAACATCTCACCACTTGTATTTTGTGGACAAGATTAGATAAAGTGGAAAAAAGATAAGAAGGGGCGGAAAAAGTCACACAAAGTGGGATGTGGTTGGAAAGAATTGATTATACCACACAAAACAGGAATACATAGGAATGGATGTAACAGGTAGCATGGCATAGGAAGCTTCAGGGACAGGTGGGAAAGGTGAGACATAGTTGGAAAAAGTCGGTAAGAACGGAAGAGGAAATCACAAAGTAGAAAAATGTATGAAAGAATGGAAAATTCATGACAAAAGAGGAAAAGGCAGGAAAGGTCAGTAATGACTAGACTCTGCAGGAAAAGGTAAGAAAGGATGAAAAGGGTAAAAAAGTAAAAAAAAAACCAGGAACAAAGCGTGAAAAGGGCAAGAAAAACCAGGAACAAAGCGTGAAAAGGGCAAGAAAAACCAGGAACAAAGCGTGAAAAGGGCAAGAAAAACCAGGAACAAAGCGTGAAAAGGGCAAGAAAAACCAGGAACAAAGCGTGAAAAGGGCAAGAAAAACCAGGAACAAAGCGTGAAAAGGGTAAGAAAAACCAGGAACAAAGCGTGAAAAGGGCAAGAAAAACCAGGAACAAAGCGTGAAAAGGGCAAGAAAAACCAGGAACAAAGCGTGAAAAGGGTAAGAAAAACTAGGAACAAAGCGTGAAAAGGCAAGAAAAACCAGGAACAAAGCGTGAAAAGGGCAAGAAAAACCAGGAACAAAGCGTGAAAAGGGTAAGAAAAACTAGGAAAAAAATAAGAAAGGGTGTGAAATATTAGAAAAGTAGAAACAGGTGGGAACATGTGGAAAAATTAGAAATGTCTGAAATGGGAGAAAGGGAAGGAAAGGTACAAACATGTAGAAAAAGGATAAAGCAGTGAGAGAAAAAAGCATGAGAAGTTGTAAAAAAAAAAACACCAAAAAAAAAACAAAAAACCACGGGAACAGCTATGAACAAATAGGAGAGGTCAGAAAAGATTTGAAAGTAGAAAAACCGAGAAAACATGATTTTCCAGGAAAACATTGCGAAGGAAACAAAAGACTATGCAAATGTCGGGAAGGGAAGCAGGGACTGAAAACGTTGCAGATTATTTCTCTGTTCCACCCACTTTTATCGAGTGGCTCCCTCCGGTCTCTCAGAAGATAAGTGAAAGGCAAATCTCATTTGTCTGCCTCTGTCTTGCTGTCCGAGTGATGGCGGGTTAGGAAGGCTGGTGAGCGATAATGACCACTGACCACTTTGTACGGCCTTCAGGGAGACTGGGAATGTGGGGTCCCTGGTTCATCATAGATAGGAGAGGAATTATTTCATATTTTTACTGATGTAAAATGATTTGTGCGTACTCAGCAGACAATCATATTCCATGTGTGTGTGTGTGTGTGTGTGTGTGTGTGTGTGTGTGCGTGCGTGCGTGCGTGCGTGCGTGCGTGCGTGCGAGCGTGCGTGCGCGCGCGCGCGCGCGTGTGTTTGTGTGCGTGTGTATGCATGTGTGTGTGTGTGTGTGTGTGTGTGTGTGTGTGTGTGTGTGTGTGTGTGTGTGTGTGTGTGGGCAGTGAATTAAAAATAATATTTTGTGAAAACCACTTTTAAGTCTGATGTCTTTGCCTACACGTCTGCCTGGTAGAGAATGACCACGAACTTTGTTAAGTTATTATTAAAGGAGTGCTGGTACTGACAAAAAATAAGATCTACTTCCAGTGAGTTTTGGAAGATTAGAATCAAGTCTCAACAGCAGTGCATTCTACCGACTTGCCATTTTTGTTGACACTGTGGAGAGATCCGACACTGTCGAGCCTTGTATGGATGGTGGAGAGAGAGAGAGA
>CM065724.1:18320232-18322732 GCA_033310375.1 Conus canariensis | reverse complement strand
GGATCCGCCACCTCTGCTTCCACGCTAACCCAATCTCAACACCCTCCTGAGGGACAGGGACTCAGACAGAATAAAATGTTTTTCTTTGTGGTTTCCGGTGTTCAGACGAGAGCTAAAACCTCCCAGTCGTGTAAATCGAGTCTTCCCATCGCTGTAGGTACTCGTCGTTGTCGCAAGTGGCAAATGTTTTTTTTTTTTTTTTTTTTTTGGTGTGTTTTCTGACTTCACTCTTAAGTGCTGATTTGGTTCTTTGACTTTTCGTTCAGCTCCAGCTTGTGCTTCTCTCTAGAACTTTGATACTATGGTCCACCAAAGAACAGTTTATCTGCCTTTGGTTTGATTTTTGGTTGTGCAGAGATTCTTATGAGTAATATTCTCTGTCTGTCTGTCTGTCGGTCTGTCTGTCTGCCTGCCTGTCTGTCTGTCTGTCTGTCTGTCTGTCTGTCTGTCAGTCTGACTGTCTCTGTCTCTGTGCGCAATCACACACACGAATGCATGCTCAGAGAGAGAGAGAGAGAGAGAGAGAGAGAGAGAGAGAGAGAGAGAGGAGAGAGAGACAGACAGACAGACAGACAGACAGACAGACAGACAGAGATAGACAGAGACAGAGACAGAGACAGAGAGACAGGGAGACAGACAGACAGACAGAGAGAGAGCGACAAGACAAGACAAGACAAGACAAGACAAGACAAGACAAATTCTTTATTATCGAGGGTAATAGATAAGCAAGTTCATGCTTTTTTACATCCAGCCCTCGCCCAAGAGGGGAACAAAAAACAAAAAAATTGCGAAATGAAAAATGAACAAACAACAAAAAACAAAACAAAACAAAACAAAAAAAAACAACAACAACAAAAAAAAAACCCCAACAAACAAAGAAGAGATTGAACACACAAAAAAAGTCTGAAAATACACAACATGGAAATAACATCAAAGAAACGTAAGACACTTCCACTTTAACAATCCCCACAGAGAGAAGAGAGAGAGAGAGAGAGAGAGAGAGAGAGAGAGAGAGAGAGAGGAGAGAGAGAGAGAGAGAGAGAGAGGAGAGAGCGAGAGACACAGAGAGACACAGACGACAGATGGGTTAAGGACAGTGATAGAGAGAAAACAAACAGTGATGAACAGACATGTAAGTGCACAAACAAACAGACAGATCCCTAGCAGATGTACGAGTTCATTTCTGATGTATGGCAACACTGCGTGTCATGGTCTTAACTACTAATACCTTTCCCAGCAAAATTCATTCTGTTGGAGCTGAACAGTATTCTCTTGTGATTTTAAGGCATGTGCATTTGTGCATCTTCATATAGAAACGGTATGTGCCGTCATCGTCTTGTAATATGACACAGGTGTGTGTGTGTGTGTGTGTGTGTGTGTGTGTGTGTGTGTGTGTGTGTGTGTGTGTGTGCGTGCGTGCGTGCGTGCGTGCGTGCGTGCGTGTGTGTGCGCGCGGCGCGCTGGTGTGTGTGTGTGTGGTGTCCCCCTATCTCTGTGTGTCCTTCTGTCTCTGTCTCTCTCTCTATCTTTTTGCCTCTGTTTGTTTGTCACAATCTCCATCTATTTGTCTGTGTCCGTATCTGTCTGTCTGTTTGTCTGTCTGTCTCTCTCAATCGATCTCGGCTGTAATCTATTTTGTCACCATTCTGTCTTCCCAATCACTTCGATTTGTCTAACAGTACCCCTACTGCACAACTGACGCCCTAATCCACAAATCAACACAGCTTTTCTTTAACACTTCTACAACAACAACAACAACAACAACAACAACAACAACAACAACAACAACAACAACAACAGAACAATGACTGACACATGGAAAAATATGACAGCGGATGTGTTTTCTCAATCGTTTCAGGTTTTCAGACATATCCTTTAAACCTCGGATCTAAAAGCCTCGACGTGGAAAATGGAGAAGAATGTGTTGGCCCTTGAGTTCTCTAATGCAGTGGAGTCATTTTTAGCGTACAATCACGATCCAGAGATTGTCGTTTGGCTTTTTAGATCGGACAGGGGGCTAACAACTTTCACGAGTGTTTTCTTTCACCTCCATGCCATCAACGTTTATCTTCACAGTTGCTGAAAGCCTTCCTGAAATATTTAGTGCGTAAACGATGGATTGTTGTGTGTGAGTGCAAGCGAATTAGTAGATAAGTAAAAAGGTAGCGATGAGACACAGAGAGAGAGAGAGAGAGAGAGAGAGAGAGAGAGAGAGAGAGAGAGAGAGAGAGAGAGAGAGAGAGAAGAGAGAGAGAGAGAGAATGGGGAAGGCTGACATTTAGACGAACAAAATACGGACTTAGTGAGAGAGATACACTTTTGACACTTCGATATTTTATTGTCATTACCAAAGAGGGTCTTTTGACAAGGGAGGAGGGGGTAACAGAACAATAACATTTCCCTCTTCCTTTCCTGCAAACAAATAGTACACATTCATTCCTAGTGTGTATCAAATCAAAGGTTAACAAAAACAAATAAATTCGTAACATTTCCTTATGTC
>CM065724.1:18312732-18315232 GCA_033310375.1 Conus canariensis | reverse complement strand
CCGCACTGCCAGCTGAAAAACAAGGCTTGGAAAAACTGTGGAAAGACCTGAAAGAAAAACACAGTGCCCTCAGCAAAGCGGAATCTGCGAGGAAGAGGAAGAGCAAAAAGAAGAAGACACAAGAGCGCTTCTTCAGAGACCCCTTCCAGTTTGCCAGAACACTGTTTGAGCAGCCAAAATCTGGGACCCTAAGTGTGGACAAAGGAGTTCTTGAGCAGCATCTGAGGAAAACATACTCTGACCCACAGAGCAAAGCACCACTCGACATTCAAGGTCTGGTGTGGCCAACCAACCCTGAGGAACAGTTCAATGGCAAGCCTCCAACGTTGGCGGAAATCAGAAGGTGGTCGACAAAGCCAGAGCCAAATCATCACCAGGGCCAAACGGAATACCTTACCAGCTTTACAAGAAATGTCCCAAGGTGCTGGAGTGGCTCCACAGGCTGCTGCGATCGGCTTGGAGAAACCAGAAGATCAGCGGCCAGTGGATGACGGCAGATGGTGTGTACATCCCCAAAGAGCAAAACTCAAGTGATATTAGCCAGTTCAGGCCAATATCACTACTGAACGTCGAAGGGAAAATCTTCTTCTCTGTCATGGCAGCAAGGCTGACCAAGTACCTGATGGAAAACAAGTACTTGGATGTGTCAGTCCAGAAAGGTGGCATCCCAGGCGTGGCGGGCTGTGTAGAACACGCCACAATGATCTGGGACGCAATCCAAAAAGCAAAAACAGAAAAGAGAGACCTGGACGTAGTGTGGCTTGATCTGGCAAACGCATATGGATCTGTGCCCCATGAGATGATACAGTTGGCTCTTGAGATGTACCATGTGCCAAAGAACATCCGCGACATGCTCAAGAAGTACTTCAATGGCTTCTCAATGCGGTTCTCTACCAAGGAGTACACAACAGACTGGATCAACTTGGAAGTGGGTATTGCAATGGGCTGTGCAATTTCCCCAATACTGTTCGTGCTGGCAATGGAACTCATCTTGAAAGCAGCAACAAACAACGCGAGACAAACAGACCTTGGCGATGGATACAAGATGCCTCCTCTCAAGGCCTTCATGGATGACACTACAGTGATTTCATCCAGAGAAGACGAGACACGTCATGTGCTGGAGAGGCTGGACGACATAGTTGCCTCATCCAGAATGAAGTTCAAGCCAAAGAAATCACGGAGTCTCTCACTGAGGAAAGGAAAAGTGGCCGGATCTGTGGTCTTCAGTGTTGCCAACCAGGCCATTCCAACAGTCACAGAAGAACCAGTCAAGAGCCTTGGAAGATGGTATGATGATACGCTGAAAGACACACAAAGAGCAAAAGAAACAAAGCAGATGGCGGAGGAAGGCTTGGAGACCATTGACCAGTGTGGGCTCCCTGGCAAATACAAGGTCTGGTGTCTGCAGTTCATGCTGATACCAAAGCTGCTATGGCCTCTGATGATATACGACATCTGCACCAGCATAGTGGAGGCAATGGAAGCCAAAATCAACAAGTTCACAAGGAAATGGCTTGGTGTCCCACCCTGTCTGACTGACATAGCGCTGTACTGTCGCCAAGCAAAGCTGAAACTACCCCTGAAATCCATCCTGGAGGAATACAAAGCAGGGAAGATCAGACTTCAAAGCATGCTGGAGGACCCAGGAGACAAGGTGGTAGAAGCAATTAAGCCCCAGCTGAAGACAGGCAGAAAATGGAAAGTTCAAGAGGCGATGGATTCTGCAAAAGAAAGTCTCAAGATCAGAGAAATAACAGGACGCACACAGACCAACAGACAGGGACTGGGGGTGACCAAAACTGAATGGTGGTCAAAGGCCAAAGGAAAAGCCAAAAGAGACATGATGATTCAGGAGATGAGAAAAGAAGAAGACCAAAAAAGACTCCAAAAAGCAGTCCAGCAGAGCCAGCAAGGGCAATGGACAACGTGGGAGAATGCACTCCAAAGAAGTCTCACTTGGAATGACATTTGGCACATGGCCCCTCTCAGGATCAGCTTCATTCTCAGATCTGCATATGACCTTCTGCCCTCAAATGCAAACCTGGTGAAGTGGGGGAAAACAGACGATCCTGCATGCCCCCTCTGCCATGAAAAACAAACAGTGGAGCATGTCCTAAGCTCATGTAAAGTAGCCCTGGCTCAAGGAAGGTACACATGGAGGCACAACCAAGTGCTCAAAGAAATTGTACAAGTAGTCTGGGCTAGTACCAACACCACAAAAGGGAAAATCAGGACTCCAAAAGCACCCGCAACATTCTTCACGGCAGGAGGCAGCAAATCATGGCCAAGAACAACAGTGCCACTCGAAACATGCAGGCAGAGTCTGCTGGACGGGGCAGATGACTGGGAGTGCACTGCAGACCTCCCAGAATGGAAGAGTCACCCAGAGATCATCAGCAAGAGTGGCATGAGACCAGACATAGTAGTCCACTCTAAGTCAACCAAGCAGCTGATCATGATCGAGCTCACGGTGCCATATGAGAACAGAATGGAGGCAGCT
>CM065724.1:18307732-18310232 GCA_033310375.1 Conus canariensis | reverse complement strand
ACAAAACTCATTGAATCAGCTGTGCAAGGAAATGTTTGCTTTACTATTGCTCGTCTCACACACAGGGAGCTTCAGCGGACGACCGGTGGCTTCCTGCTCCTCTTCTATTCTGCTGAGGTCCTTTGCCGCCCTCTAGGTGCACATGGAGGACACGGCTGTCCGCTCCCTGATGCAGGGAACCACTGGTGGTGTCGTGCTCCTCTTCTATTCTGCTGAGGTTCTTTGCCGCCCTCTGGGTGCACATCGAGGACACGGCTGTCCACTCCCTGATGCTGTCCTTCCATCTCTTCTGCTGCCTGCCTCTTCATTGTTCTTCTGGCACTGTGCCGCGCCAAGTGCTTTTGGCCTGGCCGTTTGATTTTGACTGACAGAAGCGGACGTCTCAACACAAGCTTTGCTTTTTAAGTATATCGACAGACTTCGTTATGTTGTGGAAAAATTAATGTGCTGCAGGAACGTACCATTTTTTTGTTTGGTTTTTAAACAAGCGTTCATTTTGCAAATAAATGTTACAGAAATGTTAAAAAAGAAAAACAAATTGTAAATGACACGTATGTTGTTTTCTTCATCAACAGGTTTTATACACAGATAATGGTTTGTGCGGTACCTGGTTTAAAATCTATCTCAGATAATGGTTTGTGCGGTACCTGGTTTTAAAATCTATCTCTCGCTGGCTTTAGATAACTGTCAAAAAATAACTATTGATAAATGAAATCATGAGTTTGATTGACGTCCCTAAAACAGATCACCATTTTAACTACTACAAATACCACACTAAAAACATCTCAACTGAAGTCATGTTCTCCATACTGCCAAGTGCATCAGCCATATGTTGTTGTTGTTGTTGTTGTTGTTGTCGTACCCTGGCTAAAGACTCCAGGAATAATCCGAACAGCCGAAGTACTTGAACACTATGGTACAAATGCATCAGCTGGGAGGAGAACATGACGTGTGTGACCGTTTTTGATTACCCCGCCACATGGGCAGCCATACTGCTACTTCGGGGGGCATATGAAGGCTGAAACATTAATATTGGAACTACGCACAGGTTAAACTCAAAGGATAACATTTCAGTTCACATAAATCCATGAAACCTAAAAGAATCAGACTGAAACCGTTTATTGACGTTCCATACCTGAGGACGTCTTTCTCTGGTAACAGTTCTCTCATTACAACACTGCCAACCACACAGCGCCTTTTCAGATCGATAATTACACAGAGAAAACAAGATGCAAAGCATATAAACGCACTCCCAGTTTATCTTGAATACGCGTGAGATATTCCATAAAGAGGAAACACCGTTTTGGGCCGTTATAGCCGTTAGTAATGGCTATTCTGGTAAACATCGGGCATCATCCGTGACCCATAATGAACACACCTACAAATTTTCAGAAAGATCGGCCATGTACTTTCTGAGATATTCCATAAAGAAGAAAAACCCGTATGGGTCGTTATAGCCGTTACTAACGGCTATAACGGTAAATTAAAACATTGGGCATCACCCATAAAAAAACATACCTACAAATTTTCAGAAAGATCAGCCCATAGTTTTGTCTGGAGCAAGTGGAACACATTTTGACCACGGACGGACACACACACACACACACAACACACACACACACACACACACACACACACACACACACACACACACACACACAGCACATCCCCCCCCCCCCCCCCACCCACACACACACACACGAGCGCGCGCGCGCACTCTTGCTGTTGGAATTTCTCTTTCTCTTTTTCATTCATAACCGTGAACTATCCATACACAATGCCTGAGCAGCAATGAATTCTGTAAAGATAAAAAAAAAATTATTGGACTTACGCAAACAGTGGGACTAAAACACAGATACTATAAATCATTGAATATTTCATCAGCTAATTTGTGTGTATTATCTGCTATAATTAAATCATTGCCTTAGTCATCTTTTTGTCTGGCAGGTGTCTGTGCGCCCACGTGTATGAGTGGGGGTGGTGGAAGGTTTGTGTTCATACGTGTGTGTGTGTGTGTGTGTGTGTGTGTGTGTGTGTGTGTGTGTGTGTGTGTGTGTGTGTGTGTGTGTGTGTGTGTGTAGGTGTGTGGGTGTATAGTGCGTGGTGTGTGTGTGTGTGTGTGTGTGTGTGTGTGTGTGTGTGTGTGTGTGTGTGTGTTGTGTGTGTGTGTGTTAGGTGTGTGTGTAGATGTGATTGTGTGTGTGTGTGTGTGTGTGTGTGTGTGTGTGTGTGTGTGTGTGTGTGTGTGTGTGTGTGTGTGTGTGTGTGTGTGTTGTACACGCATGTTGTATATGGGTGTATTTTTTTTGGTACCCACCTTCATCTCCGACTCTCAGTCTCTTTCTGTCTTCATCTCTTTCTCTCCACTTACTTCCTATCTCTCGCTCCCTCCCACTATACCCACTGCCCTAGTCTTTTCATTTCTGTAGACTCTACAGTCACTCCCCTTTACCTGTTTCCTCGCCAGTTGTTCTGCAAACACACGCAACAAAAGAAACAT
>CM065724.1:18300232-18302732 GCA_033310375.1 Conus canariensis | reverse complement strand
CTCTTTCTCCTCTCTCTCTCTCTCTCTCTCTCTCTCTCTCTCTCTCTCCCTGTGCATGTGCGTGTGCGTACGTGCGTGCGTGCGTATGTGTGTGTGTATGTGTGTGTGTGTGTGTGTGTGTGTGTGTGTGTGTGTGTGTGTGTGTGTGTGTGTGTGTGTGTCCATCTGTCTCTCTATTACTTTGATCAAATATACCCCATTCTTCTCTCTCTCTCTCTCTCTCTCTTTTTCTCGTGTGTTTGGTGTGTGTGTGTGTGTGTGTGTGTGTGTGTGTGTGTGTGTGTGTGTGTGTGTGTGTGTGTGTGTGTGTGTGATGTATGTATGTTCACGATCATCTCTACCTGTTGAGAGCGTTGAAGTTATTGGACTGGACAGACACAATACAATTATTTCCTTTTGACTGGTCCGTCACTCTCCCATTCACCTTTTTTGTCTCTCACTACCACACTGTCTTTTTCATCGATATTCTAATCAATAGCTGACACGTATTTCACAGACCAACCCATTCTACGTTTGATTTTAAAGCTTTCCACACAACAAAAGTAAAAAAAAAAAAAACCCTTCTCTCAAATATAAAAGAAAAATTAACACACACAGGTACACACACAGACACAGACAGACAGACAAGCAGAGAGGACAGACAGACAGACAGACAGACAGACAGACACACACACACACACACACACAACACACACACACACACACACACACACACCACACACACACACACAACATTATGGCCATAGGTTGAAGTGGGTGCTTTCTCTATCGTTTCAGACTTCTTGAAGCCGCGACTCGGCAAAGGAAGAAGAGCGTGATGGTCCCTAAATTGTCTCTCGTGCCATGAAGGAGCTTTTAGTGTGCAGCCATCTGTCGAGAATTGTCTGCAATTTGGCTTTCGAGTCGGCTGGACTGAATGTAGCCCTTGGGGAATGAAGGATAACAACTTCCAGGAGTGGTGCTGTTCACCTCCGTGTCAGCCGCTTCTGTTTTCTCAGTTGTGGAAAGCTGCCATGAAATATTTAGTATGTAGAAACTGGTATGTTTTTTTTTCTTTTTTTTTGCGTGTGTCTGCACACTAGCTGGCAAGTAAATAGGTAAAAACGAGTGAGTGTCGAGTGCTTACAAATGAATAGACTAGGGCAGTAAAGTGGGATAGAGAGAAAGATACAAGGAGAATGTAAAGAAAGGGATAAAGACAGCGACTGACAGAAAAGAAGAAGGGTGCACAAAAGATAAACCATACACCCACACGTACGCGCAAGTGCAACACACACACACACACACACACACACACACACACACACACACACACACACACACACACACACACACACATGTGGAAAAAAGACCAAGAGAGAGAGAGAGAGAGAGAGAGAGAACACACACACACACATGTGGAAAAAGACCAAGATCAAGATCGCGCGCGCGAGAGAGAAAGAGACTCGTGACTCGTGACTCGTGACTTTAATGTGAGGCCATCAGCCTATTCACATGAGTACACAACAAGAAATAAATCAATTTTATATAATTAGAAAAAAATTTACCCTGACTGCAACCAAGCATTCTTCCATGACAGTATGTACATGCAGAATTCTATCTCAATTATACATTAATACTTCTTGAAACATTCTTCCCCACGAACGCGATGCAAGTATATACACCATCATTCTCAAAACTCATAACACTAATGCTGTCGCTAGCACACAAAACACATGCCTCCTATCTCAATCCCCTCATCACATTCTCGTTCACATACACAGTGAAGACCTTTCATCCCCGCATCGTACACTTCTCCGGAAAGCCGTACTATTTTAAGCATCTTTTGTTTACATCATTTACGCATGCGCAAAATAAGCCTATCGCCCTGCAAAGGTAAACCCCGGATCTCGGGTCTTCATAACAAAAGCTGCCATGCTAACCTTTGACACGCAGTGTGTGTTCTTCTGTGGTCGAGTTCGTGTGGTGCTGGACTTGTATTGTTTATATTCATTGGATTTAGCAGCCTCATGGATAAATTACTATAACCTTGTCGCTTTCCCTGTATCAGGTTGGTACATTCCTTCAGTTATTTTCACTTTAATTGTGGTTTTCCCTATTTCTTTTCAGCCTGTGACTCTGTCGTATCCTGTCCCGTGAGTCTTGTTGACACTTGACTCGTACACGTGTGTCTAGATTGCCTGTTGACCAGAGGAGTCTCTTGATGGTCGGATCCCTAGAATTCAAACTTTAACCATTCAAAACAACCGTCGGGGAAAATAATCAAAGTGCATATAATAGCTATCATTATTCGAGTTCAAAACCATACTCTTATGTGTTATATATGATCTATGGGCAGCCATTTCATAATAGACGATCCAGCCAAGATTCAACAAGCAATTCTCATTTCTACATCCACTCTCTCTCCCACCCTCAATCAATCAGCACAGATAAAATAGGAAGAGAGAGAGAGAGAGAGAGAGAGAGAGAGAGAGAGAGAGAGAGGGGAGGGGACAGAGAG
>CM065724.1:18287732-18295232 GCA_033310375.1 Conus canariensis | reverse complement strand
AGAGAGAACTATCTGTGAATGTCGTCGCATCAAGACTAACTACTATGCTGTGTCTACTATGCTGCGTCTTGTTTGGCTTGTTTTCAGAACTGGGGTCTACTCCATAAGGGAAACTGAAAGTCTTCCTGGACTGTCGTTGGAGTGTCTGAAATCGATTTTCTCCTCTTGCCCAACGTTCCACGAAGATGCCATGAAAGTAAGTGGTATTGTAAGGCTGCTGGTCCTGTACCTGGGAAAGACTTGCCGTGGAGATTTTACCGTCAGGAAGCACGAAGCAACAGTGTCCGTGAACCTTGGAGGATCCTGGATCGATGAGCGGATCGTTGATTAGTGTTTTCCTTTTCACTTAAAATGTGCGTGATTCTGTAGCACTGGAAGTCCAGAAGGTTGCCTCGTTCCTCTTTTTGTTTCATGACGCCGATCACCTCCCCCCTGTCTTCTTCCCTTCACCCTTCTGTCGCCATCAGTCTTGGACTTGCCTTCTCTTTCATCAAGCGACAACTATTTTGAAAACACATCATACTTTGTCATATAGAACTCATGACGTGGAAACGTATTTGCTGATCACTCCATTTAAGTGTAAGAGACATCAGTTTGACGAGCTGGTGACCTTGATGCTGTCATAATGCTGATGTCATACACAATCCAGTTACTCTTGTTTTAATCTGAAATCGCCGTCTTTGCAGTCTCTTCGGCAATGAACAGCATGATATTTATTTTCACCTTCACTGGTATAATTATACCTAATTTGTTTGGTTGTTTTGAGTCGTTTCTTGTTAGCATCTGTATTGAAAAAATCAGTTTTCAATTATGCTTCTCGAGTGATGATTCTTCTTAAAGAAGACAATACATACTATGGGTCGGGTCTGGATATTCTTTGTCATCTTTAACCCATTTCTGACATGTGGTTAGCTGGAAGGCTGACTCTAAGAACAAAAAACTTTTTGTCTTCTGTGGTTTGCACCAAAGACCTTTCTTTACCAGTGTGTTGGCTATGACTACAAACCACCGATGAAAGCCGACGCTAGGATTACAAACTGGAAAACTCCCAGTGAATATCATTACCTAAAGACTTACCATTCCTCTGTGTCTTGTTTGACTTCTTTTTCAGGATCACAACTACTACTGTCAGGAAACTGGATGCTTTCTTTGCAAAGAGACGAACAGAAATTCTACAAAAAACAACATATATCAAAACTATCGGTCTACATCAAATTAATACCAGTAACAGCATCATTTACAGGAGGTGGGGCTTCAGGTTTATGCAAGGTTTTAAATCAAATGACACAGTCTGAGGTGTGTACAAAAACTCAACACTCTGGGCAGGAAGTAGGGATCAACATGCAAATGAAGAGTCGTGTATTGCCATATTTGTCAGTAATATTGATTTGTTAACTGCTCAGTAACAACATTAATGTGTGTGTGCGTGCGTGCGTGCGTGCATGCGTGTGTGTGTGTGTGTGTGTGTGTGTGTGTGTGTGTGTGTGTGTGTGTGTGTGTGTGTGTATGTGTGTGTATGTATGTGTGTCTGTGTGTGTGTGTGTCTGTGTGCGCGTGCGCTCGCGCCTTTCCTTGCACAATTATGGCTCGTGGAAACGCCCGTTTTGATGCTTTTGTGCTGGTATTCCTATTCCCTATGTCAAAACCACACCAACTTTAGCATCTTGCCTAGAGTGATCTGTCACAAAGGGGGTCAGTAGGTGTTTTGGAGGGACATGATTCGGTGAAAAGCTACCAGGCCCAGAGTGCGTTACAATTGTCATACAAAGGGTAACATGGAGCTAACCAATGTCAATTAGCAGCATACATGAAACTGCCAGTATCACTAAGTGGTTGACGAGGGTATCAACCAATGTCACTAAATGGTAGACAGGGAACTACCAATGTCACCCATGTTCACTAGGAACTATCAATGTCACTACGTGGTAGACAGGGAACTACCAATGCCACCCATGTTGACTAGGAACTATCAATGTCACTAAGTGGTAGACAGGGAACTACCAATGCCAACCAACGGTTGACTAGGAACTATCAGTGTCACTAAGTGGTAGACAGGGAACTACCAATGACACCCATGTTGACTAGGAACTATCAATGTCAATAAGTGGTAGACAGGGAGCTACCAATGACACCCATGTTGACTAGGAACTATCAATGTCAATAAGTGGTAGACAGGGAACTACCAATGCCACCCATGTTGACTAGGAATACATGTCACAATGGTAGACAGCGACTCAGAACCAACGGTTATAGGAATTCATGTCACAGTAGTTACAGAGAGTACCATTGTTAATCTGTACTTAATATGGAACTACTAATGTCACCCAATGGTTGACCAAGAACTACTAACGTCACTCAATGGTTAACAATGAACTACTCACATCAATCAGTATCTGTCAAGGAACCAACAATGTCACCCCGTAGTTGACGAAGGAACTACCAGTATTACCGTGCAGTCTACAAATTACTACGTCATTCGCTCAGCAATTCACGGGTGGCAGCCGGTGTCATTCTGTAGTTGACAAGGAGCTAGGAATATTACACACAACACTTGACAAGAAATTTACAACGATACCTACTATTTGCCGATGAACAACTAGCCTCATTCAGCTGTACTAGCTGATAAGAAACAGCAATGTTATTCAGTAGTACTAGCTGACAATGAACTACTAACGTCATCCAGCAGTACTAGCTGACAAGGAACTACCTATTCGTTTAGTAGTACTGCCTAACAATGAACTACCATTGACATTCAGACGTATTAGTTGAGGAGCTGCCAATATCACTCAGTAGTACTAGTGACAAAGAAGTACTGATGTTACCCAGAAGTTGACAGAGAACCACCAACGCCACCAAGTATTTGACAGAGAACTGCCAATGTATGTCAGGGAAGCCATCAGAGCACGTTCTTCACTGGTGGAACACAGTCAGGACACGCCATCCAGACGACGATGATTGTTGGTGTCGGAAACAGACAGAGATCACCATCCCGCTGTTGAAGTGACCATCGAGTCGTTTCAAGAACATTCCAAGGAAACTGTGGGTACTGACGATTGTGGCGCGCCGGCAGACGGCGGGGTTTGCAAACGATTAAAAAAAAATGATTGTCATTCTGACTTGTGCAAGCAATGGGATTTTAGCTCCTTTGGTCAAACAGTTTTCGTTCAGTTAATGAAGTGGTTTTTTTTATTTTTTTTTTTATTTTTAGAAATTCAGTATGGAAGTGTGGTCTTCAAAGTACAGACTTCTTGATGTACACGTTGTATCTGTTTCATGGTTGCGATTTTGAGAATATATCTATATATCTATGTATTAAGTATCTATCTGTCCATCCATTCATCCGTCCATCCATCATTATATCTATCAATCCATCCATCCATCCATTCATCCATCCATCCATCATTATATCTATCCAATCCATCCATCCATCCATCCATCTCATCCACCCATCCATCCATTCACCCACACACCCACCCACCCACCCATCCACACATCCATCCATTCATCCATCCACCCGTTCATCTATCTATCTATCTATCTATCTATCTATCTATCTATCTATCTATCTATCTATCTATCTATCTATCTATCTATGCGTATGTGTGTATGTCTGTCTGTCTGACTGTCTGTCTGTCTGTCTGACTGTCCGTCTGTCGCGGTCTGTCTGTCTGTCTGTCTGCATGTACGTATGAATGTATCCATCCATCTGTCTATTCATCAATCTGTATATATGTAAGTGCGTGTGCGTGTGTTCATGAGAGAGAGAGAGAGAGAGAGAGAGAGAGAGAGAGAGAGAGGAGAGAGAGAGAGAGAGAGAGAGAGGACCAGACATGCAGATGTACATCAAACTCTGTGGAACAGAGAACTGAATAATTCTGATTCATGAGTGTGTTACAGTTCCTTACCTCTGTGAGACGCAGACATTTCATGATCTCATGGGATTTACAGCCGCCAGTTTGGCTGTCAGTATCAAGTGGACATAATGGTACTAGCTCTGTGTGTGCGAGAAGGTTCATGTGTCTTGAAACCACGGAAGGAAATCCTTGATGCAAGATTGGAAAGTTATGTTGATGTGATGTGTGTGTGTGTGTGTGTGTGTGTGTGTGTGTGTGTGTGTGTGTGTGTGTGTGCGGTGTGTGTGTGTGTGTGTGTGTGTGTGTGTGTGTGTGTGTGTGTGTGTGTGTGTGTGGTGTGCGCGTGCGTGGTGTGTGTGTGTGTGTGTGTGTGGTGTGTGTGTGTGTGTGGTGCGTGTGCGTGAGTGATGTGTGTGTGTGTGTGTGTGTGTGTGTGTGTGTGTGTAGTGTGTGTGTGTGTGTGTGTGTGTGTGAGTGTGTGTGTGTGGTGTGTGTGTGTGTGTGTGTGTGTGTGTGAGTGTGTGTGTGTGTGTGTGTGTGTGTGTGTGTGGTGGTTGTGGTGTTGTGTGCGTGTGTGTGTGTGTGTGTGTGTGTGTGTGTGTGTACGTGTGTGTGCGTGCGTGCGTGCGTGCGTGTGTGCGTGCGTACATAATGCCTGCTTGCGTGCGTGCGCTCGCGGCGCTGTGTGTAGAGTGTTGTTGTTTGTTGTTCACTGTGTGCGCGCGCGCGCGTGCGTGCATGCAATAATATCTTTCCTGTTAAGTGCTCGGAATGATTTCACTATGAAAGACAAAAAAACATTTTTTCCTTCTCACTGTCCGCTTGTCTGTCCTTCGTTATAACTCATCCTTTTACCGATATTATAATAGTTAATACCCATATTTACAAATCAACACTTGTCATCCTTTAAATGCATACAAAAAATCATCCAAACACAAAACAAAAATATCCAAGAGGGAAACTGGTTGAAAAAAAAACAAAGAAAAGGGAAAAAAATGACCATTGATTAAAGTATGTGCTTTTCCCAGCCGCCGTGGCGAAGTGGTTAGCGTCGCGGACTCCCGGCTGGGAGGTCGTGGGTTCGAATCCCATCAGAGTCATGTGGGTTTTTCTGCCCCGACCGGCTCCTACCCAGAGTTGAGTTTGCTGCGGACTCAGTTGGGAAGACTGGGAGCACACAGTCGAGTTTCATCCACTTAATGGATGCGTTTCTGAGAGTGTTGCTCAAATTTCCTGACCAACACTGCAAGTGCCTGTATCTCTCAGGCCTGGTTGACGCCGGGATATATTATGAAAGGAAGTGTAGAGTACAGCCCTGTCATGTAGTCTCAGACCGAAATGGAAATTCGCAGCATCATCTTAATCATCCTCATTCTCATCGATCAGCATAAAAAAGGTCTCAAATTCTGTGGCCCTTCATGCCCTGCTCTCATGGTGACCTCAATTTCGATGTCCTCTCCACGTCTGTGGCCTTGGTTTGGTTCCGTCGGGGTCACCGGTATCGGCGAGTCCTTGGGGGCTGTCGTTGGACGGACGTGGTGGCGCCCTCCGGAGGGAGAGCTCACTCACGCCGGCTCCGCGACTAAGCAATTATTGTCGTCAGTAGGGGGGCTTAGTAGGTGGTGTCCTGCGTATGTTAGATCAGACCAGGCGCCACTGAACACCACTGAAGTGACTCGGCAGCAGTGCAGTGTTTCCTCCGATGGGTTGCCGCTTGACGACTTCACATTGACTGCTCCCTGTGGATTGCCGGGGCTACGGCGGGGCCGACCGGGCTGTGGCTGTGGACGGGGAGTCGGAATAAGCGGCGTGGGTGCACTGCCTCTGAGGTTGCGCATAGGTTGGGACAGCAAACAAAACAAAAAAAAGTATGTGCTTTCACTAGCGTTTCAGGTTTTTTTAAAATGTCTTTTAAACTTTGGGCCTGAAAGCCTCGATTTGGCAAAGAAAAAAAGAGCGTTATGGCCCTTGAGTTGTCTCTCGCGCTCTGAGATAGCTTTCAGTGTGTACTCATCTGTCAGAAATCGTCTGCAATTAGGTATCAGGTCGGTTGGAGTTGGTGTGGCCCTTGGGGACTGACGAATGAATTTCACGTGTGGTTCCTCTTTCGCCGAGCTCGCCGCTTTTGTGTTCACAATCGTTAAAAGCTACCATGAAATATTTTGTGTGTGGAGGCTGGCTTATTTCTTTTAGCGAGCATTTGGTGATTAGCAGGCCAGTAAACGGTTAAAAATAAATGTGTGAAAAGTCCATGGAAATGAGAGAGAGGAGAAAAGGAGGGGGAGGAGGAGGAGGAGGAGGGGAGAGAGAGAGAGAGAGAGAGAGAGAGAGAGAGAGAGAGAGACAGAGAGAGAGAGAGAGAGAGAGAGAGAGAGAGAGAGAGGCAGAGTGAAGGAACTAGAGACAAATACAGAGTGACAGAGAGGAAGAACAGTTTGCAGGATGATGACTAAGCATCCACACAAATACACGTAACATGACACACATACAAACCCACACCCACACACCCGTCCCACTCACCACCGACCCACCCACTCATCACACACACACACACACACACACACACACACACACACACACACACCACACCCACACACACACACACACACACACACACACACACACACACACACACACACACACACACCACACCAGGGTGCATTTGAATTTCACGCATTTGCAATTTTTTTTCGTCTCCCCGCATTTGATTTTCCCGCATTTGGTTGTTTGAATTTCACGCATGTGAGCTTTTGAAAGTCACGCATGTGAGCTTTTGAAAATCATGCATGTAGTGTATGCGTTGGGGTGTGTGTACATGAGATAGAGTTGCTCGTGACCGATGATGAGTCTCAATTCACCTTGAAATAAGTTGAAACATTTAAGTTTTCTATTAGATGAGATGGTAATTTGTACACGAAAAAGACACTGTTTCAAATTCTTCAAGAGGTGAATGAAGAATCATTCTGACACATGTCTTCAATTCTTTCACATACTCAAGCAATTTTTACAGTAAAACACATATACACATGTACCTCTTCACACACACACACACACGCATACACACACACACACACACACACACATACACACATGCACACACATCAAGGAGAGGAAAAAATAATTCAAATAATCACAGTTTAATTGTAAATAAGAATAAAATACATGTAAGAATATAAGAATAAAATACATGTCTTCAATTCATTCACATACAAGAATAAAATACATGCGAGAATAAAATACATGTCTTCAATTCATTCACCAACAAGAATAAAATACATGCGAATGACATTCAGAGTTTTGCTGGGAGATTCTTCCAAGACATTTTTGTCACGAACTGTTTTCTCGAAATGTCATTGGCAGCGTATCGTCTCTTGATTGTTGCCATCGCATCACGCTTCAAACGGGCTTGTCGACGCAAAACCGGAGCCCCACGACCAGTCCTGATTGTATTCAGCTTTGTAGCGCTGTAAGCTTGTATGTCCTTCAGGTTGGCCATCAGCTCGAACACATTGGGGTGTGGGGATCTGAACAGGTCCGAGAAATGCCGGTGGAACGACTCACATCCATTCGTTGTCTTCACCTCATCCAGGTCATGGTTGGCCCATAGAGTTGGAGGGAAAGTAGCGTCCGGTGCAGCATACGTGGA
>CM065724.1:18270232-18282732 GCA_033310375.1 Conus canariensis | reverse complement strand
CAGTTTAATGGGGCTGAGACTTTGACGTTGTCAAAGATTGATTTGATATACAACCCATTTCATTTTGTTCTGATCCTGAAGTAGCCTTCTTTGCAGTCTGTTAGGCACTGAACAACAGGATAGCCATTTCTCTTTCATTTGTGTAGAGATAGGTAGTTTGGTTTATTGATTTTAGTTGTTTCTACTTAATTTCGGCATTAAAAAATCAGCTTTCATACAGGTTTCTCGAGTGATGATTCTTCTCAAGTACAGATAATTCACATTATGGGTTTGGTTTCGAAGTACCGTGCAGTCATTACCCCACTTCTTACGCGTGGATAGCTGGCTGACTCTCTCGTCTTTTGTGGCTTGTGCCAAGGACCTTTCGTTACCAGTGTGTGGGCTGTACAAACCACCACTGAAAGCCGACACTATGATTACACACCGGAGCACTCCCTGTGGATGTCATTACGTCAAGACTTACCATTCCTCTGTCTCCTGTCCGACTTGTTTTCCAAGATCAGATTTACTACTGTAAAGAAACGGAACGCTGTCTTTGGCAGTCTGAGGAGAGAGTAGTCATCGATTTTCCATCCCTTCCCTGCTTCCGGGAGAATATCAAAGGCATGTCAGATTCTGAGACCACCCTCCTTGCAGTTTGTAACACCTCCCATTGATTATTCCCCTTGCTATGAGGGCTTCCTCTTCCCTGACCCCAATATACATTTCACATCCTTACAAAAACAAAAAATGAGACAAACAAGAACTTAAAAAAACAAAAACAAATGTCAAAGCATCGATCTACATCAGTTTAATACAAGAAGAAGCATCGATAACGGGAAAGCATTTCAAGTTTATATATATATATATATATATATATATATATATATATATATATACGAGGGCCACCCCATAAGTTCTCGGATGGGAAAAGATGGAAGTACACTCGCATGTCTTACCTAGCCCATCTTTTCAAAGTATCCTCCATCAGCGTGTATGCACTTTTCCATCCTTCTAAACCACGAATCCATCACCCCAGCCCACTCCGACTTAGGTATACCAGAAATCAAGCCCTCGGCAAACGCTCGGGCATCATCAGGGCTCTCAAACGGCTTTCCTTTCAGTTGTTTTTTCAAACGAGGGAACAAAAAGAAGTCACAAGGGGCTAGGTCAGGAGAATACGGAGGATGAGTGACGAGCTGCACGCTGTTCTCTTGCAAGAAGTCTAAAGTTGCAGCTGGCGCTGGCGTTGTCGTCGTGGAGAAGTAGGTGGCGGATACCGGTCCGTGGTCACCGTGCACTCCAAGCCTCGAACACTTTTGGCAGGCAGGTCTTGATGTACCATTCAGCGTTCACTGTCTTTCTTTCCAGAAGCGGTACAGTAGTCACATGGCCGGATCTTGCGAAGAAAACTGCAATCATTTGCTTTGTGCAGCTTCTTGATCTCTTAAATTTCACAGGTGGGGTTTCCCCTGGAAACAGCCAAACTGACGACTGCTGCTTTGTTTCGGGGTCATACTGGTAAACATAGGTTTCGTCACCTGTGACGATATTGGAGACCCTATCTGATCTTCCTCCGTCAAATTTTTGCAGCATAAACTGGCACCATTCAACCCTAGCCCTCATCTGCTCCCCAGTCAGCTGGTGGGGCACCCAACGGGCGCAACGCTTCCGTACAGAGAGCTTGTGCCGAAGAATGCGGTCTAAGCTTCCTGATGAAAGGTTTAGAGTATCCTTGAGTTCATCCTCCGTGATTCGAGGATTTTCTGTAATCATGGCCTTCACTGTGCTCACGTTCCTATCGGTAGTAACTGAAACTGGACGTCCACAACGGTCACGATCTTCCAACGACATTGTATCAAACTGAAATTCTTTGAACCACCTATGGACTGTGGATAATGATGGAGCCTTGTCGCCAAAACAGTTTGTCAAACTTATAAAACTTTCCTTGAAAGACTTCCTTTGAAGATAGTCATAATAAATCATGGCACGAAAATCTCTCCAAGACAGGCTCTCTGCAACACTTTGAAAACCGTCCCCCTTGCCATCCATTTTGCTGTCTAGAACAAATTTGGCTCTGACGATTTTTATTATTTTTTGTGTCATAGCTATTATGACATCGCTTGTGATGATGATGATATAAAAATTGAAATTATGACGTCAGTGGTTTCTGCGCATCCGAGAACTTATGGGGTGGCCCTCGTATATATATATATATATATATATATATATATATCTTTAAATTATACAAATTGATCTAGGGTGTGTACGAAAACTCAAAACCCTGGGCAGTAAGCTGGAACAATATACAAAAACAAACTCCCCGGGCAGTAAGCTGGGAACAATATACAAAAGCAAACTCTCTGGAAGCAATATACAAAAGCAAACTCTCTGGGAGCAATATACAAAAACAAACGCTCTGAAAGCAATATACAAAAGCAAACTCTCTGAGAACAATATTCAAATGCAAACTCTATGGAAGCAATATACAAAAGCAAACTCTCCGGGCAGTAAGCTGGGAACAATATACAGAAGCAAACTCTCTGGGAACAATATACAAAAGCAAACTCTCTGGGCAGTAACGTGGAACAATATACAAAAGCAAACTCTCTGGGCAGTAACGTGGGAACAATATACAAAAGCAAACTCTCTGGGCAGTAACGTGGGAACAATATACAATAGCAAACTCTCTGGGCAGTAACGTGGGAACAATATACAAAAGCAAACTCTCTGGGCAGTAACGTGGGAACAAGATACAAAAGCAAACTCTCTGAGCAGTAAGCTGGGAACAATATACAAAAGCAAACTCTCTGGGCAGTACGTTTGGGAGCAACACACAAAAGCAAACTCTCTGAGCAGTACGTTGGGAGCAATATACAAAAGCAAACTCTCTGGGCAGTAAGTTGGGAGCAATATACAAAAGCAAACTCTCTGAGCAGTAAGTTGGGAGCAATATATATAAACAAAATGTTGTATGCCGCATTGCACATCATCATAACGTTTTGGTAACTGCTCGGTAACAACGTTTGTCAATTAATGTGATACATTTAAACATATTGCAACCAGTCTGCACAGCTGTTTTTGCAATGAACATTACTTTCTTTAAAATGCTTAAGAAGATATTTTGAGATGTACACATTTTTTGTAACTTTATAATCATTTCTTAAGTGAATCAGACGTAAACATTGTGTGGTTTAGAATTGTTTGTTAAGACATATACGTAAATGTTTGTTTAGCAAACAAATTGAGCTCATCAAAGACTTCATCTGTTTTATGGTCTCATTATGTGTAAACAGAATAAGTTCTTACTTTAATTGTGAGTTTGAACAGATTCACGTTTGAGCTATTTCTCTAAAAAAAAAAAGAAGAAAAGACATACACACAAACATACATAAATAAATGTATGTATGTATGTACGCGTGTATTTATCTCTCTATCTATTTGTCTATCTATCTGTCTATCTATCTGTCTGTCTGTCTATTTATCAATTGATCTATCCCTATCTATTTGTCTGTGTGTGTGTGGTGTGTGTGTGTGTGTGTGTGTGTGTGTGTGTGTGTGTGTGTGAGAGAGAGAGAGAGAGAGAGAGAGAGAGAGAGAGAGAGAGAGAGAGAGAGATCAAAATTCTGCGGGAACACTGTACTTAATAATTCTGATTCAGTGTGTTGCAATTGCTTACCTCTGTGGGACAGACATTTTATGATCTGATGGGATTTGCCACCGCCAGTTGTTTTGTCAGTACAAAGAGGACATATAGTGGTACTCTGTGTGTGCGAGGGCGTTTGATGTCTTGAAACAACAGAAAGAATTCCTATATACCAACGTTGCAAAGTATTGTAATGTATGTGCGTGCGTGCGTGGTGCGTGCATGCGTGCGTGCGTGTGTGGTGTGTGTATATACCTACCTTGCACAGTACTGTAAGGTATGTGCGTGCGTGCGTGCGTGCATGCATGCATGCGTGCGTGCGTGCGTGCGTTGTGTGTGTGTGTGTGTGTGTGTGTGTGTGTGTGTGTGTGTGTGTGTGTGTGTGTGTGTGTGTGTGTGTGTGTGTGTGTGTGGCGCGCGCGCGCGCGCGCGCAAGCAAAGATCTGTACCTGTTACATCATTGGAACGATTTGACTATCAAAACACTATATAGTTACTTCTTCTTTCTCACCATCCCTTCCATATCCTCTCTGTTGTGTCTCTGTCCCTCTTTTCATCCATACTCTATTCAACAGGTGACGCCTACGTTCACAAATCTTCACATTCGACTTCCCCCCAAGATTCCCCCGAAGAAACGAAAAAAGAAAACAAAAACAAAACAAACAAACAAATAAAAGCAGAGAAGAAATTCAACCTCCCCCCCCCCCCCCCCCCCCTCCTCTTCTAATATAAAAAAGTAAAAACGAATATGATGTCCATGGATTGACGTGTGCGCTTTCTCTATAGTTTGGTTCTTTTTTTTTCATGCTTTTTAAACTTCGAGCCTGGAAGCCTCGACTTGCAAAAAAAAAAAAAAAAAAAAAGAAAAAACCAACAAAAAAAAACAAAAAAACCAAAGCAAAACAAAAAAAAAACCCAAGAGCGTGATTGCCCTTGAGTTGTCTCTCGTGCGGTGAAGGAGCTTTCAGTGTTCAGCCATCTGTCAGAAGTTGTCTGCAGTGTGGCTTTCAGGTCGACTGGAGGTGGTGTGATTCTAAGGGACTGAAGGATCACAACTTGTTAACGTAGTTTTTCCACCTTTGTGTAAGCCGCTTTTGTTTTCGTAGTCGCTGAAAGCTTCCATGAAATATTTAGTGTTTAGAGGCTAGTTTGCTGTTTTTAAGAGTGTTTGCAGATTAGTGGTCAAATAAGCGGGTTAAGGTAAACGAGTGAAAAGTCTACAAAGATGAAGAGAGAGGGGGAGGGGGATGTTGCGAGGGGCAGAGACAGGGAGATAGAGGGGCGTGGCAGACAGAAAGAAACAGAGACAGATAGATACAGAGTGGTAGAAAGGAAAAAGGGTTCACAGGGAGATAAATATGTACCCACAGACACGCAAACAACACACACCACAACACACACACACACACACACACACACACACCACCACACACACACGCACGCACGCACGCACGCACGCACACGCACGCGCACGCACGCACGCACGCAAGCACGCACGCACGCACTCACACACACACACATACACACGCACGCACGCACACACACACGCACACGCGCGCGCGCACGCGCGAGCACGCACATAACCACAAACACCATTTCACACACACACACACACACACACACACACACACACACACACACACACACACACACACACACAACATACACACACACAATTAACCCAGACAGAGAGAAAGACCGAACGACGGATAGACAGACTAATAGAGAGATGAATCCAGTTACACCAGACATGTTCATATTAGTTGGCGACAAATATTCAGTAATTCTGATTAATGATGTCTGTGTCTTAGACCCGCTGTTCATGTTAGCTTCACACATCTTGTTTTTATCTTGACAGAATTTACAACCGCTCAGTCCATCATTGAGTCTGGAGAGTTTATAACTGTGAAAGAGGAAGAGACGGAGAAACAACTGTCGGTGAAGGGAGGAAAGGTAAAGAGACTGAATATGGGATGGAGGGAGAGAAGAAGAAGAAGAAGAAGAAGAAGAAGAAGAAGAAGAAGAAGACACGGCAGACCACACCATCCATCGCAGCAAGCAGGTAGGACCATGGGACAACACTCTGACACAACAACTCCTTCAAAAGGGAGGAGACCAAAAGGCTGGTGTTAACTCTGGAGGCGGGAGAGAACTAGCGATAGCTGGCTGCCGATGCGATCCATAATGGTGCCGTCAGGGTCAGTTTTCTATCACTGGCCAGTGCCTGAACTGGTCCCGTGGTCCAGTATGGACTGAATGTCCCCAGCATGCATTTGGCTGTCAAAGTTTCCGTTAGAATGTGGAGTGCCTTTTCACCACTGAGCGGTTCCCAGGGGTGACCCGTTTCCAACTCTGCCACCGCAGTGGCTGCAAAGTCCTGTTCTTCTTAAGTCGTTTCCGTGGAAACAACAAGTCATAAGATGGGGTTTGGGGTCTCATTCAAGACGGCAGTAAAGTACGGAAGGTTTGTCAAAAGCAAACGCAGTCAAATATTATGGAAAGCATCCAGCACCACGTGCTGGTACGGACCACTGTCCCGGTTAAATACATGAACATATTTAATAGATCTTCAAATAATCGATTGTTGAACATTGAATGTTTTTGTGTCATGGAGAAGGAGGAGGCGGGAGGGAGAAGGGAGGGTGTGGGGAAATTCTGCAAAGCTCTCTCTTCAGTCCACTGTCTCTTTTTGCCATTCCGAAGAAATGAAGTCCAAAAACTTTAAACAACCGCCTAGTAGTGATTTCTATAGTCATGAAATACTTTTGAAACACTTATTCTCTGTCAACTCTTAATTCTTACATGCCAGCACCTTAAACCCTTACAGTTTGCTTACAACCTCCACATTGACATTGATGATGCTGTTTTGACTCTTCTTCACCATGCTTTCCTCCACCTACATGGCCAAGGCTCTTTCTTCTGCATTCTTTTAACTGATTTCTCCTTTGCTTTCAACAAACAATATAACCACATCTCTTGCCTAAGAAACTGTTTTCTTTAAATGTTGATCCAAAGTTTACGACGTAGATTGTCAATGTCCAGCTACATGGAATACAGTATGTCTGTTTCCAATCTCATGGAATACAGTATGTCTGTTTCCAATCTATCATCTCCCCTCAGTTCTCTGACTGGACTGGGGTATCTCAGGGTACAGTGCTGTGTCCTGTTTTTACTTTTGTACACTAACGACTGCTGAGGCATGGAGAAAACTCCCATCATCAAATATTCTGACGACTCTGCCATTGAAGTTCTCTCCAACTCTGATTCTATTTTGATAAAAGAAGAAATTTCTATATATGGCGCAAAGACATTTATTCCGATCTTCATGTGTTCAAAACAAAAGAAATGAGTTAATTTCCGTAAAGATTAATCACCTGTTCCAAATGTCATGATCGATGGCCAATTTGCTGAGAGAATGGACGAATTAATTTGTCTGGGATGAATTTTACATAATATTTTTGTTTTGTTTTACAATATGTTGACAAGACATATAAAGATGTCAATCAAAATCTTTTCTCTATAGGAACTTATAACCGTTGGAATCTATTCAAAGATTTCACAAACGTATTCTCAAGTTTGCATTGAACCCTTGCTGACCGTGTCATTCATATGGAAGTCTGGAAGCAAGTTTAAAGTGATGTGGTGAATGTATGCAGTCAATTTGTGGGTGCTAGGCAAGTTAATATACAACAGCTATATGAAAGACGAATTGAGCGAAAGGAAAGGCAAATTGTGGGCGCTGGCAGCCATGTTTCAGCCAAGTACAACAAACTTTTACCACCAGGACGCCGTTTTACGGCCAACGATGATTAGATCTAGGGCACAGATAGCTTTCATCTCGAAATCAATCTATTTCTTAAATACTTAGTTTTACCTTATGCTAGTTTCTCTTGCGAACACAGTGTGTGTGAATGAATGACAGTGAGTGACAGTTAGTGTGAGGAGAAAGATCATGTCAAGAGAGCAGCGCCTTTGGTTTTCATAATATTGTTGTGCATTATTTATTGTCATTGTTTGCATTTCACACAAACGTTTATTCACTTGTCCCCTAAACAAAGAACGCTTTTCATAGATTCCTCTTAGACAGCGACGCTGAAAGTCGTCGCTTGGATCTGGAAGGAATCCTACATAGCTGCGTTTGGTTTTTGAGAAAGTGATTGAATTGCACAACCAAAGTCTGTTGTGTTGTGAGGTTTGAACCAAAGACATTCTCTATCCACGACATGTACTCTAACCACAAAACCCACACTGCCAATACAAGTCAAGACGGGGCACAAACCTTTTAGGAATTGGGACGACTCCACGAAGGAAACTGAATGCCTCTCTTGACTGCTTTTGATGTGTCCTCACTCAATGAAAACCTCCTCCCGCCCATTCCACGAGGGTATCGTGGAAATAATTGGTACTCTTAGGTCACTGTTCCTGCAGTTCGAAAGAGAAGCCGTGGATTTTTTTACCCTTGAAAAACGCACGGAGAGAGCTTCTGAATCCTCTAAGGAATCTGGATCGATTAACAGATTTCTCTGTACTTAGAATGTGTAAGTTACTGATACCTTTGAAAGGTCCGTACGATCTTTTTGTGCATTTTTTGTGACCTTAGCTTTCTCTTAAATCCCAAGCTCTCTCTCTCTCTCTCTCTCTCTCTTCTCTCTCTCTCTCTCTCTCTCTCTCTCTGCTTTTCCCCGTCTCTACCGTCTGCTATAATAAAAGCAAGTCATGTGTTTTTATTGACAATTCACAAATGGTTTTTGCAGTCTATTTGGCAATGCACAACACGATGGTTGTTGTGTGGAGAGAGGCCAGTGTTGTGTGATCGTTTTATTTCATTTCCGTGACCACAAGACCAGCACCACAAGCACAGACTAGGCACACAAAATAAGATTATTATCTATGAATGTCGTCACATCAAGACCAAACGACTATGCTGCGTCTGGCTTGACTTATTTCCAGAACAGGGGTACGGGTCTACTACATGAAGGAAACTGAATGCCTCTTCGGACTGTCTTTGGAGTGTCTGAAATCGATTTTCTCCTCTTGCCCAACGTTCCGCAAGGATGCTATGAAAGTAAGTGGTATTGTGAGGCTGCTGTTCCCGTACGTGGAAAGGCTTGCCGTGGGGTTTTTACCGTCAGGAAGCACGCACCAACAGTGTTTATGAATCCTGGAAGATCCTAGATCGATGAGGAGATCGTCCGTTTTTTTAAATTCCTTTTTTCACTTCAAACATGCGTGCTTCCGTAGCACTGTTAAGTCCATAAGCTGCCCTGCTCCTCTTTTCGCTTCTTAGTACCCTTCGTTATATGAAGGTGCTCGTTTCATTTCATATTAGCCTTATTTTTCTAATACTTCTTGGCTCTCTTCTCTCTTCCTTCCTCACTCCACTCTCTCACTTAGTCTTGGACTTGCTGTCTCTTTCTTTTAGCTGCTACTACGTCGAAAACACGTCGTGCTATATCATTCAGGACGCATGACCACTGAATGGTGGTGACAGCTTATTTGTTGATGGTTTGATCTGACTGTATGAGAAAGTAGTTTGATGGGCTTGAGACTTAAACGTTGTCTAAGATTAATTTCATATACAATCCATTCAGCTTTGTTTGTATCTCAAAATATCCTTCTTTGCAGTCCGGTAGGCACTGAAGAGCATGATAGCTATTTCGCGTTTATAGAGAAAAAGAAAGGTAACCATTTCATTGTTTTTAGTCGTATCTATTTACATTCTGTATTTGAAACATCAGTTTTCAATTATTATTTTCGAGTGATGATTCTTCCTAAGTACAGATAATTCACACAATGGGTTAGGTCTGGATGTATCTTGCAATCTTTATCCAGTTTCTTACAGGTGGATAGCTGGCTGAGTCTAACAAGAAAATCTTTTTGTATTCTGTGGTTTGCACCGAGGACTTTTCTTACCAGAGTTTGGGCTATAACCACAAACCACCACTGAAAAGCGATTCTACAAACTAAAAAGCTCCCTGTGGATGTCATTACACAAAGACTTCCGCTGTGTCTTCTCCAACATCTTTTTCACGATCAGGATTACTACCATAAGGAAAGTAAATGTTTCCTTTAGCAGTCTGAGGGAAGTTTACAAACTGCTTTTCCGTTCCCGCCCTGCATTTCCCGAGGATATCAAAAGTATGGTGAATTTTAAGACCATTCTTCCTTCAAACAGTCAGACATATAATTGATTTCCCCCCTTGACATAGATGTTTTCTTTTCCCAAGTTCGTGTACATTTTACATTATTAAGGAAACAAAGAAGGAGACAAACAGGAACTTTACAAAAACGACATATATCAATACAATGCTGAACATCAAATTAATACAGTTGATAGCATCATATACAGGAGCAGGGTTCAAGTTTGTATACGATTTTAAATGAAGCAAATCATTCTAAGGCTTGTGCGAAAACACAACACACTGGGCGGTAAAGAGGAAACTATATGCAATTACAAAACGTTGTGCATCGCAATACCTGTCAATTATGACACTTTGTGAACTGCTGAGTGACAACGTCTTGTCAATAAAAGTGATGAATTAAAACTCATTGTAATCAGTATCCACTTTCTTTTTAATGAAAATTACTTCATTGAAAATGCTAAAGAAAAGTACAGATGCTTTTCAATTTCATAATTATTTCTTAATTAAATTCTTAAAAAGTGTGTGATTTATTGTTGTTTGTTAAACACGTGTATCTATTTGTTCAACCGACAGAATTATCTCATCGAATACGTCATCTGTTTTATGGTCTCAAAATGTGCAAACAGAAGAAGTTTTTGACTTAATGTTATATTTGAACCGATTCACTTTTTTCCTACTTCCCTACAAAAATCAAAAGGACGTACAGAACTTTAATTTATGTTTAAGAAATTCTTTCCTTTTTTTTAAAACTAAAACTTATACATACTACAACCTCCTCTTTAGAATTAAAAAAAAAAAAAACTAAAACATAAAGATATAATCAGATTTTTATACGCTCTTTTTCTGTTCTTTTTGTATGTTTATTTCAATGTAACTTACGAGTCCACCAAAGTCGTTTGTCTAATTTTTCCTCCCGCTTGACAACATACTGGATAATCTGTATGAGCACCTGTTCATCCAGTGTTATATATTTTTGAGCCTTTTTCTCAGATTGAACATTAGGTGTGATACTTAAACCTCATTTGATGCTAAATGCCGTTTTACTGTTTGAACGCATAATCAGCACGCACACTGTACTTTTCCCGAGGAAAAGCAACCCTTCTCGTCTAGGATATCTCTGGCAAGAAACCTATTTTCACATGGCCAGTTTTTAAAGTGAAACGCATAGCTGTCATGACTACCGCTCTGCTGGTTTTTCCTGTGATTTCTCCACTTGCTTGTGTAAAGTTCATATTTTGTATTTAACAATTTCCAGGGGGGGGGGGGGGGGGGGGGCAGTGTATTGCGCCCAATTTGGGGAGATAAGTGATTGCTGGTTCTTCGTTTTCACTGTCCTGAGTGTTGTTTATCTTGCCTGGAGAAGACCAAAGAGGTCTAAAGGCGTCGTGTCATGTCTTACGCTTTGTTTGTCCCTTAGGTCGAAACGCGTCGTGTCTTGTGCTTTGTTTGTCCCTTAGGTCTAAAGGCGTCATGTCTTGTGCTTTGTTTGTCCCTTAGGTCTAAAGGCGTCATGTCTTATGCTTTGTTTGTCCCTTAGGTCTGAAGGCGTCGTGTCTTGTCTTGTGCTTTGTTTGTCCCTTAGGTCTGAAGGCGTCATGTCTTATGCTGTGTTTGTCCCTTAGGTCTGAAGGCGTCGTGTCTTATGCTTTGTTTGTCCCTTAGGTCTGAAGGCGTCATGTCTTATGCTGTGTTTGTCCCTTAGGTCTGAAGGCGTCATGTCTTGTGCTGTGTTTGTCCCTTAGGTCTGAAGGCGTCGTGTCTTGTCTTATGCTTTGTTTGTCCCTTAGGTCTGAAGGCGTCGTGTCTTGTTTTGTGCTTTGTTTGTCCCTTAGGTCTGAAGGCGTCGTGTCTTTTCTTATGCTTTGTTTGTCCTTTAGGTCTGAAGGCGTCATGTCTTATGCTTTGTTTGTCCTTTAGGTCTGAAGGCGTCATGTCTTGTGCTTTGTTTGTCCTTTAGGTCTAAAGGCGTCGTGTCTTGTCTTATGCTTTGTTTGTCCTTTAGGTCTAAAGGCGTCGTGTCTCATGCTTTGTTTGTCCCTTAGGTCTGAAGGCGTCATGTCGTATGCTTTGTTTGTCCCTTACGCCTGAAGGCGTCATGTCTTATGCTTCGTTTGTCACTTAGATCTAAAGGCGTCATGTCGTATGCTTTGTTTGTCCCTTAGGTCTGAAGGCATCATGTCTTATGCTTTGTTTGTCCCTTAGGTCTAAAGGCGTCATGTCTTATGCTTTGTTTGTCCCTTAGGCCTGAAGGCGTCATGTCTTATGCTTTGTTTGTCCCTTAGGCCTGAAGGCGTCATGTCTTATGCTTTGTTTGTCCCTTAGGCCTGAAGGCGTCATGTCTTATGCTTTGTTTGTCCCTTAGGTCTAAAGGCGTCATGTCTTATGCTTTGTTTGTCCCTTAGGTCTAAAGGCGTCATGTCTTATGCTTTGTTTGTCCCTTAGGCCTGAAGGCGTCATGTCTTATGCTTTGTTTGTCCCTTAGGCCTGAAGGCGTCATGTCTTATGCTTTGTTTGTCCCTTAGGCCTGAAGGCGTCATGTCTTATGCTTTGTTTGTCCCTTAGGTCTAAAGGCGTCATGTCTTATGCTTTGTTTGTCCCTTAGGTCTAAAGGCGTCATGTCTTATGCTTTGTTTGTCCCTTAGGTCTAAAGGCGTCATGTCTTATGCTTTGTTTGTCCCTTAGGCCTGAAGGCGTCATGTCTTATGCTTTGTTTGTCCCTTAGGCCTGAAGGC
>CM065724.1:18255232-18265232 GCA_033310375.1 Conus canariensis | reverse complement strand
ACGACTTTGTTTTACGTGTGGTTGGTTCCTCCACCTCCGTGTCATCCGCTTTTGTTGTCACAGCTCGATGAAAATGTTAGTATGGGGAGGCTGCTTGCTTCGTTTTGCGAGTGGTTCCAGATTAATAGGCAAGCAGGCTGTAAAAGATAAACGAGTGAGCAGTCCGTACAATGAATAGAGAGGAGGAGATGACAGTGGGAGGAATGAGAGAAAGAAGAAGAAGAAGAAGAAGAAGAAGAAGAAGAAGAAGAAGAAGAAGAAGAGAGAGAGAGAGAGAGAGAGAGAGAGAGAGACGGGAGGAGTTGGTTGTCTTGCCTTGCCACGTCTGTCTTTCATTTTCGCCATCACAATCATCTTTTTCATTAACCTTCTTCTTCTTCTTCTTCTTCTTCTTCTTCTTCTTCTTCTTCTTCTTCTTCGTCTTCGTCTTCTTCTTCTTCTTCTTCTTCTCTCCTTCAGTGTTTCTCTTTCTCTTCCTTTTCCACAGCTACAATGTCTCCAGACTCAATGACAAACTGGCTGTAGATTCTATAAAGATAGAAACAAAGATATATGGATCTAACACGAACGGCGGGGCTAAAACACTGACATCAATCTGAATTATGAAATATCTGTTGCCAGCTAAAATGTACGTGTCTGCTATAATGAAATTATTCTCTCTATTCGTCTGTCTGTTTTTTGGTCTGCCTCTGTGTATGGATTGTGTGTGTGTGTGTGTGTGTGTGTGTGTGTGTGTGTGTGTGTGTGTGTATGCGTGCGTGCGTGCGTGCGCGCGCGCGCGCGCGTGTGTGTGTGTGTGTGCGCGCACGCGCGCACGCGTACAATTGAATATGAGTAAGCGTGCGTGCGTGCGTTTGTAAACAAATGCCATGAATTCTGTTTTCCAACAAGAAACAAATCAAATATAAGCTTTCAGCTATTCAAATTATGTGAAACTGAACCTGAAAGACATGACTATTATGTGGTATTTGCTCTCCGATTCCTAGCAGGCTGACAAGAAATAAAACAATCACTCAGGAATCGACATGGAACTACCAACATCATGTAGTAGTTAATATAGAGCTACCCACATCATTCAGTAGCTGTCAAGGAATCATATTATCATCCAGTAGTTGATTATGAATCTACAGTATAACCCAGTAGCCTACAAATTACTACGTAATTGACATGGGATCACCAGTGTCATTTAGTAGTTGACAGGGGACTGCCAATGCCACCCAGTAATTGACAAGGAACTAACAATATTACACAGCACTTGACAGGAAAAGTATCTATGTCATCTACTATTTCTCAATTAATTAATTACCAAATACACTCGTTAATACTAGTGGAAGAGGAACTACCAATGTAATTCAAAAGTATTAGTTGACAAAGGAACTATCAATGTCACTCAGCAGTACTAGCTGACGTAGAACTACCAATGTCACTCAAAAGTACTACAAGGAACTGCAAGCCAAGACGAGGTGCACAAACTATTAGGACTTGCGACGACTCCTCGAAGGAAACTGCTTGGCTCTCTTGGCTTTCTTTACTTCGTTTCCCTGCCCAAGGATGTTATAAAAGTCTCTTGTACCTTAAGGCCGCTGTTCTCTCTGTCTCTCTGTCTCTCTGTCTCTGTCTCTCTCCCTCTCTCTCTCTCTCTCTCTCTCTGTCTCTCTGTCTGTCTGTCTGTCTGTCTGTCTGTCTGTCTGTCTCTCTCTCTCTCTCTCTCTCTCTCTCTCTCTCTCTCTCTGCCATTGTCTCCCCTATCTCCGTCTGTCTGTCTCTGTCTCTCTCTCTGACTCTGTCTGTCTGTCTGCCTGCCTGCCTGCTTGTCTGTCTGTCTGTCTCTGTTCATGACACGCTGCTTCTTCTCTACAACTGAAGGTAAATGTGCAGAAGAGAAAGATAACTGTATTTAGAAAAAGTGGCTATCTAGGGGCAAGAGAACACTGGAATTATAACGGAATAACTATGCCTGTCGTAAATGTATACAATCATCTAGGAATCTATTTTTCGATCCGATTAAGTTTCAATTAAAGATTTAGCGAGCAAGGCAAAACACGCTGTTTTGTGTATAATGAGGAAACTGTCAAGTTTGGGGAATCAGTTACTTGAAGCATTTGTGAAACTATTAGAATCCCAAATCCAACCCATTGTGCAACACAGTGCTGAAATCTGGGGTCTAAATACAGCTGCAGCCAGTTATTAGAAAGTTCATTTCTTTGCCCTGAAGAGGTTTCTTGGGGTTTCAATGCAAGGCTCCAATGATTTGGAGCAACATTTAGAAAGAGAGGGGGTTAGTTGCTGCCAAGGACACAGACAAACATCCTGCACACTGGAGACACGCATCTCGGAGCACTTGACTGACATCCGCCACCACTGACCAAAACCCTGCCCTACATTTCAACCACCCCCAACACAACACCAACCATGTGAAACACAAGAGACCCATCTCATTGCCAAACTCAGTACACTACAGCCCCAAGGCATCAATATCCAACAGTAACACAGCTATGCATAGCAATACTTCAACACCAGTCCGCTATATCTTCCAGCAACACACACACATACATAATATACGTACATACACACCATACTCCATACTCCCCCACTAACCTCCTCACATAGAAGTTGCAGTCAGCCTCCATTTATTTGATTTATTTTATTTTATTTTATTTTATTTTATTCTATTTCATTTTATTTATCATGTGCATTTTTACTTATTTACTTATTTATTTATTTTACTTTATCTGATTCCATTTTATTTTACTTTATTTTGATTCATATTTTTTGTATTTTTAAAGATACTTTTTTATTTATATATATTTTTTCTTTTAATTATTTTATATCATTTATCTATCTTATTTATTATTATTATTATTATTATTATTATTATTATTATTATTATTTTTAAGTTTTATATATTTTTAATTCTTTTTTCTTTCTTCATCTTCACTGTCCTAAACGTTATTTGTTTTCGCCTGAAGAAGACCCAGGAGGTCGAAATGCATTGCGTCTTGTCCTGTGCTATGTTTGTCTGTGTTCTTGGCGGTAACTAACCTCCTCTCTTTCTCAATTTCGCTTCATTTTCCGCCTTTAGTCACTCCGTTTTCAAACTCCAATGATTTGGTTTATGGGGAAGCTAACAGATACCCAATATACTTGAATTCGGCAGTTAAATGTGTTCCGTACTGGTTGAAACTGATAAAAACGAATGATTGTAGATTACCAAAGAAAGCACACAACATATCATATAACCAAGAACTTGGCGAAAGGGAAACTGGGCTACGAATGTAAGAGTTCAGTTACATGAACAGGGCTTTGGATATGTCTGGTTCAATCAGGGGGTAGGAGATGAACGGACTTTTATTCGAATGCTCCGTACCAGATTGGTTGATAGCTGAGGACAAGAATGGAATTCACATATGAATGACAGTATTATATTTGATCTGTATAGACAATACAACTCCTTGCACTGTATTCTGACTTGCTTGTCAATGAAAATGGACACATATCTAAACATTTGTAGTGCCAAGAATTAGATTTGGAATATCAGATATCTTAGTTCATCATTTTCGTTACAGGCAGCATTGTAATTCTGATCTTACTTGTCCATTACGCAAAAACACATGTGAACATGAAGTTCATTTTGTATTGCAGTGTCCTGCCTTGAGTGACCTTAAAGATGAATTCATTCCTCCTAGATATTATAGGCAACCATCTATGTTTAGATTCGTCTAACTCATCGCTTGTGCTAAAGGGGATGTTGTTAAAAAGTTTGCCTTGTAATTACACAAAGCTTTTAAACTCCAGAGCATGAAGTGCTCTGATTAGTGCTGTTTTCTTTTTGTTTAATATGTGTATATTATCATTTTTGTTCATGTTTAATCCACACCTTTCATAATGGGCCGTGGCCTACAAATAATAAATCATCCGTGTCCGTATCCGTCTGTCTGTCTGTCTTCCTGTCTGTCTGTCTGTCTGTCTGTCTGTCTGTCTGTCTGTCTGTCTGTCTCTCTCTCCCCTTATCTTTCCCTTCAATCATAATGATCAAAAAGGCATGTGTTCTAGTTCGAATCTCACGTGGAACATTTCATATCAACTATATATTCAGCTTTTCGTAAATCACAAAGTGTATTCGTAAGAGAAAGCAGTTTGCTAGGGTGATGAATTTAATACTTCAGGAAATGAATTTGTAATGCGTTTAGGGCAGCGGCGGGGTAGGGTGGAAGTTTATGAATGGCCGTACAGCCTGCCTGGCAATGAACAAGCCAACGTCGTTGTCTGGACAGAGGTCAGTGCTGGTTGTCTGGACAGAGGTCAGTACTGGTTGTCTGGACAGAGGTCAGTGCTGGTTGTCTGGACAGAGGTCAGTACTGGTTGTCTGGACAGAGGTCAGTGCTGGTTGTCTGGACAGAGGTCAGTGCTAGTTGTCTGGACAGAGGTCAGTGCTAGTTGTCTGGACAGAGGTCAGTACTGGTTGTGTGGACAGAGGTCAGTGCTAGTTGTCTGGACAGAGGTCAGTACTGGTTGTGATGACAGAGGTCAGTGCTGGTTGTGTGGACAGAGGTCAGTGCTGGTTGTGTGGACAGAGGTCAGTGCTAGTTGTCTGGACAGAGGTCAGTACTGGTTGTGTGGACAGAGGTCAGTGCTAGTTGTCTGGACAGAGGTCAGTACTGGTTGTGATGACAGAGGTCAGTGCTGGTTGTGTGGACAGAGGTCAGTGCTGGTTGTGTGGACAGAGTTCAGTGCTAGTTGTCTGGACAGAGGTCAGTACTGGTTGTGTGGACAGAGGTCAGTGCTAGTTGTCTGGACAGAGGTCAGTACTGATTGTGTGGACAGAGGTCAGTGCTAGTTGTCTGGACAGAGGTCAGTACTGGTTGTGATGACAGAGGTCAGTGCTGGTTGTGTGGACAGAGGTCAATGCTGGTTGTGTGGACAGGGGTCAGTGCTAGTTGTCTGGACAGAGGTCAGTACTGGTTGTGTAGACAGAGGTCAGTGCTGGTTGTGATGACAGAGGTCAGTACTGGTTGTGATGACAGAGGTCAGTACTGGTTGTCTGGACAGAGATCAGTGCTGGTTGTGAGGACAGAGGTCAGTGCTGGTTGTGTGGACAGAGGTCAGTGCTGGTTGTCTGGACAGAGGTCAGTGCTGGTTGTGTGGACAGAGGTCAGTGCTGGTTGTGTGGACAGAGGTCAGTGCTGGTTGTCTGGACAGAGGTCAGTGCTGGTTGTGTGGACAGAGGTCAGTGCCGGTTGTGTGGACAGAGGTCAGTACTGGTTGTGAGGACAGAGGTCAGTGCTGGTTGTCTGGACAGAGGTCAGTACTGGTTGTGTGGACAGAGGTCAGTGCTGGTTGACTGTTTTGAGCCGTTACCAGGCCAGGGCGTACGCTGTGGCCACGAGACCAGCATTACAAGCACGTACGCACGCACCCACCCACCCACCCACACACACACACACACGCACGCAAGCACGCACGCACGCACGCACGCACGCACACACACACACACACACACACACACACACACACACACACACACGCACGCAACAGAACTATCTGTGAATGTCGTCACTTCAAGACGAACGACCGTGCTGTTTCTTGTTTGTCTTGTTTTCAGAACTTCGGTCTACCCCACGATGGAAACTGAAAGTCTCCCTTGACCGTCTTTGGAGTGTCTGAAATCGATTTTCTCCTCTTGCCCAACGTTCCACGAGGATGTCATGAAAGTAAGTGGCGTTGTAAGGCTGCTGGTCCTGTGCCTGGGAAAGACTTGCCGTGGAGATTTTACCGTCAGGAAGCACGCAGCAACAGTGTCTGTGAACTCTGGAGGATCCTGGATCAATGACCAGATCGTCTCTCTCTCTCTCTCTCTCTCTCTCTCTCTCTCTCTCTCTCTCTCTCTCTCTCTCTCTCTTCTTAAAATGTGCGTGTGTCTGTAGCACTGGGAAGTGCATAGATTGCCCTGCTTCTCTTTTTGTGTTTTATTACACTTAGCTTTGCTACGTTGTCCAGCCCCCCCCCCCCCCCTCCTTCACCTCTGCCTCCCTTCGCACTCTGTCGTGGACTTTCCTTTTCTCTTTTCTAACCATCCTCCGACAATTAGTGCTGCTTTATCATCCAGAACTTATGACCACTAAATGGTGGTGACATTGTCTTTATGAATAGATCCATCAAACTGTAAGAGAGAGCAATTTAATGGCATGCAGACTTTAACGTGTTAAAAATATGATTTATATCCAATCAATTTTCTTTGTCTCATAACAGCTTTTGCGGTCTGTTCAGCAATGGACAACAGGATTGCCGTTTTCCGTTTCAACAGTGTGGAGATAGCTAAATGTTGTGTTATAATTTTTAATCATTATTTTTCGATTGATAAACTCTTTTTATCTATTCTTCTCAAATAGAAATAATTCACCCCATGATCTGGGTCTGGGTATATATAGCAAACTCTGCCCCCAAATGTGACACAGGGAGAGCTGGCTGAAACCAACATCAACAACATTCTTTTGTCTTCTGTGGTTTGCACGAAGGACTTTCTTCTTTTTTTCTTTGGCGTTCGACAGCTACGCAGTCAGGGTCTAAGTCCGAGGTATGCCACAAAATCGGATGTCCGGCGAAGATCGGCTGCCGTCCTCCAGAGCTTGGTGTTAAGGTCCACACCCCTGGGCCAGGACTGATGCCGCGTCTCCGCGTGCAGGGGGCAGTCTTGGAGAATATGGGATGGGTTCTGGTCAGCCTGGCCGCAATCACATAGGGATGTGGCTGCCACTCCAATCCTCTTCAGGTGTGCTCGGAGGCCGCAGTGTCCTGTGCGAAGGCGGTAGATGGTAGTCTGGTGTCTCCTCTCCAGTGTCCTGATGGGATCCTGGTGCGCCTGGTAGCCTCCGTTCAGGGTGACCCACCCTCTTCGGAATCTGCTGCGGAGGAGAGTTTTGGCTTCCTCATACGTGGCAGAAACAGTCGGTTGTGTGAGCTGGCTTCCTTCCTTAGCAAGGTGCACGAAGGACATTTGTTTATCAGGGTATAGGCTGGAACTACATGCCAGCACTGGAAAGCGGCCCCCGCTCGGCACATAAACCTAACCCATATATAAATAAATGATTGTTTTACAACCAGAATGATCTCATCAAAGACGTCATCTGTTGTAATTGTTCATCATGTGCAAACAATCAATTTCTTGCCTCAGTTTTATGTTTGAACAGATTCACTATTTTTCTACTTCCCTAGAAAAAGGAAAATGCACACAGAACCATAGTTCATGTTCAATTGAATCTTTTCTATTTTTTTAAAACTATACACACACCACATTTGGTAAAACCATTTTCTCCAGGATAGTGTTTTTCGCTAAAGTATCAAGTACAATCACATTTTGAATCCTTTTCCCCGATTCATTTTGTATATCTATTTCAATGTAATATCCGAGTCTATTAAGGCACCTGAATGATTTTCCCATCCACTTAACAAAATACTCGATAATGTATATGAGAACGTGTTCTGATAGTAGAGTACAATATATCTTTGAGCCTTTATTCAGATTGAATATTATATGTAATGCTTAAACTTTTCTGATGCTTAATATTTTTTTGCTGTTTCAACGATAATCAGCGTACTTTTCCTGAAACAATTTTGTTAATAAAAAAGGAATCTTTATTGTCGAGGATAATTCCTGCACGAAATCTATTTTCATTCGGCCATGTATGTATGTATGTATGTATGTATGTATGTATGTATGTATGCATGCATGCATGCATGCATGCATGCATGCATGCATGCATGCATGTATGTATGTATGTATGTATGTATGTATGTATGTATGTATGTGTGCGTGCGTGCGTGCGTGCGTGCGTGCGTGCGTGCGTGTGTGTGTATGTATGTATGTATGTATGTATGTATGTATGCAAGCATGCGTGCATGCATGTATGTATGTATGTATGTATGCATGCATGCATGTATGTATGCATGTATGTATGTATGTATGTATGTATGAATGTATATATGTATGTATGCATGCATGTATGTAACGACTACCGGATTTACACAGGTCACTCAGCTAGGAATAGCACTTACTTGGAGCTTTCGACAGACCTCCGTCTGTCTTCTTCAGCGGTGGTGTTGCTACTGGGTGAACTGGAGTTCAGTGCACACGACCACGGGTCGAACCCTGGTCATGTGACTGAACGATGAGGGTGTTGTACACCGATGGCAAGGTGTGTCTGCCCCGGTCCCGGTTGAGTGTGGGGTTGTTGGTGGCAATATGTATAGCCTCCTTCACCCCACCCTGAAACCATCTACTGTCATGGTCGAGAACGCTGATGTTTGTAGGCATACATACATACATACATAGATGCATGTATGTATGCATGTATGTATGTATGTATGTATGTATGTATGTATGTATGTATGTATGTATGTATGTATACCTACCTACCTACCTACCTACCTACCTACCTACCGACCTACCTGTCTCATCAACCCCAACATAAACGACCACCTGACCAGATTTGTTTCAAAAAGACGGCTCCAGCTGCTCGAAACTAACGCCGTGTGTCATACGTACTACCCACACACGTATCCAAACCATTGTTCTCTTTGTGCATTTCACACAGACACAGTTTCGCATGCTCTGAATGGTTGTCGGGCCTTAAAAGGCCTGTACACTCAGAGGCATGATAGGTGTGTGGACATTATCAAAAAGGAACTTCAAAAACATCTGGTGACTGAATTTGTTGAAATGTTTCACAACTACATTGTTCCCATTTACAACAACGCAAATCAGTATAAACCTGACCTTTGTCTCATCGATCATAGCAACTCAAAGGCTTTCATTGTCGAAATTTCCAACCCCTTTGATCCATTTCTTCAGTTATGCTATGAAGAAAAGTTTCAAAAATACATGCCTCTTTGTTTTTCATTGAGTGAGGCAGGGTTTGATACAAAAGTTATCACTATCGTTATTGGGTCATTAGGAATTGTCCACAAACATGTGGTTCCAGGCCTTTGCCTGCTCGGTTTGTCCAAATATAGGAGCAAAAAAACTGGCAAAATACTTGAGTATGTCAGTAATGATTGGGTCAAGGCGTGTTTGGGTGAGACGACAGTTCCCCAGGAACAGGCAAGAGCCCTAAATCCATGCAAAGAAAAGAAGAGAGAAAAATGGACTCACTGACAGTGAGAACGCGAGATGAATAGAGAAGAATAAGGGGAAAGAGAGAGAGAGAGAGAGAGAGAGAGAGAGAGAGAGAGAAAGGGGGGGGGGGGAGAGGGCATAAAACAGAAAAGTGTCCCTCTTTTAAAACATACCTTCTGGACCACGACTGTGTCTGTTGTTGGTGTTCTGAACAGTTATGGACAAGGTTGCATAACTGTAGTTATCACAAAGTTTGCAATAACAATGATTGATATGTATGTATGTATGTATGTATGTATGTATGTATGTATGTATGTATGTATGTATGTATGTATGTATGTATACCTACCTACCTACCTACCTACCTACCTACCTACCTACCTACCCTTCTACCGACCTACCTGTCTTCCTATATACCTGCTTACACACACACACCACACACACACACACACACACACACACACACACACACACACACACACACACACACACACATCTCTGTTTCATTCTTTCTCTCTCTCTCTCTCTCTCTCTCTCTCTCTCTCTCTACGCAACACACACACACACACACACACACACACACACACACACACACACACACACACACACACACACACACACACACGCGCGCGCGCGCGCGCGTGTGTGTGTGTGTAAAGGTTGTTCTGCACAATTGGTAGCCGCTGACAATGCTTGGGTTATTGAACAGCAGAGTTGACCACTCAGACTGTTCCATATCGTTTGATCTCCCTTGCATCCTTAAACGGATTCTCAAGCATAGGCTCAAAGATTGTCCCCTACATTTTATACTGTTTGCATAATGTTTTTAGTTTTTCAGCAACTTTTTTCCCTCTCCACACTTTCCTTTTGTTTTATTTACTATCTTTC
>CM065724.1:18242732-18245232 GCA_033310375.1 Conus canariensis | reverse complement strand
TTTTAGGAAGAAAACGAACTTAAAGGGGTATGGATTTCAACACTATCTCAGTGGTTCGAATAACTCTACATGTTTTATTTTCCAAAAATAGTTGTAAGCTGGAGGAGATGGAGAATGGAAGACAGAGAGAGAGAGAGAGAGAGAGAGAGAGAGAGAGAGAGAGAGAGAGACAGACAGACAGACAGACAGACAGACAGACAGAGAGACAGAGACAGACAGACAGACAGACTGATAGACAGACAGACAGACAGAGATCAAAGCAAAATATTAGAAAGACAAGACTAGAACCACCACAAAGAGCCTAGAAAACCTCTATAACTTTCACACGTAACAGAAGACACAAAGATTCTGAGTTGAAAAGTCTGTTCACTGATTCAGAACACCTCAAGGAATTACAGTGTCCGTGCGTGCATTTCGAGGGTGAAAGAAACCCACAGCAAGTCTCACAAATTACAGGAACACTGGACTTAAAATACAAAATACTTTGGCAACATCCTAAGGGACGGCTGGGTAGGGGAGGAAAATCGATGCCAAACACTTCGCAGACAGCCAAGGGAAACAATCGGCTTTCTGTGTGGAGGAGGCAAGAGTCCTGAAAAGAGGTCAGATAAGTCAAAGCTTAGTCCAAAGATACAAAGGGAACAGGAGTCGTATCTCGCCTCGCCTTCCTTCCATTCGTTTATGATGGAGTCCCATTTGTTCGGGCAGGAAACGAAAGTTTTTGTTGGAGAATTGTTCAGACTAGTGCACCGTCACAAGTAACCACGAATACCAGCTTCTTCCTTTGCCTTAGCCTACACATTCAAGTCAAGTCAAGTCAAGTCAAAATTTTATTTATAGATGGAAACATTGAATAAGCAGCATATCTGCTTTTTTACATCAAGCCATCTATGAAAAAAAAAAAAGAAAAAAAAAACCAAAAAAAAAAACAACAACAACAACAACAACAAAAATCAAATCGTGTACAATGCCTTTCATCAAAAGAAAAGTAAACATACCGTCTTACCCCCTCCCCTCTCCTCCCCTTTTCCCCACTCACTCCCATTCACGTAAAAGGCATCAATGCTCATTGCCGCCCCTATGGTTACATTCACGAAGTGTATATCTTTACCAATGTATTTCTTTTCTGCACAGGATGGACATTTTTTCAGTATGATATGTGGTTAACAATTCATGAGATAATCTTTCAATTTTTTCTTAAATGTGTTTTTGTTTTTTATATTTTTTAAGGGTTTTGTGAGTTTATTCCACAGATTTCCACCTGAATATACAAAACTGGATTTGTATAAATTGTTGCGTGGTCTAGGAATGGACAATAAATGATTATGTCTATGGCAATTGACTCTAAATGTTTCTGTAATCTTTTGGGGAGCTGTTCCATTAACAAGCTTGAGTGTTTCAGAACTGAAATTTTCACATCAGCTGCGAAAAGTGGTGGACAGATTGCCAACACGTGAACAGTAGGTAGACGCAGAGACAATCAGACCATCAGGAAGTGATGGATGCCATCAACGTGTGGAACGGAATTCCATCTAGCAAAAGGAAGAGGATACTAATCCTGTCTCTTCTACATTTTCGCTTGCTCGTAAGTATTCACGGAACGATATTGTCAGGGAATTGTACGGGCTTCAGGTGTCCATTCCCTCTCGCTTGCACTGCTGGTATGTACATTCTCAAAGCAAGAGGATTACTGTTTAAGAATCTTGAATAATAGAAGCTTTTTTTCTTACCTCCTGTACATTGTGTTTCTGGTTGGCTTTGTGCTGGTCCTCCTTGCAAGACACAGTAAAGCAAGAACATACGTTCGGCGTTTATTTTCGTAGTCATTCGCAGACAGAAATGAAAGTGGCACTGAATTATGGCTACGCGCTATTATCACGGAGAACTGTTTTTCACACTTAAAAAGTTTTTTATGTACGTAAAACTGCCTCTCTCTCTCTCTCTCTCTCCACACACACACACACACACACACACACACACACACACACACACACACACACACACACACATACACACACATTCACTGTCTCTCTCTCTCTCTCTCTCTCTCTCTCTCTCTCTCTCTCTCTCTCGTTGGTATGGATGACATGTTACACAAAGCATGCACCTTCAGCGAAGATGGAGTATAACTGCCTTAATGGCGGAATTAAAAACGGTCATACACACAAAACTCCACTCCCTTTGTTGGGAAGATGAGAGCAATACTTGCCTGTCCACACAGGGAGTGTCACAGGAGTATCAGCCTGCGTACGCGGAAGAAAAAAATATATTCGTTTCCAAGGCGCCGTCGTTCTCCAACGCACACTCCTCCGTCTCCACCAAATCTGCTCAAAAGCAGACATGAATTGGGCTGTACAAGCCAATGCAACTCGACAAAGAAGGAAAACGAGAAAAGCTCACAATCCTGTCCCCACTTCGACCTCTGCGCTTTTCTTTATGGTTGTGTGCTATTTTGTGTGTGTTGTGTGTTTTTTTTTTTTTTTTCTTTTTTTTTTTTAAA
>CM065724.1:18232732-18237732 GCA_033310375.1 Conus canariensis | reverse complement strand
AATATATCCCGGCGTCAACCAGGCCCGAGAGATACAGGCACCTGCAGTGTTGGTGAGGAAATTTGAGCAACACTCTCAGAAACGCATCCATTAAGTGGATGAAACTCGACTGTGTGGTCCCAGTCTTCCCAACTGAGTCCGCAGCAAACTCAACTCTGGGTAGGAGCCGGTCGGGGCAAAAAACCCACATGACTCTGATGGGATTCGAACCCACGACCTCCCAGCCGGGAGTCCGCGACGTTAACCACTTCGCCACGGCGGCTGGTATTATAGCATGCATTCTGTTAGGGTACCATTATAGCATGCATTCTGTTAAGGTACCATTATAGCATGCATTCTGTTAGCGTACCATTATAGCATGCATTCTGTTTGGGTACTATGGTACTCGGGGTGCACACTGGCAGAATGAATGATCGCTATAAACTGTTCGAAATGATAAACATTCGTTTCCTGTGATAAGCTATATCTCCCAGACAGTCAGAATTATCCAGTCAGAATTATGCAGTCAGACGCCAGTGGAACCGGTGTGGTATGGAGGGGCAAGAGGGGAGGTGGAAAGGATGGAAACCTTGTTGAGCATGATATCTTCCCTTCCCCACACTGTTAGCTGATGTGTTCTGAGCTGCCTCTGTGTGTGTGTGTGTGTGTGTGTGTGTGTGTGTGTGTGTGTGTGTGTGTGTGTGTGTGTGTGTGTGTGTGTGTGTGTGTGTGTGTGTGAAAGGTCTGTGAGGAGCCAGATATAGTAATCCGGACAGTCCAGGATCAGGGAATTAAAGGAGGGAGGGGATAGAAAGGGCGTATGAGGAAGAGAGGGGTAAAATCACAAGGACAATTTTAAATCAGAGATACGAACAAGCGAAAACCGAATCCTACGATAAAGGACTCGACTCTTTTCAACACAAGATCACAATCTAATATTAAGCCAAGGGGATTTTCTTTAAAGGTTAAGGAAATTGCATAGAGGCAGTGTGATCTCCTTCATGTTGGGATTAAGAGGCACAGCCTTTCTCATTCTAGATGGTACCCAAAAAGCATTTTATTCATTTAATTTCAACATGTTTCTTTAAAGGGTGCATGAACGTGCATGTGCACACACAAACACAACGCAACACAACACAGCACAACATACACACAACACAGCACAGCACAGCACAGCACAGCACAGCACAGCACAGCACAACACAACACAACACAAACCCACACACACACACACACACACACGCGCGTGCGCGCGCGCCACATTAGCATATTCTCTCCCTCTCTGTCTGACTGACTAGGACCAAACAGAGAAAAGCATCTTCATGCTTATCTATTACCCTTGGGAATGAAGATTATCAGTCAATCAGTCAATCTCTCTCTCTCTCCTCTCTCTCTCTCTCTCTCTCTCTCTCTCTTATATATATTCTATATCTATATCTATCTAATATAATATATATATTATGTGTGTGTGTGTATGTGTGTGTGTGTGCGTGCGTGCGTGCGTGTGTGTGTGTGTGTGTGTGTGTGTGTGTGTGTGTGTGTGTGTGTGTGTGTGTGTGTGTGTGTGCAGAGAAAGAGAGTGTCAAGAGAGAGAGAGAGAGAGAGAGAGAGAGAGAGACTGACTGATTGATTGATTCATAATATTTATTCCCAAGGACAATAGATAAGCAAGAAGATACTTTTCTCAATTTGGCCCTTATCCCTCAGAGAGAGAGAGAGAGAGAGAGAGAGAGAGAGAGAGAGAGAGAGAGAGAGAGAGAGAGAGAGAGAGAGAGAGAGAGAGAGAGAGAGAGGCTAAATCATCATTCCGTTTTGTTTTTTTCTTTCTTTCTTTTTCTGTCCCGTCTTCTGTGCCGCCTTAGTGTCACTGACATCATCATTCCATTCTATTCCCAGCTGACTCACAAGACAGGCTGTAACGATGGTGATCACAGCAAAGGGACATGTCGTTTTCTTCAATGTCTTTTAGAAGAAATATACATCGATCTCTGTAGCTTGTGATAGACTCTGGCAGCGGAGGGAGATCAGTTTGAACGCTCACTTCCCGTTGAAGTGTCCGTTGCTGCTGTCTGTGATCTTTGGAAATCACTTCTCAAGACAATCTGTAGCAAAGGCTCTGTATGTATGGATTCCTGTAGCTTGATACACTCTGGCAGCAGAGGGAGGAGATCAGACTGACCACCCACTTTTTTATGTGTCTGTTGCTGTCTGTCATCTTTGGAAATCGAAGGAGATCGTCACGTGACGATGTCAGAAGTCATACAGAAGGAGCAACAGCAAGACCATCTGCACGACACTGAGCATTGGCTGGCTCAGGCCTGTTTGCGACAGATAGGATCCTATGATCAGTGCAGTCATTGTAGTCATGCAGTCACAGGCAGCCAGTGACCTTTCCTAAGAAATCGTGCAGGATGAGGGATGGAGGAGAACGGGAGGGGGGGGGGGGTAGGATATGGATGGATGGATGGAGAAGAGGTAAGGGGGAAAGAAGGGAATGGGGTTTTTCGGTATTTTTCTTCCCTTCTCCACACGTTAGCTGCAACATTCTGGGCCTCCTGCAGAGTTTTAATGGTGTGTGTGTGTGTGTGTGTGTGTGTGTGTGTGTGTGTGTGTGTGTGTGTGTGTGTGTGTGTGTGTGTGTGTAAGGCTTGCAGGGAGACTAAATCCAGTCACAGCAAGATCAGAGGTGCAGTGATGCAGAGGGGTAATGTAAACATGACAAGCTTTATTCAGAGAAGTGACCAAGTGAAAAAAGATTCCCGCAGCAAAGAAGGACACGACTCATTATAAAGACAAATTACAAATCGCAACCAATATTCAAAAGGTGTCTCTTTGCAGCTTGAGGACTGTCATTGTCGCTGTTGGCAAAGAAGCATTTCCATTATTTAATTTTGAAATATTTCTGTACAGCATGCATACACATGCGAACACACATATTCACGTGTACGCACACGCATGCACACACACTGAAAGTTAAACACAGGTACACAAGTGCACTAACAAATTTTATTAAACCAACGTTTGGCCTTTCTCAGGGAATACATACACGTGAGCGCACGCTCACTAACACCTATGTATATAACACATCAGTAATGGTAGAGAAAAGAAGTGCATGCTACCACTTCTTTCATCAGAGATTTAAATCATAACAAACAAGATGCAAAGCATATAAACGTACTCCCAGTTTATCCTGAATACGTGTGAGATATTCCATAAAGAGGAAAAACCGTCTTGGGCTGGTGTAACCGTTAGTAATGGATATTCTGGTAAACATCGGCCATCATCTGTGACCTATAATGAACATACCTACATATTTTCAGAAAGATCGACAAAGTGCTTTCTGAGATATTCCATAAAGAAGAAAAACCGTTATGAGCCGTTATAGCCGTTAGTAACGGCTATAACGGTAAACTAAACATCGGGCATCATCCGTAACCCATAGTGAACATACCTGCTAATTTTCACAAAGATCGGTCAAGTACTTTCTGGGATGTTCCATAAAGAAGAAAAACTGTCACAGGCCGTTACAGCCGTTAGTAACGGTATAACGGTAAACAAAACATCGGGCATCATCCGTACCCATATGAACATACCTGCTAATTTTCACAAGATCGGCAAGCACTTTTGGATTTTCATAAGAAAAACCGTACAGGCCGTTACAGCCGTTAGTAATGGCTATAACAGTAAACTAAAACATCGAGCATGATTTGTGACCCATAATGAACATACCTGCTAATTTTCACAAAGATCGGCCATGTACTTTCTGAGATATTCCATGAAGAAGAAAAACCGTTACAGGGCGTTACAGCTGTTAGTTACGGCTATAACGTAACCTGAAACATCGGGCATCATCCGTGACCCATAATGAACATACCTACAAATTTTCAGAAAGATCGGCCAAGTACTTTCTGATATATTCCATAAAGAAGAAAAACCGTTACAGGCCGTTACAGCCGTTAGTAACGGATATAACGGGGTAAACTAAAACATCGGGCATCATCCGTGACCCATGATGAACATACCTGCTAATTTTCACAAAGATCGGCCAAGTACTTTCTTAGATATTCCATGAAGAAGAAAAACCGTTACAGGGCGTTACAGCCTTTAGTAACGGTAACCTAAAACATCGGGTATTATTCGTGACCCATAATGAACATACCTACATATTGTCAGAAAGATCGGCCAAGTACTTTCTGAGATATTCCATAAAGAAGAAAAGCCGTTACAGGCCGTTAGTAACCGTTATAACGGGGTAAGCTAAAAACATCGGGCATCATCCGTGACCCATAATGAACATGCCTACTAATTTTCAGAAAGTTCGGCCAAGTACTTTCTTAGATATTTCATGAAGAAGAAAAACCGTTAAAGCCGTTAGTAACGGTTATAACGGTAACCTAAAACATCGGGCATCATCCGTGATCCATAATGAACATACCTACAAAGTTTCAGAAAGATCGGCCCAGTAGTTTTGTCTGGAGCGAGTGGAACACATTTTGATCACGGACGGACGGACACACACACACAGGATTTCTTCGTTCCCATTCTAAAGTACTCCCTGTTCTATAAGAACTTGGAGTACAAAAAGGGCGGAGAAGACTATATGCAACAACAATTAAAAGTTAAGAACATACATTATAAAACTAACTAGCAATCTATGGTCACATTATTATAAAATTAACTGGCAGTCTATGGTCACATTATTAACCCACCGTCAAATCAGAAATATTTATATTGTCTGTTCATAAGCCATTTATTTGCTGGATCGGACACTTCAGGGGACACGGTTAATAGTGTCTGTGGTCCTGTGGCATCAAATAGAGATATAGTGCAGTCTACAATTCTATGGTGTTCTCAATACCAAGGGTTAAAAAAATGGAATCCAACAGCACCTCAGAGCAGCCATTGAAAGATAGAAGTGAAACCAAAAGAAAATATAGTGGAGAAATAACTTGCTGAAAAACTAATATCATGTATAAGATATAAGGGTAGATCTTTGAGCCTATGCTTGAGTATCCATTTAA
>CM065724.1:18217732-18222732 GCA_033310375.1 Conus canariensis | reverse complement strand
GGATAGCCCCACACTGCACAGAAGACGAGGGAGAGGGGGCAGGAGGAGATGGAGGTGGAGGAGAGACGTAGATGCACAAGATTAGGTTTTACACGGTAATGTGACCGAGTGATAACAGAATCCCGGAACAAAAAAAGGGCCATACCTTGTTTTAAAGATCGCAATTCAGTATTAAGCCGGAGGGCGTTTCTTCACAGATGAAGGAAATAGGACAAAAATTTAATGCTGAGTCGTTTCGCGATAGAATCCAGAGATGCAGCCTTTCTCTTTGGTTGCAGCTCCCACAGAAGAATTAAAAAAAAAAAATTACATTTCAACAGATTTCTACAAAGTGTGCATGCATGAGTACGTATGCGCGTGCATGCCCGCGCGTGCACACACACACACACACACACACACACACACACACACACACACACACACACAACAAATGCGCACGCACGCACACACACACACCACACCACACACACACACACACACACACACGCACGCACGCACGCACGCACGCACAAGCGCGCGCATACACACACAAATACGTACACATACATAAACGCACGATGTTTTTATGTAAACATACTTACACAAGATCCGCAATTAATTGGCATCTCTCTCTCTCTCTCTGTCTCTCTCTCTCTCTCTCTGTCTCTCTCTCTGTCTCTCTCTCTCTCTCTCTCTCTCTCTCTCTCTCTCAATACACATACACACACTTAAACATTCAAATGTTTGAAAAAGAAATGCATGCAACAAGTGTACTGATGTTTTTTCTATGAATACTTCGGCCTTTGTTCTTTCCAAGTCTAAATGATACTAGATATAAATATATATATATCTACACACACACACACACACACACACACACACACACACACACACACACACACACACATACACACACGTGTACACGCACACACACACACAGACACACTCACACACGCACGCACGCACGCAAGCACGCACGTACGAACGCAGACACGCACGCACACGCACACGCACGCACGCACACCACACACACACACACACACACACACACACACACACACACACACACAATATATATTTCTATATATGTACACGCGGTTTCATTTTGTCTGAATACAGCTCCTGTTTCTAAAAATCTCACAGGAAGTGTAGCATCACAGATCGTTTGTAATCCTTCCACTGGCTCTGAGGCTGCGCTTTGCCAGTTTAATTTTAGATAACTGCTTTTGAAAAATTCAATGTCTTGTTGCTGCGTCAGTAGGTGGATATAATTTCTTTTTCTGAAAGCACACACAGACAGACAGACAGACAGACAGACAGACAGACAGACAGACAGACAGACACACACACAGATACACACACAATCACACACACACACACACACACACACACACACACACACACAAACACACACACACACACACAGAGAGAGAGAGAGAGAGAGAGAGAGAGAGAGAGAGAGATCTATATTTATATCTTTGTCTCTCTATCTATCTATCTATCTATCTATCTATCTATCTATTTATCTATCTATGTTTATCAATCTATCTTCCATCTTTATAACAAAATCAGCATGCTGTGTGAAATAAAGGAAAAATAGACAGAAACAAGCATGGATCCCTGTGGGAGTCACACAGGAGACATGGTTACAGAAGGGACATTCTGACAGCTCTCTTCTATGATCTAGATCGTAAGTAAGAACTAAACATCTGAAGAACTGTTGCCCCAAGACGTTTCTCTTGCATAGAATCATCGGATATAGTCAGGAAGAGTAGGTTAAGCGCTGCTGTCCCACAGACGACTGCCAAAGTGTTCACCACTAGCCTCACAATAACCACAGTTTCTTCCTTCCATGAAATTGCTGGCGTCCAGTCCTCCACATAACGTGCGGCGCATGTAAAAGGAAGGTGATAAGAAGAGAAATCAAATGATGACTTCACAATGTGTCTTTTATATCCTCTGGCAACGTCTTTTGGGCGAGGGTGTACGTGAGAGCCACTGGTTCAATGATAATGTCGAGCTCTTTCTGTGGGTCCAGTATGTATCCTAGCTGATATTGCGGACAGAGATTCCATGTGAGTCATGTTTTCAGTGGCAGTCTAGGTGCAAAACATTACCACGTTCTGTGCGTTACTTCTCCTTGAGTTTGGAGTAGACAGCCTGTGTCATTCAACAGAATCGATGTTAAGCTCTTTTGACGAATCCATTGAAGTTGGTGCCATTCGTCCCCATGCTGAATTTACGGAGATGCAGCGTCCCCCTGACCAGCTTTTGTAATCGTCCCCTGACCAAGCTTTTGTAATCGTCCCCCTGACCAGCTTTTGTAATCGTCCCCTGACCAGCTTTTGTAATCGTCCCCTGACCAGCTTTTGTAATCGTCCCCTGACCAGCTTTTGTAATCGTCCCCTGACCAGCTTTTGTAATCGTCCCCTGACCAGCTTTTGTAATCGTGGTTCTGTAGGCCAGAAACAGCGGGAAAGCAAGGGCGTGGCACGTGGTCGTGGACCATCGCCCAGTGAACTTCTGCACTGTGGACTTTCACCCTGCGATTCACACTGTTTCCACGATGGTACAAATGTAAATGTGAATGTTCAGTGATTCTGCCCGACCGCAAACACACACAGTTACTGTAATTCACTGAGTCCCCTGTATGGTGCGGGCCATTTTTCCTGGTTGTCATGAACGAATGAGAAAGTTTGATTCAAATTCATTGGCGAGTTTTCAGGTTGCCCATGCGGTACAGCCCCAATGACAGTGGAACACTTCCTGCAGGACTGTCCCACACATGAAAAGCTAAGGGCAGAGACCTGGCCTGCCAACACACCGATGAGGGTAAAGCTTTATGGATCACTGGAGGGCCTCCGCCGTATAGCAGCCTTCGTCAGTGCCTCTGGGGTTCTTGTCTGAGTGTGTGAAGAAGAGAAGAAGAAGAAGAAGAAGAAGAAGAAGAAGAAGAAGAAGAAGATTTTAATTATGTAGGAAATCGTGCTGTCGAAGTCGTGTTTGTGTCTTGTTGCACGTTGGGGGGGGGGGGGGGGGGGGGGAGGGGAGTCGGTGAGATTTCTGTTTGTTTCTTTCCCCCTTGCATCCTCAGATGATGTTTTCTATACCAGTATTACACCCACCCAAACAGGTAGCTGGTGACACAAGCGTACACATGCATGTACACATATACACGCATGCGCACGCGCGCGCGCACACAGGCACACGCACAAACAGATGAATACTGAATTACAACCGGCCACTGATCACATTCCTCTATTGACACGCACACAACACGGACAGACAACCAGACAGACAGACAGACAGACAGACAGAAGAGAGAGAGAGAGAGAGACAGACAGACAGACAGACAGAGAGAGAGAGAGAGAGAGAGAGAGAGACAAACAGACAGACAGACAGACAGAGAGAGAGAGAGAGAGAGAGAGAGAGAGAGAGAAAACAGACAGACAGACAGACAGACAGAGACAGAGACAGACAGACAGAAGGACAGACAGAGAGAGTAGTGTTTGTAAGGATCAGGCGAACACTCTCAGGGGGAAATGATTCAACCGGTCATAAAAACGCTATAAACTAGTGACATTGTTTGACATTTGAAGCAAACGTTTTCATGCTGACAAGCGGCAATAGTGTCACGTTACGATTGCGACCGTTGACGATCATGATTACGCACGTGTGTGTGTGTGTGTGTGTGTGTGTGTGTGTGTGTGTGTGTGTGTGTGTGTGTGTGTGTGTACGAGAGAGAGAGAGAGAGAGAGAGTGTGTGTGTGTGTGTGCGTGTGTTCGTGTGCGTGCGTGCGTGCGTGCGCGCGCGCGCGTGTGTGTGTGTGTGTGTAGTGTTGTGTATGTGTATGTATGACAGAGAGAGAGAGAGAGAGAGAGAGAGAGATAGAGAGAGAGAGAGTATGTGTGTGTGTTTGTGTGCGTGCGTGTGTGCGTGCATGTGGGCTCGCGTGCGCGGTTGTGTGTGTGTGTGTGTGTGTGTGTGTGTGTGTGTGTGTGTGTGTGTGTGTGTGTGTGTGTGTGTGAAGAACTTTTATTCGATTTTAAGTCCGGGTCCCGTCTTCCTTTCCTTTCCGCCTCTCTCTTCTCCCTATTCCCCATTTCCCTGTCTCTCTATCTTCCTAATCCTGCTCCGGTTTCAACCATTTTGTGGAAGTGCACTCTTGTGTGTAAGTTGCCTTGACATTTGTCATGAGTATTGTATTCCCTGTGTTGTGAACATTGTTATTCCTGTAGCAGTACTTACTCAACGGTTTGTGTGTGTGTGTGTGTGTGTGTTTTTTAAACTTCACTGAGAGAAAGATACGAAAAAAGTATTTGTGCTTATTCTTTTATCTTTTACTCCCTCCCTCCCTCCCCCTCTCTCTCCCTCTCTCTCTGAATTGTGTGCTTCTCTACTTTTCTGTTTCTACATGTACTGTACTGATCCGGGTAATGGTGTTATGTAACCCTGTCTTTTGGGATTTATCCTGTCCGTAACTTAATCTATCTCCACACACACCACACACACACACACACACACACACACCACACACACACACACACACACGCACGCACGCACGCACGAATGTATGCTTTTTTTTTTTTTTTTTTGGTCTGTCTGTCTGTCTGACTTTTTATTCTGTTCTGTCCTGTCTAACTCTTCTGTCCTTTGTTTTTACACTCTGCTTTTTGCGTCTCCCCTTTCCCGTCATCTCCTCTCTCTCTCTGGTACTCCCTCGCGTGCGAGTGCAAGTTGCCTGTCCCTCTCACTCCTGGGTTCTACCTGTCTTTCTGTTTGTCTGTCTGTCTAACTATCTACCTTCAACCTACGTATCTATCTATCTGTTTGTCTCTCTGTCTGTCTACCTATCTGTCTGTCTGTCTGTCTCACACACATACACACACACACGCGCGCGCGCGCGCCACACACACACACACTCGCACGCACGCACACACACACACACACACACACACACACACACCACACACACACACACACACACTCCCCCTGCCTCTCTGGTACTCCTTCGCGTACG
>CM065724.1:18202732-18212732 GCA_033310375.1 Conus canariensis | reverse complement strand
GCGGATCAAATACATCTTAACCTACATCGTTCCTAGGCCCCTCCCCCCCCCCCCCCACTTGGAGTCCAACCCCCTTCCCTCCCCCTCCCCCCTCCACCCCCACCCATCCTCTCTCTCCCCCTGCACGGTGTGAACGTGCAAGTGACAGGCAGGCGGTAGGTGTCAATCGATAATCAATCAGACGATCTCTCTGTGGTGGTCCGTTCTGTGCCGCATCCACCGTCAGTTTCACTGCTGTTGACAAACGGTCGGCAATGCCGGCATCGATTTCTCGTGAAGCCAGCAGTTGCCGCTGCAGCCGTCCCCCCGTCAAGTTGGTGATGTCCCCTTTGTCTGACTGCCCTCCCCTTCCCCGCCCACTCCTCAGTGCACGGCTGTCCGATCAAAGATCGATCAGCCTTCAGGTGATCAGCCAGCATGGAGACGTCATTTAAACCCACAGTGGTTCCAGCATCGAGACGTCATTTAAACCCACAGTGGTTCCAGCATCGAGACGTCATTTAAACCCACAGTGGTTCCAGCATCGAGACGTCATTTAAACCCACAGTGGTTCCAGCATGGAGACGTCATTTAAACCCACAGTGGTGAATTCGCCAAGCGATCGTCGCTCGGTCAGTTGTGAAGGATGTGTATTATGACGAAAATCAAGACATTATTTCGTCATCAGTGATAGTGACGTGTTACTAACCCTACAAGTGGCGCAGCGAATGAATTCGTTTTCTATTGTCTGTTCAAAAACTAGATATGAACATTTCTGGTCAAAAATATCTCAAATCTCGCCACAACTTTTTAAACGAGTCACGTGACATGTTAGCTCTGGGACGTACAAAACAAAAGATTTCTGGATCTGTTTGCAGTCGCCTTCAACGATATTGTGGACCCCCACGTTACTTCTCTGGTGAACCAGTGACGAAACAGTCGTCACATATTATGCAGCTATGGGAAATTCGTAAGACATTTTGTACTTTAGGCCTACTGCACTTAACTCTATGAATCTTCCCTCAAGATCTTTCGGCAAACAAAGACAACACGTTTTTTTTCCTTTTCTTTTTTTAAACTTGTCTTAAAACAAAGAAAGAAACTTCACTGTGTTTATCTGACGGCTTTAATCTAGTCATTTAAACTTGATATTCTCCCCAAAACGATTCCAGCGTTTACTTTCCAGCGAAAATAGCCTAACTTCGAAAACAGCAATGGATCCAACTACCTCCAAGCCTTCCATAAATGTCCTACTGACGTCAAAAGAAAAAGCTGTGTAAAGACACGATTAGAACAACCATCGATTTTTCCGGAATTCTGAGGAAAATGGGCTATTTATGTAACAAACTGAGCACACTAAAACATCGTAAAAAAGTTAACGTTGGACTCCTGTGTCAACCACCTGCAGTGTGGGATGTCAACGTGTCAACATGAAGTGTAACAAGTCAGGGGTCATACTACAGACGCAAACTACTGGATCAGTGAAACGTCCCTAAGCAATATAGTGACATAGTGAACTCACAGATTAAATAAGACACAGTTGAACTTTTTGTGATATGAAACAGTTAAACAAAATGTGTAGCGAGCAGTGAGATCCTATCACGAATAGATTAATGTTGTGTAATTTGTAAAAGCGTCAACGTAAAGTCGGATGGATTCATTGATCCTATGACAGACAAAACGTTCAGAGACACGTGACATGTCCACAACAAATTGACAAGTCTGTAGGTCTCACGACAAACGGATCAATACTTTGAGACACGCGAAATGTCAACAAGAAACACAGCAAGTATGTAGATCCGGTAACGTACAGACCACTACTTTCGACTGTACGTTGACAAGAGGCGTAGCAAGTTTACACTATCTGCAACCAAACAGACCAAGTTTCAAGACATTGCAATGTCGACCAGAAGGGTAGCAAGCTTATAGATCCTATCAAAGGCCGATCCTGTGACCTTTCAAGAACACGAGCCCCACCGTTACATAACGCAGAAGTGCATTGCCGTGAGGGGTTATAGCTAAATCACCGGCCGAAGTCGTCCTTCAAGGACAGAAAGTGGACCAATGACGACTCTGCTGCCCCCGCAACACGCCATCAAGTACCACTGCAGGGAGTTCATGGATCATTTCGGCTTGGAAATAGTAACAGTGAAGCAGCAAAAGCTGCTTGGAGGCTTTGAAAACCCCGTTCATTGCACTGTTACTACGCTCTCTCCTGCCTGTGGTGTGGTAATCTGTCATCATGCTGTGGACAAACCGGCCATAGTGGGGTATCACGAGTCCATAAACCACGCCAGTGTGATCTGTGTTAGAAAGCTGAAGACAGCAGAAAAAAGCAGTGTTTGATCGTACTAAGGTAACTTTTACATCAGCCCACGTGACACCACAGTCAAGGCACGCAACGACCTGACGTCATCAGCTAACGGCACAGAAAGCTTTTAATCCTTCGACAGACCAGTTCTGCGTATGTGCAAATGTGGGATGAAGACCCTTTACACCTCATCTTTCCGTTCGGGAAGGTTTTGAGATACGAATGTTACCCTTCGGTGGAACTTGTACTAGATGGTGCGATTAACTATTTCCGGAACGTAAAGGACTTGTAAAACTTTTCCAGGAATGAGTTCCGGCACTGTGGAGACCAGGTGTGTGACTTGGCAGCATCGCAAAAGGCAGACACGCAATGAACAGACTTCTGCCCGATGTGAGAAATCTGCTGGACAACAGTAGTGCAGTGTTGGTGCAACAGGTCAGGATATGTGGACATCATTGTTACATTGTGCATAACGTCTCCAGGAAGTGTACTAATAACACTGTGTCTTTGGATTAACAGGAAAACTGACCTAACATTATATGTCAAAGTCTCAAACTACCCACGTGATACGACAAGAGCAGGGAATGACTTTATAGTGTGGACGATGAACTCTATAAGAGATTCAGTGAACTCGGCAGCAAGTGACGCAGTGATAACGACATAGTTGTCTCTCCATCAGACATAGCGCTCAGTGATGGCACTATAATACAGCAGTAAGAAGGGAAAAACCGACTGTGGCCTCTGTTGCAGAGCTGTTGTTTATAAATGTCAGGAAAACATGAAACTCCAAATAGAGTGAGTCTAAAACACAACAGTAGTGTAAGAAAGGGAGGGAGAGACAGACATTAACCCTAAAAAGTGTGAGACTGAAACAATATTTTAGAAAGGGAAGAGGAGAGACACACTAATGGACTGAGAATACAGCAGTTTAAGAAAGGGAGGAAGAGAGATTCACTAACTGCGAATGTTTGACAAACACAGTAGCAATTTAATAAAAGGAGGGAGACGCAAACTCTGAACAGAATGAGACTGAAGGACAGTAACAGAGTAGTTTAAGAAAGAGAGGGAGAGCGAGAGACGAACTCCGACTTCTGTGAGACTGAGAAAACACGGTAGTTTGTAAGACAAAACGGAGAGAAAAGTGGCAAACTGATACACGACTGTGGTGTAGGAAAGAGAGAAAGTTGACGTCATACACGACCGTGGTGTAGGAAAGAGGGAAAGTTGACGTCATACACGACTGTGGTGTAGGAAAGAGAGACAGTTGACGTCATACACGACTGTGGTGTAGGAAAGAGAGACAGTTGACGTCATACACGACTGTGGTGTAGGAAAGAGAGAAAGTTGACGTCATACACGACTGTGGTGTAGGAAAGAGAGAAAGCTGAAGTGATACACGACTGTGGTGCAGGAAAGAGAGAAAGCTGAAGTAGTAAACTCGTAATGTGATACTGAAACAAAATAGTCGTGTCAGAAAGAGACAAACTCTAACTCTAAACAGAGTGACAGTAAAGAAAAGTAGCTGTGTTCGAAAGAGACAGATTCTTACTCTGAAAAGTCTTGAAACCAATACACAGCTGTGATGTAAAGAAGAGACTGATTCGAACTCTTAAACACTGTGAGTTTTTGAAACAGAGCAGTGGTGTACAAAAGAGCCAGCGAGACATCTAGGCAGACAAGGTGGCAATGGTGAGACTGCCGATGTGTGCTCACCTTGCTGTTCACTATGGTGTTGCTGAGTTGTGGTTTACTGGCCAGTAACCGCTGGTCCCTGGCGGTGTGGTCGGTGGTGTTGCTGATGGTGATGCTGATGCTGATGACTTGCCAGGGATACTCTGGAACTTCGTCCCAGTCCACTGCCGCTGACGTATCCTACGAGATGGTGAGTGGTTCTTTTATAGTCATGTTGTGTCCGTGTGTCATTCATCACTCTTTCGTTTGATCTATACACATGGTCCTCCATTATCTCGGGCTCGTCCTTCTGGTAACTCCAACTTCTTCGAACACAGAATCAAACGTCGCGAGTTGAAAACCCACTGGAGCCAAGTAACACACACAGTGGCATTTTGGCAGTCTCATGTCACGGTCTTGTTGTTCTGGTGGGTTTCTAGTGTTTGATAGGGCCTTCCATCCAATTCTCTGGAGTGGCCATCCACATCTGCTGTGTCACATAAAGTGTGTGTGGTGTTAGACAGGTCCCCTGACTCCAGCCTCGTGGAATCGTCATCCCCTTCTGCCGTTATTTCCTGTAGTGGGTATGGACTGTAAACACGAATTTAACACACATGACACCCCCACTCCATCCGCTCACCCTGACACCCCCACCCATCCTCTCACCTTAAACACCCCCACTCCATCCGCTCACCCTAACACCCCCATCCTCTCTCACCCTAACACCCCCATCCATCCTACCTAACCCCCCACTCCCCACTCCATCACTCACCCCCACTCCATCCTCTCACCCTAACACCCCCACTCCATCCTCTCACCCTAACACCCCACTCCATCCCTCACCACCCACTCCATCCACTCACCATAACACCCCCACTCCATCCTCTCACCCTAACACCCCCACTCCATCCCCACCCAACACCCCCACCCCATCCTCTCACCCTAACACCTCCACTCCATCCCTCACCCCCACTCCACCCACTCACCCTAACACCCCCACTCCTCCTCTCACCCTAACACCCCACTCCATCCATCTCACCCTAACACCCCCACTCCAACCTCTCACCCTAACACCCCCACTCCATCCACTCACCCCCACTCCATCCACTCACCCTAACCCCCCACTCCATCCTCTCACCCTAACACCCCCACTCCGTCCTCTCACCCTAACACCCCCACTCCATCCACTCACCCCCACTCTATCCCTCACCCTAACACCCCCACTCCATCCTCTCACCCTAACACCCCCACTCCATCCTCTCACCCTAACACCAACCCCCACTCCATCCTCTCACCCTAACACCCCCACCCCATCCTCTCACCCTAACACCCCCACACCATCCTCTCACCCTAACACCCCCACTCCAATCCTCTCACCCTAACACCCCCACTCCATCCCTCACCCAAACCCCACTCCATCCACTCACCCTAACACCCCCACTCCATCCTCTCACCCTAACACCCCCACTCCATCCTCTCACCCTAACACCCCCACTCCATCCTCTCACCCTAACACCCCCACTCCATCCACTCACCCTAACACCCCCACTCCATCCTCTCACCCTAACACCCCACTCCACTCCCACCCTCACTCCATCCACCCTCCACCCTAACACCCCCACTCCATCCTCTCACCCTAACACCCCCACTCCATCCTCTCACCCTAACACCCCCACTCCATCCTCTCACCCTAACACCCCCACTCCATCCTACTCACCCCCACTCCATCCACTCACCCTAACACCCCCACTCCATCCTCTCACCCTAACACCCCCACTCCATCCTCTCACCCTACACCCCACTCACTCTCACCCTAACACCCCCACTCCATCCCTCACCCTAACACCCCCACTCCATCACTCTCCCCCCACTCCATCCCTCACCCACACCCCACTCCATCCCTCCACTCCTAACCCCCACTCCATCCTCTCACCTAACACCCCACTCCATCCTCTCACCCTAACACCCCCACTCCATCCCTCACCTACACCCCACTCACCCACCCCCACTCCATCCTCTCACCCTAACACCCCCACTCCATCCTCTCACCTCACCCCACTCCATCCACTCACCCTAACACCCCCACTCCATCCTCTCACCCTACACCACACCTCCCCCATCTCTCTCACCTAACCCCCACTCCATCCCTCACCCTAACACCCCACTCCATCCTCTCACCCTAACACCCCCACTCCATCCTCTCACCCTAACACCCCCACTCCAATCCTCTCCACCTAACACCCCCACTCCATCCTCTCACCCTAACACCCCCACTCCATCCTCTCACCCTAACACCCCCACTCCATCCTCTCACCTACCACCCCCACTACCATCCTCTCACCCTACACCCCCACTACCATCCTCTCACCCTGACACCCCCACTCCATCCTCTCACCCTAAACCCACCCCCTCAACACCCCCACTCCATCCTCTCACCCTAACACCCCCACTCCATCCTCTCACCCTACACCCCCACTCACCTACCTCACCCCACCCCCCCACTACCACACACATCCTCTCACCCTAACACCCCCACTCCATCCTCTCACCCTAACACCCCACTCCATCCACTCCCACTCCATCCCACCCTAACACCCCCACTCCATCCTCTCACCCCACACCACCTCCACCCTACACCCCACTCACCCTACACCCCCACTCCGCATCCACTGACCCCATTCCACCACTTCATCCGCTCACCCTAACACCCCCACTCCATCCTCTCACCCTAACACCCCCACTCCATCCTCTCACCCTAACACCCCCACTCCATCCACTCACCCCCACTCCATCCGCTAACCCTAAACCCCCACTCCACCTCTCACCCTAACACCCCCACTCCATCCCTCACCCATCAACCCCACTCATCCTCCACCCTAACACCCCCACTCCATCCTCTCACCTAACACCCCCACCCATCCATTCACCCCACTCCATCCCTCACCCTAACACCCCCACTCCATCCTCTCACCCCACACCCCCACTCCATCCTCTCACCCTACCCCCACTCCATCCCTCCCTAACACCCCCCACTCCATCCCTCACCCTAACACCCCCACTCCATCCACTCACCCTAACACCTCCCCTACCATCCTCTTCCCTAACACCCCCACTCCATCCTCTCACCCTAACACCCCACTGCATCCACTCACCCCATCCATCCTCTCACCCTAACACCCCCACTCCATCCTCTCACCCTAACACCCCACTCCATCCTCTCACCCCCACTCCATCCTCTCACCCCCACCTCCACTACACCTAACCACCCCCACTCCATCCTCTCACCCAACACCCCACCCATCCTCTCACCTAACACCCCCACTCCATCCTCTCACCCACCCCCACTCCATCCTCTCCCACCCCCACCATCCATCTCTCACCCTAACACCCCCACCCATCCTCTAACCCTAACACCCCCACTCCATCCTCTCACCCTAACACCCCCACTCCATCCTCTCACCCTAACACCCCCATCATCCTCTCACCCACCACCCCCCCCACTCCATCCTCTCACCCCCACCCCATCCTCTCACCCTAACCCCCACTCCATCCCTCACCTCACCCACTCCATCCTCTCACCCCAACACCCCCACACTCCATCCTCCCTAACACCCCCACTCCATCCTCTCACCCCCCCCCATCCTCTCACCCCCACCCATCCTCTCACCCACATCCCCACTCCTCCTCTCACCCTAACACCCCCACTCCATCCTCTCACCCTAACACCCCCACTCCATCCTCTCACCCTAACACCCCACTCCATCCTCTCACCCTACACCCCACCCATCCTCTCACCCTAACACCCCCACTCCATCCTCACCCTACACCCCTCCATCCCTCACCCTAACACCCCACTCCTCCTCTCACCCTAACACCCCACTCATCCTCTCACCCTAACACCCCCACTCCATCTCTCACCCTAACACCCCCACCCATCCCCACCCCACTACATCCCCATCCATCCCTACCAACCCCCACTCCATCCATCTCACCCTAACACCCCCACTCCATCCTCTCACCCTAACACCCCCACTCCATCCTCTCACCCTAACACCCCCACTCATCCACTCACCCTAACACCCCCACTCCTCCTCTCACCCTAACACCCCACTCCATCCTAACCCCCACCCTCACCCCCACTCCATCCTCTCACCCTAACACCCCCACTCCATCCCTCACCCTCACCCCCATCCTCTCACCCTAACACCCCACTCCATCCTCTCACCCTCACCCCCACTCCATCTCCTACACCCCACTCCATCCCTCACCCTACACCCCACTCCATCCTCTCACCCTAACACCCCCACCCATCCTCTCACCTAACACCCCACTCCATCCTCTCACCCTAACACCCCCACTCCATCCTCACCTACCCCCCACTCCATCCTCTCACCCTAACACCCCCACTCCTCCCTCACCCTCACCCCCACTCACCCTCACCCCACTCCATCCTCTACCCTAACACCCCCACTCCATCCTCTCACCCTACACCACCACCCCACCTCCATCCTCTCACCCTAACACCCCCACTCCATCCTCTCACCCTAAAACACCCCACTCCATCCCTCACCCTAACACCCCACTCATCCTCTCACCCAACACCCCCACTCCATCCTCTCACCCTACACCCCCCATCCCTCACCCTACACCCCCACTCCATCCCTCACCCTAACACCCCCACTCCATCCCTCACCCTAACACCCCCACTCCATCCTCTCACCCTAACACCCCCACTCCATCCTCCACCCTAACACCCCCACTCTCCACTCACCCCCACTCCATCCCTCACCCTAACACCCCACTCCATCCTCTCACCAACCCCACTCCATCCTCTCACCCTAACACCCCCACTCCATCCTCCACCCTAACCCCCACTCCATCCCTCACCCTAACACCCCCACTCCATCCTCTCACCCACACCCACTCCATCCTCTCACCCTAACACCCCCACACTCCATCCTCCACCCTAACACCCATCCTCCCACCACACCCCACTCCATCCTCTCACAAAACCCCACTCCACCCTAACCCACATCCCCACCACCATCCTCTCACCCTACCCCCCACTCCATCCTCTCACCCTAACACCCCCACTCCATCCCTCACCCTAACACCCCACCCATCCTCTCACCCCCCACTCCCCCCCACTCCATGCTCTCACCCTAACACCCCCACTCCATCCTCTCACCCTAACACCCCCACTCCATCCTCTCACCCTAACACCCCCACTTCATCCGCTCACCCTGACACTCCCACTCCATCCTCTAACCCTAACACCCCCACTCCTTCCTCTCACCCTGACACCCCCACTCCATCCTCTAACCCTAACACCCCCACTCCTTCCTCACACCCTAACACCCCCATTCCATCCACTCACCCTAACACCCCCACTCCATCCTCTCACCCTGACACCCCCACTCCATCCTCTCACCCTAACACCCCCACTCTTTCCTCTCACCCTAACACCCCCACTCCATCCACTCACCCTAACACCCCCACTCCATCCTCTCACCCTGATACCCGACTCCATCCTCTCACCCTGACACCCGACTCTATCCTCTCACCCTAACACCCCCACTCCATCCGCTCACCCTAACACCCGACTCGATCCTCTCACCCTGACACCCCCACTCCATCCTCTCACCCTAACACCCCCACTCCATCCGCTCACCCTAACACCCCCACTTCATCGACTCACCCCCACTCCATCCGCTCACCTTAACACCCCACTCCATCCGCTCACCCTAACACCCCCACTCCATCCGCTCACCCTAACACCCCCACTCCATCCACTCACCCCCACTCCAATCGCTCACCTTAACACCCCACTCCATCCGCTCACCCTAACACCCCACTCCATCCGCTCACCCTTCTCTTCTTTTTCTGATTAACCTCCTCCTCGGCTTTCTCCCCCTGCTCATTTTTTTTTCAACTGTAGCGTGAAACATTAGTGAGCATCTTAAGTTGTAAATTGTGGCAGCAAAAAGAAGCGATGGGAAGAGTCGTTTATCAGCCTACTGACCCAAGCAATAAAAAGTA
>CM065724.1:18192732-18195232 GCA_033310375.1 Conus canariensis | reverse complement strand
AGACTATAAACCGAGGTTCCGTGTGTGAACGCACACACAACATTTTGCACACACGTAAAATCCCATCACCAACTTTCGGAAGAGAAGGCCAGTTTGGCGGTTGGTATGGATGACACGTTACACATAGCATGCACCTTCCCCGAAGATGGAGTATGGCTGCCTTAATGGTGGGATAAAAAAAAAAAAACCGGTCATACACACAAAACTCCACTGCCAGTTTATACAGGCAGTGTCCGCAGGAGTATCAGCCTGCGTACAAGAAAGAAAGAAAGAAAGAAAGTCAGACTAATATTGCTTGACCTCTGTGCCTTTTTCCCCCTCCCTCTTTCTCTCCCCTTCTGCCCTGCCACTGTCCTTTTCTTTCTTTCCTGTCTTTCTCCTTCTGCGCACATGACAAACAGATCCCCCTCCTTCGCCTGCGATAAGAAGACGGATCTGGAGGGTTAGGTTCTCTTGGCTCATCGTGAGATGCAAAATAGTTTGTTTTTCGGTGTTCTTCATCTTTGTTTTGATTTCTCTGTTGTTCTCGTTGTCGCTTCCTTTCGTGTTTTATTTCTTCTTCTCTCCTTTTTTGAATTTTTTTTTTCTTTCATTATATATTTTTTTCTTTCTCATTTTGTTTCTTGGTTCTTTGTTTTCCTTTTTTTTCTCTATCGTTCTTTCTTTCTTTCTTTCTTTCTTTCTTTCTTCCTACTTGCACTCCTATCACCTTCCTCCTGCCCCCTACTTTTCTTGCTGGTTTCTTTACTTTCATTTCTGTCCATCGTTTTTTGTTTTGCTTTGTTTTGTTTTCTTGTTTTTCTTTCTTCAATTGTTTGTATCTTTTATTCTGTTTTTGCCGGTCCTTTTTCCTTCCTTTTTGATTCTGTTCACCGTTCACCTTTTTTATTTCCTTTATCCTGTCTTTCTTTCTTTCTTTCTTTCATTCTTTCTTTTTTCTTTCTTTCTTTCTTTCTTTTCCTTCCTTTCGTTGTTTCTTTTTACCTATCCAGCATTCTTGCTTGCTTCCTTCCTTCCTCTTCGTGCGTAATTTTTTTTTTCTTTATTTTTTGCTTCTTCCCTTCTGTCCGTCCTTCTTTCTTTCATTCGTCTGCACTTTCCAACCTTACTTCTTTTCTTCATCCTTTATTTCTTCTTTCCTTCCTTTCTCGTTCTCTTCGTCTTGTTTCTTGTTGTGTTCTTTTTCTTCTCTTTCTTGTCTTGAAGTATCTCGTTTTGTTCAGGAATAACACAGTGATAAAGATCAAATGGCAAGAGTAGATGGGAGACGGGGTCCTCATGGAGATATTCTGCAAGAAACATTTGCAGCCGGCGTCCTCTCCAGTCCTGTAATTGGCTAGTGAATAGGGCGAAGAGCAGACAACTCTGTTTTTATGTTCACCAGCATCCGGGTCTTTCAGTCACCAAACGTGTTCTTCAACTCCGTCATCGTGACATAAAACGTGAAGTACATTCACTGTTCGAGTTCCTTGTCTTGATACATGGCGATCTTTTCTTCCAATGTAACAGTTTGGGTCCTCTGTTATGTCTGCTACCACTACAATCTCCAGTGTCTGTTTATTATTTTATCGTCTCCCCTTCTTCTGTTCCCCTTCGTTAAGACATTTTCCTTACGAAATGAACACACAACAAACAAACAAGCACACAACAAGTGCAAAGTGACGTTATTTTATTTACAAAAGACACCACAAAGCTTCTGGATATTTCGGCGAAAGCGCCTTTTTCAACAAATACAGGACAAGAGATCAAAAACAATACTTCCCTTTCGCTTTCGCCGACATATCCAGAAGTTTTGTGGTGTCTTTTGTAAATGAAATCACGTCACTTTACACTTGTTGTGTGCTTGTTTGTTTGTTGTATGTTCCAGTGACGTTGCAGTCTGTTTCATCTTCTCACGTAATGAAACATATTCTTTTAGAGTGTTGGGACTTGCATGATGCGAGACGCAAACATTGTACAGCAGATTCCATGAAAATCTTGTTAAGAGATGTTCCGCCTGACGCGATCTTTGAATTCTTGAAAGAGATTAACATTTTTTCATCGGATCTAAGATTTTACAGTGGAATTTTGTTATTGTTTTTTTTTTTTTTTTTTTTTTTTAAACCAAATTTCGGGTGGGTTTTTAGAAGGTGTGTTATAAGAGTTGTGGGAATGAATGATATGTGAGTTGATTTTAACGTGGTGACAGCCCTGATATGGCCCCTTGCGGTCGGCTGGGCTATAAGCAACCTTACCTTACCTTACCTTACGTAACACAGCGGTCAGTTCCTCTTCCTTCCCTTTTCCTGGCTTCCCCATCCGCAGCTGCATCCTGCTCCACGAAAGTTTGTATCAACAGTGGCTACATACCTTTCTGCTTAAAAGAATGAAAACAACAACAACAACAACAACAACAACACAACAACAACAACAAACAAACAAAAAAAAAACCCCACACACAGAGAACTACTTAAGTTGCACTTTTCTTGCTTTATTTCTTTTTCCTTCTTTGTGTCAGTGC
>CM065724.1:18182732-18187732 GCA_033310375.1 Conus canariensis | reverse complement strand
ATGCCGTGCAGCGCAGAACGGTACAATGCATAAAATACAATGCGCATCATGCAACTCAATACATATGATACGACTTGGTGCAGTACGACACGACTCGATATGACACAACACTACGACAGAAGGCAATGCAATACAAGAAATGCAAGACAAGACAAGACAAGACAAGACAAGACGAGACAATACGCAGCAACACAGAACAATCAGTTGTTCGTCCGTCGAGTCGACGGAGACCAGTTCAGTCATCTTGAGGTTGGGAGGGATGAGACGATCTGTGGGTACACAGGTGGGTGATCAAGCCGATGCGTGCATGGAATGTGAAGTGACAGCTTGGACAGGGAATGTGGGAGACGTCCCCTTGATTGCGTGCGCGTGTTTTCCTTGCCTGTGTCTTTTGTTGCGCTGCAGCTGTCCTTTCTTCACATAAGCTGGCGCCTTTGTGGATAGAGCAGCGCCATCATAACAGTTTGTTCCCATGTGTCAGGTTGATGTTTAACGTTCTTATTAATGTTTCGAGAGTGTCTTTGAAGCGTTTCTATTGAATTCCATGGGAACGTATTCTTTGCTGCAGCTCACCACAGAAGAGTTTCTTGTGTAGCCGGTGGTGTGGCACGCGAGCTACATGACCTGCTCATCGAAGCTGAGGCAGCATCAGGATGGTGTGGATGCTCAGCGGGTCTGCTTGGTCAAGCACCTCTGTGTCCGGGATTTTGTTCCAACCATTTGATGTTTAGCAAACTTCTGAGGCAGGTTGTGTGGAAGTGATTCAACATCTTGGCATGCCGTTGGTACACTGTCCACTTTTATATGTGTAGTGGAGTGTGGGAGAACAACTGCTCTGTACATCTTCAGCTTGGTCTCTAGACTGATGCCTGTTCTATTCCAAACGTTGGTGTCTATTCTGCCAAAGGTTGAACTTGCTTTTGCAATTCTGACGCTCACTTCATCGTCGATGGTGACGTTCTGGGACATTGTGCTGCCAAGGCAAGAGAATTTTCTCTTCACAGAGAGTCTCACACCATTGACTGTGATGTTAGGCTCAGCCTAGGGTCTGCCTGGCGTGGGTTGATGCAGAACTTTCGTCTTCTTTGTATTTATGGTATGACCAAAGTTTGCGCATGCTACAGAAAACTTCTTAACTTCTTGATGCTGCGTCGCAAGTCAGTTTCTCAGCCAGCATTGAAGGTGCACTCATCATCAACCATAAAGTTCCCGATGATGTCTGTCATAACCTTTGTTTTTGCCGGGAACTTCTTGAAGATAAACAGTTTTCCATCTGTTCTGAATCTGATGTGATGGCTATGTCTCCTTCTCTGAAGGCGTCAGTCAGCATTGCAGAGAACATAATGCTGAACAGAGTGGGTAACAAAACACAGCCTTGCTTTACGCCATTTGTGACAGGGAATGGGCTAGATGTCTCTCCATTGTCCTGGATACGGGCCTGCATGCCATCATGGAATTGCCGCACCATAGAGATGAACTTTGGTGGGCATATCCGTATTCGGCCATGATCGTCCACAGTACCTCTCTACTGACGGTATCGAAGGCCTTGGTCAGGTCGACATAAGTGGAGAACAGGTTGGCATTTTGTTCCTGACATTTTTCTTGGAGCTGCCTTCTGCAAACATCATAATAATGGTTCCTCTTGCTTTCCTGAAGTCACATTGGTTCTCAGACAAAAGCTCTTGCTCAAGGTGCGTTATAAGGCGGTTCAGTAGATTCCTGGCAAATATCTTGCCTGCTGTTAAAGATGGTTGACACAAACTTGGATGTTCCCGTTACAATGAAACACAACACAACACAGCATAATAGAATATAATACAGTGCAGTACAGAACGATACATTACATATAATCTAATGCAATACAATATACCACATCGTACAACACAATACAATATAATACAACTCGACGCAATACAGCCCGACTCGATATGACACAACACTGCGACTGAATACACTATAATACAGAACAACATAGAACAGTGCAATGCAGTGTAATACAACACAATACAATGTAATACAACGCAATATAAGAAATACATGCAATATGGGACAATACAACACCACCCAATACAATAAATAAAACACAACACAACAAAACACAACATAATACACACAATAGGAATACGATTAAATGCATGTGACAATCCAATGTGATACAATACAAGACGAGACGATGTGAAATAATATGACATGACACAAATCAAAACTACACAATAACATAACAGCACAGCACAGCACAGCACAGCACAGCACAGCACAGCACAGCACAGCACAGTACAGCAGAGCAGAGCACAGCACAGCACAGCACAGCACAGCCCAACACAGACCAACACAGACCAACACATTGTCAATCTTTGTTCCTTCAGCATGCCAAGAACTGTAAAGTGCACGTGGTGAGCTGACCAAAAGGACCATATTCTCTAGGCGAATTCTGACGTGTGATGTTGTCCTCTGCCCAGTCTGATAGGTCCTAGTACCTCGCCGTGGTCCATCTGCCCGTCTCCTCCAACTCTTCGTCCCCCTCTACTCCCCCATATCCTCCTCCTCCCCCTCCGCCAGTGCAGTTTCCTGTCGTGACCAACAGACAGGCTTTCCTCCACCACCACCTCCTCCTCCCCTCCTCGCCATCCCTCTCCTTCCACCCACCCCCCACCCCCACCCCCACCCCCACCCTTACCGCCCAGTCCCCTCCGGCTGACAAGATCAATGGATATACTTTCCTCCCTGCTCTGATTATAATCTGATAACAAGTTTCCGCTGTCTTCCCTCTTTCACATTCTTTCTTTCTTTCTTTCCTTTTTGAATTTCGTGTGTGTGTGTGTGTGTGTGTGTGTGTGTGTGTGTGTGTGTGTGTGTGTGTGGTGTGTGTGTGTGTGTGTGTGTGTGTGCCCTTCTTCTTTCGTTTCTGTTTTTTTTTTTTTTTTTTTTTTCTGTTTTTTTTTTTTTTTTTTTTACTCCTATTTTTCTTATCCACCCACCTCTTTTTCGTCCCTTCTTCTTCTCTCTTCGTCTCCCCCCCCCCCCCTTTTTCTCCTTCTCTCTCTCTCTCTCTCCTCTCTCTCTCTCTCTCTCTCTCTCTCTCCTCTCTCTCTCTCCTCCTTTGCCGTTTTGTTTTTTTACTTCTGACTCTGTTTCTTGCTGTTTTTTTTTCTCTCTCCTTGTCTTCGTTCTTTACTTTCAGTCTTTCTTCCTCTGTTTTTTTCCTCGCCTTCTTTCATCCCTTCTTTGTTTCTTTTCTTCGTCCTTTTTCTCTCTCAATTCTTCTCTTACTTTCTTCAGCTCATTTTTTTCTTCCCTTTCTTTCTTAGATAACGTACTTTCTCGGGCATTACTCAGGCAAGACTCGTTCTGACTGGTGAATCCCTACACAGCTGACACACACCCATACTCGCGCCACTGGAGGTCCAACACCACAACGACCACAACGAGCGGTTTTATCAGGTAACGAAGAAGAAGCCACCCCACCGACGGAGACACCGCAATGCTGCCGAGTCAGTCTGGTCGTTTCGGGTTGATGCCGATACTGTGCTGTACAGCACTGCTGTGGTTCACTGCCTAGGTTGTACTGTACATGCCTGTCCACCGATGATTGCACAACACGTTATCTTCCTTCGATTGGGAGAGACAACTTTTCAGTACACCGTAATGTACTGTGCAACTGTACTGCCCTGTACTGACGTAGCTTATGCAAAACATGACCTACCAAACCCCTACCTTTTCTATCTCCCCCAACCCCCCCCCACCCCCACCCCCCACCCCCACATCCCGTCCCCCCTTCCATCTCTGTCTCTCCGTCGCCTTCATTATGGCAACATTTACTGCTTAGTCCTAGAGACAATGTAGAACTGACTCTCTCTGCAGTGACAACTGAATTCCGATAGTTTCCCGACCAATTACAAGGGAGCTGACAAAATTCGGCACATCACATGGCCTGATTTAAATATCATGAATAAAGAAAAGGGAGCAGAACGTTTTTAAAGGGTCAAAGTTCAGTTGTTTTTTTTTGTGGCATCAGTTATCGGATCAATGGGGCACCTAAGGCGGTGACTTCTTTTTTTTTTTTTTTTCCTAAGGCCGAAATCCACCTCTTCATTTTTTTTGGTGCTTCACATTGTCCTCTTCATCTGCCAAAAAAAAAGCGAAAAAAAAAAAAAAAAAAAAGCGAAAAAAAAAAAAACCCCAACAAAAAACAATTTCCACTACTTATTTTCCCCCCCTTTTTTTTTCCCTCCAACCAGTCTCTTACACACCATGCAATGCCTGTATGTTCTCTCAAATGGACATATTTTTGCTGATTTAAGTGTATTGGCGTTTGATACAAAGTGTCTGGGTTTGTTAATGTCCTAATGTGTGGTGTATCGGCACTCTCGCTCTGATAATGGTCAAAGTTCAGTTCATCCCTTTCTTAATTCAGCGTCTTTTCGTTTAAAATCCACCCCATCTTCAACAGAAAGCAAGTAACATTCTGTCTTCAAGGTTTAGATGTTCAAAAGGAAATCTTCTTTTCCCTTCATCCACAGCCCCACTCCCACCCATTCCCCCCCCCCCCCCCCCCCCCCCCCCCCCCCGTCCCCCTCCCCCCTCTCCCTCCCCTCCGCACCCCTTCCCCCTGAATTATATAATGAGTACACCAAGGAACATGAACATGTTGGATCCTCAGTGAAGCTCGCATGAAAGTGGAGTTTGGAGGGGGAGAAGGGGGAGTCACGCAGATTATTCTATTATTGCGCATCCAGTTTCCGTATGACACGTGTGTGTTTAGCACGCGTTGTAGAAATTTACTTCTGAGTGCTCAGAACGTCGATTGATTTGCAAGCGAAATCGGAAACTGCTCTTTAGTCATTTCAACATGGCTTGGAGCCGTGCTGTGCCGTTCTTTGCAACAAGGCTCAGAAGATAACAAAGACCTTTCCATCCGTAACATTCCTAACAAAGGAAAACCAGATGCAAAGCATATAAACATACTCCCAGTTTATCTTGGATACGCGTGGTGGTGGGGA
>CM065724.1:18172732-18175232 GCA_033310375.1 Conus canariensis | reverse complement strand
AGGGACACCTGATATTTGTAGGGAAATTAAGCCTTATGAAGTTCACTTTTGTTCCTCCTTGACCAGATCCAGCTTGAACACCTCTCTGCCGCTTCTGCCATTGCTTTCAGGGCTCTGTTTTTTTCCTTCCCTGCAACTGAGAGCTGTTTCATGAGGCTGTATGCAGACGTTCCTACAAACCCCCTAGCTCCAATTTCTGCAGTGAGGACTTTGACCTGATAGCCTTCTCTCCTCAGGCTGTTTGCCAGATCAGCATACTTTTCAGTCTTGTAGATTTGAGCTGCCTCCATTCTGTTCTCATATGGCACCGTGAGCTCGATCATGATCAGCTGCTTGGTTGACTGAGAGTGGACTACTATGTCTGGTCTCATGCCACTCTTGCTGATGATCTCTGGGTGACTCTTCCATTCTGGGAGGTCTGCAGTGCACTCCCAGTCATCTGCCCCATCCAGCAGACTCTGCCTGCATGTTTCGAGTGGCACTGTTGTTCTTGGCCATGATTTGCTGCCTCCTGCCGTGAAGAATGTTGCGGGTGCTTTTGGAGTCCTGATTTTCCCTTTTGTGGTGTTGGTACTAGCCCAGACTACTTGTACAATCTCTTTGAGCACTTGGTTGTGCCTCCATGTGTACCTTCCTTGAGCCAGGGCTACTTTACATGAGCTTAGGACATTTCTCCACTGTTTGTTTTTCATGGCAGAGGGGGCATGCAGGATCGTCTGTTTTCCCCCACTTCACCAGGTTTGCATTTGAGGGCAGAAGGTCATATGCAGATCTGAGAATGAAGCTGATCCTGAGAGGGGCCATGTGCCAAATGTCATTCCAAGTGAGACTTCTTTGGAGTGCATTCTCCCACGTTGTCCATTGCCCTTGCTGGCTCTGCTGGACTGCTTTTTGGAGTCTTTTTTGGTCTTCTTCTTTTCTCATCTCCTGAATCATCATGTCTCTTTTGGCTTTTCCTTTGGCCTTTGACCACCATTCAGTTTTGGTCACCCCCGTCCTTGTCTGTTGGTCTGTGTGTTCCTGTTATTTCTCTGATCTTGAACTTTTTTTGCAGAATCCATCGCCCCTTGAACTTTTCCCTTTTCTGCCCGTCTTTAGCGGGGGGTTGATTTTCTTCTACCACCTTGTCTCCGATCCTCCCCGATGCTTTGAAGTCTGACTTCCCTGCTTTGTATTTCCCCCAGATGGATTTTGTGGTAGTTTCAGCCTTTTTCTTTTCGACGTACAGCGCTTGTTTATCAGACAGGGTGGCACACCCAAACCATTTCCTTGTGAATTGTTTATTTTTTTGGGTTCCATTGCCTCCCCAGCGGTGCAAATGTCGTATATTTATCAGAGGCCATGCACTTTGGTATCAGCATAACTGCAGACACCAGACCTTGTATTTGCCAGGGACCCACATGGCATGGTCTCCAAGCCTTTCCCCGCCACTGCTTGGTTTTTTGCTCTTTGTGTGTCTTTAGCGTATCATCATACCATTTCCAAGGCCTTGACTGGTTCTTTTGTGACTGTTGGGGAATGGCCCGGTTGGCAACACTGAAGACCACGATCCCGGACTTTTTTTTCCCATGAGAGACTCCGTGATTTCTTGGCTTGAAATTTATTTTTGGGTGAGGCAACTATGTCGTCCCCGCCTCTCCCCACAGACGTGTCTCGTCTTCTCTGGATGAAATCACTGTAGGTCAACCCCGAAAGGCTTGAGAGGAGGGATCTTGTACCTCGCCAAAGGTCTGTTTTTTTCGCGTTGTTTTTTTGTGCTTTCAAGATGGTTCCATTGCCCCCACAACAAATTTTTGGGGAAAATTTCACAGCCCATTGCAATACCTACTTCCAAGTTGATCCAGTCTGTTTTTGTACTCCTTGGTAAGAACCGCATTGAGAAGCCATTGAAGTACTTCTTGGCATGTCCGGATTTCTTTGGCACATGGTACATCTAAGAGCAACTGTAACATCTCATGGGCACGATCCATATGCGTTTGCCAAAATCAAGCCACACTACGTCCAGGTCCTTCCTTTTCCCGTTTTGCTTTTTGGGTTGCGTCCCCCTCATTGTGGCGTGTTCTACACGCCCGCCACGCCTGGGATGCCACCTTTTTGGCGACACATCCAATTTCTTGTTTTCCCGAGTACTTTGGGCCCTTGCTGCCATGACAGAGAAAAAATTTTCCCTTCGACGTTCAAGTGGTATTGGCCGAAATGGGTGATGTCCTTGATTTTGCTCTTGGGGAGTACCCCAAAATCTCCCATCCACTGGCCGCTGATTTCTGGTTTCTCCAAGCCCCAACGCAGCAGCTTGTGGGCCACTCAGCACCTTGGGGCATTTCTTGTAAACGGAAGGGGATTCCGTTTGGCCCTGGGGGATGATTTGGCTCTTCTTTGTCCCACCACCTTTTTGATTTTCCCCCAACGTTGGGGGCTTGCCCTTGAACTGTTCCTCAGGGGTTGTTTTGGGCCCCACCAGACCTTGAATGTCGAGGGGCTTTTCTGTTCAATACCCCCA
>CM065724.1:18154463-18172632 GCA_033310375.1 Conus canariensis | reverse complement strand
CATCTTTTCCTTTTATTCTTAGTAGCCACATGTTTAAGGCAAAGTGGGGAGCCAGCCCACAGAGCCCTCGGTTCTGGTCTTTCCCAGTGTCCTCCGGTATTTCCCGGACGTCCTCCGGCCTATTCCCGGAAGTCAATGGTTTACCCATGCATCAGTAGAAAGAAACTCGTGGAGAGCGTGGCAGCAGAGAGTCCTCAGAAGAGAAGCCCCCTTCAAGCAAGTGTTTCGGCCCTTATCTCCTGACACTCTAGGGGGGTTGGGCCACACCCGGTTCATGACTCCGGATGTCCCTCTGCTGCCCCTTTTTTTTCCCATCTTGGGACGAGCCATGGCTGGGATTCGAACCCATGACCCTCTGGACATGCTCATTTTCCACTTAATGACTCGCGCTTTAACCACTGAGCCACAGGGACACCTGATATTTGTAGGGAAATTAAGCCTTATGAAGTTCACTTTTGTTCTCCTTGACCAGATCCAGCTTGAACACCTCTCTGCCGCTTCTGCCATTGCTTTCAGGGCTCTGTTTTTTTTCCTTCCCTGCAACTGAGAGCTGTTTCATGAGGCTGTATGCAGACGTTCCTACAAACCCCCTAGCTCCAATTTCTGCAGTGAGGACTTTGACCTGATAGCCTTCTCTCCTCAGGCTGTTTGCCAGATCAGCATACTTTTCAGTCTTGTAGATTTGAGCTGCCTCCATTCTGTTCTCATATGGCACCGTGAGCTCGATCATGATCAGCTGCTTGGTTGACTGAGAGTGGACTACTATGTCTGGTCTCATGCCACTCTTGCTGATGATCTCTGGGTGACTCTTCCATTCTGGGAGGTCTGCAGTGCACTCCCAGTCATCTGCCCCATCCAGCAGACTCTGCCTGCATGTTTCGAGTGGCACTGTTGTTCTTGGCCATGATTTGCTGCCTCCTGCCGTGAAGAATGTTGCGGGTGCTTTTGGAGTCCTGATTTTCCCTTTTGTGGTGTTGGTACTAGCCCAGACTACTTGTACAATCTCTTTGAGCACTTGGTTGTGCCTCCATGTGTACCTTCCTTGAGCCAGGGCTACTTTACATGAGCTTAGGACATGCTCCACTGTTTGTTTTTCATGGCAGAGGGGGCATGCAGGATCGTCTGTTTTCCCCCACTTCACCAGGTTTGCATTTGAGGGCAGAAGGTCATATGCAGATCTGAGAATGAAGCTGATCCTGAGAGGGGCCATGTGCCAAATGTCATTCCAAGTGAGACTTCTTTGGAGTGCATTCTCCCACGTTGTCCATTGCCCTTGCTGGCTCTGCTGGACTGCTTTTTGGAGTCTTTTTTGGTCTTCTTCTTTTCTCATCTCCTGAATCATCATGTCTCTTTTGGCTTTTCCTTTGGCCTTTGACCACCATTCAGTTTTGGTCACCCCCAGTCCTTGTCTGTTGGTCTGTGTGTGTCCTGTTATTTCTCTGATCTTGAGACTTTCTTTTGCAGAATCCATCGCCTCTTGAACTTTCCATTTTCTGCCTGTCTTCAGCTGGGGCTTGATTGCTTCTACCACCTTGTCTCCTGAGTCCTCCAGCATGCTTTGAAGTCTGATCTTCCCTGCTTTGTATTCCTCCAGGATGGATTTCAGTGGTAGTTTCAGCTTTGCTTGGCGACAGTACAGCGCTATGTCAGTCAGACAGGGTGGCACACCAAGCCATTTCCTTGTGAACTTGTTGATTTTGGCTTCCATTGCCTCCACTATGCTGGTGCAAATGTCGTATATCATCAGAGGCCATAGCAGCTTTGGTATCAGCATGAACTGCAGACACCAGACCTTGTATTTGCCAGGGAGCCCACACTGGTCAATGGTCTCCAAGCCTTCCTCCGCCATCTGCTTGGTTTCTTTTGCTCTTTGTGTGTCTTTCAGCGTATCATCATACCATCTTCCAAGGCTCTTGACTGGTTCTTCTGTGACTGTTGGAATGGCCTGGTTGGCAACACTGAAGACCACAGATCCGGCCACTTTTCCTTTCCTCAGTGAGAGACTCCGTGATTTCTTTGGCTTGAACTTCATTCTGGATGAGGCAACTATGTCGTCCAGCCTCTCCAGCACATGACGTGTCTCGTCTTCTCTGGATGAAATCACTGTAGTGTCATCCATGAAGGCCTTGAGAGGAGGCATCTTGTATCCATCGCCAAGGTCTGTTTGTCTCGCGTTGTTTGTTGCTGCTTTCAAGATGAGTTCCATTGCCAGCACGAACAGTATTGGGGAAATTGCACAGCCCATTGCAATACCCACTTCCAAGTTGATCCAGTCTGTTGTGTACTCCTTGGTAGAGAACCGCATTGAGAAGCCATTGAAGTACTTCTTGAGCATGTCGCGGATGTTCTTTGGCACATGGTACATCTCAAGAGCCAACTGTATCATCTCATGGGGCACAGATCCATATGCGTTTGCCAGATCAAGCCACACTACGTCCAGGTCTCTCTTTTCTGTTTTTGCTTTTTGGATTGCGTCCCAGATCATTGTGGCGTGTTCTACACAGCCAGCCACGCCTGGGATGCCACCTTTCTGGACTGACACATCCAAGTACTTGTTTTCCATGAGGTACTTGGTCAGCCTTGCTGCCATGACAGAGAAGAAGATTTTCCCTTCGACGTTCAGTAGTGATATTGGCCTGAACTGGCTGATGTCACTTGAGTTTTGCTCTTTGGGGATGTACACACCATCTGCCGTCATCCACTGGCCGCTGATCTTCTGGTTTCTCCAAGCCGATCGCAGCAGCTTGTGGAGCCACTCCAGCACCTTGGGACATTTCTTGTAAAGCTGGTAAGGTATTCCGTTTGGCCCTGGTGATGATTTGGCTCTGGCTTTGTCGACCACCTTCTTGATTTCCGCCAACGTTGGAGGCTTGCCATTGAACTGTTCCTCAGGGTTGGTTGGCCACACCAGACCTTGAATGTCGAGTGGTGCTTTGCTCTGTGGGTCAGAGTATGTTTTCCTCAGATGCTGCTCAAGAACTCCTTTGTCCACACTTAGGGTCCCAGATTTTGGCTGCTCAAACAGTGTTCTGGCAAACTGGAAGGGGTCTCTGAAGAAGCGCTCTTGTGTCTTCTTCTTTTTGCTCTTCCTCTTCCTCGCAGATTCCGCTTTGCTGAGGGCGCTGTGTTTTTCTTTCAGGTCTTTCCACAGTTTTTCCAAGCCTTGTTTTTCAGCTGGCAGTGCGGTCTTCATTTGCATCTTGAGGTTTTTTTTTGGACCCTGATCTTGTCCATCTTTTCTTGGCGTCTGGATTTCTTTGGAGGTGTTTTCTCTTTGGGTAGTTTTGCTCCATAGGCGTCTCTACATGTGGCGTGTATTAATTAGTCTTCTTTTGCTTCTTTCTTTCCTCCTTGATTTTGATTCCTGTCTTTCTATCTGAATTTTTTCCCGTTCTTCTCTGCCTCCTTCTCCTTCTCCTCCTCTTTGTTCAAATCTTTTTCAATCATGAGTTCCGTGAGACATTTTCCTTGCCATGTTCTTGAAATAAGTTTTGAGACGTCATACAAACTGGGGAAAGTTGCCAGCAATAATTTTCATTCACCAGCCAGTCAGTTTGTCTGTCTCCTTCTCTCCCTTCTCTCTCTCTCTCTCTCTCTCTCTCTCTCTCCTCTCTCTCTCTCTCTCTCTCTCTCTCTCTCTCTCTCTCTCTCAGATTCGTCCTCACCTTCATTTGTGACTGTATGCTCACATGCGGGTAAGTGTGTGGGTGTGTATGTATGTATGTATATATATATATATATATATTATATATATATATATATATATATATATATATATATATATATGTGTGTGTGTGTGTGTGTGTGTGTGTGTGTGAGTGTGTGTGTGTGTGTGTGTGTGTGTGTGTGTGTGTGTGTGTGGTGTGTGTGCACGTGTGTGTGTGTGCGCGCGTGTGTGTATGTGTGTGTGTGTGTGTGTGTGTGTGTGTGTGTGTGTGTGAGAGAGAGAGAGAGAGAGAGAGAGAGAGAGAGAGAGAGAGAGAGAGAGAGAGCATGCATGCGCTTGCGTGTGCATACGTGCGCTTGTGTGTGTATTTGCACGTGTGTGTGTGCGTGTGTGAGTGCACCTGTGTGTATGCACATGATGCACACCTTCATGTGCAGTGAAGTCTCGCCCACTCTCCCTGTGAGTGAGTGTGTGTGTGTGTGTGTGTGTGTGTGTGTGTGTGTGTGTGTGTGTGTGAGCGTGCGTGCGTGCGTGCGTGCGTGCGTTCGTGTGTGTGTGTGTGTGAGAGAGAGAGTGTGTGTGTGAGTGTGTGTGAGCGTGTGTGTGTGTGTGTGTGTGTGTGTGTGTGTGTGTGTGTGTGTGTGTGTTGTGTGTGTGTGTGTGTAAGGCTGCAGAAATTGAAAAAGATTCAGGAAAAAACAGGAAAGAACATTGTGTTATAGGTCAGTAAGGGTTAAGGGACTTTGTTTGCGAAAGCGATATTTGTATGGCACAGTTTAAGGCCATACTTTGAAAAGAAAAGGGCTTAGTTTTGAATCCTTGAGGACCTTGTTAATGTTTGAACTGAAACAGGAACGTGTGATGATGTGAAATGTTAGTAGAGAATATTTTTATGTACATGACACACAAAATAGTTATTTATTAAAAAAAGGAAACTCTCTTGTTTTGTCCTACTGGTTGTTTGTCGACGTTGTGTGAGCGAGTATCTGACAGTGTGCCACTTACGACAGACAATGCTTCATACCTGTGCAACAAAGCTAGTACTGGTGGGTCGTGAATTATATGCTGGTAGGGTTGAATCCTCTCTCTGTCTTCTCTTTCCTTTTCACTGCGAACTGAGAGTGATGCTGCACATTCTACGTACTGCAATTTGTGCTGGTGGATTGTCAATTGCTGGTGGAGATGTAGTCGGAATGGACATATTATAGGATGATAACGTCGACTGTAATATATCTGAAATATTGCCCTCCCCCTCTCTTATTTCCCCTCCCACCTTCCCTCCTTCCCCTTACATTCAACCCCGACCCCCTTCACTAATCTCTCACGTTTTTCCCTTTACCCTTAAACACTTTTTCCTACCTGCTTCTTACCAGCTTTCCTTCCAGCTTCCATTTACTTCACCCTCCCCACTGTCTCTCCTTACTCTTTCCTCTGGCTCATTTGAGTCATTGAAGCAGTAGCCTAGAGTGAAGTACGTTTGTGAACAAAATTTTTTTAATGAAGAGAATCCCCTTTTCCCTGCAGCTCACAACTCTCACCATATCCATTTTGTCTTTTGACTGACCTGCGTCCTTCAACCCTCCCCCCCACCCCTCCATTTTTTTTACAACCTCTTTTACAGTGAATTGAATTACTGACTGAATAAGTGATGTCTTTTTGCTTCCTTCATCCCCTTCTCATTCTATTCCGGTCCTTTGCCCCCATGATTCCTCACTTCATTCTCACCTCTTACCCACTAAAATCTTGCACAACATCTAATCACCACCACGCCACGTCTCTCCTCGAACACATCCCTTCTTCTGCCCACGTCCCTTTTACCATCCCCCCTCCCCCCCCCATACTCCCCACCCCTACCCTGACCCCCACCCACCCCTCGTTCTTTGATTACCCCGCTTTCATTTTTTTTTTTTTTTCTGCTTTCGACACTCCTCCCCATCTTGCGTGAAATCCTGTCTTTCCTTCCCTCTCCCCCTACCCCTCCCGTTTCCCCTCTCCGCTCTTGTGATACGGTGTGACATCTTTCCGTTGCAAATTCAAGTTTCAGAAACGAATCGTAAGACAGTGGCCAAGGCGGAACTTTGATCTTGAGGGAAGTAGCTAACTTCGCTTTGAAGGAAACGGTTGTCTTCTTGGACATGACCGTTTCTAGGTAAGGTTCCAAGTCTGAGGACTGTTCTCTCTCCCTGTGTGTGTGTGTGTTGTGTGTGTGTGTGTGTGTGTGTGTGTGTGTGTGTGTGTGTGTGTGTTCACTCTCTGTCTCTCGCTCTCGTTCTGTGTGTGTGTGTGTGTGTGTGTGTGTGTGTGTGTGTGTGTGTGGAGAGAGAGAGAGAGAGAGAGAGAGAGAGAGAGAGAGAGAGAGAGAGAGAGAGAGAGAGTGTGTGTGTGTGTGTGAATGCGCGTGCTTGTGTGTGTATGCATATGTGTTTGCGCACGTGTGTGCGTGTGTAAGTGCACGTGTGTGTATGTAGGCGATGCACACTTTCATATGCAGTGAAGTCTCGCCCCTTCTCCCTATGTGTGTGTGTGTGTGTGTGTGTGTGTGTGTGTGTGTGTTGTGTGTTTGGTGTGTGTGTGTGTGTGTGTGTGTGTGTGTGTGTGTGTATGTGTGTGTGTGTGTGTGTGTGTGTGTGTGTGTGTGTGTGTGTGTGTGTGTGTATGAGCGTGCATGCGAGCACAGCGTGCGTGTGTATGTATGTATGTGTTCGCACGTGTGTGTTCGCGTGTGAGTGCACGTGTGTGTATGCACGCGATGCACACCTCCATAAGTCTTGCTCTCTCTCCCTATGTGTGTGTGTGTGTGCATGCACGCGCGCGCGTGCGTGCATGCGTGCGTGCGTGCATTCGTGTATATGCATGCGTACGTGCGTACGCGTGCGTGTGCGTGCGTGTGTGTGTGTGTGTGTGTGTGTGTGTGTGTGTGTGTGTGTGTGTGTGTGTGTGTGTGTGTGTGTGTGTGTGTGCTTGCGAGCATGCGCGCGAGCGTGTGTGTGTTTGTGTGTATGTGAGCTGGCGCGTGTGCAGTTTTTGTCCAGAGGATAGATATAGTGTTAGAACTGTAGCTCATCAGATTCATCATTTGTCAATTCCTGAACAGAACTGAAGAATGTGAAGGGTGGAAAAACACTTCAACTACTGCTCGCTAACGAAGGGTGTTGAAAGAATTACTATGCAATGAATGTAGCTTGCCATTCTTTTCCTCGCAGATATGTTTGATTATGACTCACAGTTATAACATATATCGCGTCTGCTGTATAGTCTTTGTGTATATTTGTGTGCATGAGCATGTCCATTTGTATATGCATGTTTGTTTTTGTGTATACAGGTACTTCACGCGGTTGTTGAATACAGGGACGTTGTTGTGTGCTTATATGAGCTAAAATAAGTATCTATTCTACATTTAATACTTGTGTATAAATTGTATTTTTACAGTACGGAGCAAGAAATGCATTATTGTAGTCATTTATCTGACACCAACAGTATTCAAAATTACTTGACAGACACGAAACTGCCGCCTAAAGTCCGGAATAGGACACCTGTATAATCTGACCGTCATCAGTTTCTTCTGTAACAATAGATCAGTCACCTGGAGAACACCATGATATCTGCCATCTTCACGTTGTTTGAGGTGTCTTCAGTCACATCAGGAACATGTCAATATCCGACATTATCAAGTAGCTGAAGCTGTCTTTAGTCCTCTTGGGCATTATCACGTTGTGGTTTCCCTCTTGCTATTAGCTGTCTTTAGTCCTCTTGGGCATTATCACGTTGTGGTTTCCCTCTTGCTATTAGCTGTCTTTAGTCCTCTTGGGCATTATCACGTTGTGGTTTCCCTCTTGCTATTTGACCCCAAGACACACTCGCTTCTGGGCAGCATCTAGCCGGGTTCAAAAGAAAAGTCCAACAAATTAATAGCTATGGTTGGACCCAAACCCACAACATTCCACTCTGCACCCACCAGGCTAACCTTTGCTCCACAAAGACAGACTTTGTCATGGAATAAGCAAGGAATGGATCATGGAGAGGACCTGTGTGTTTGCGGTTTCTCTGTGAGAGGAGTGCATGTGTCCGTCTCCCCGAATGTGGCAGATTTTGGTTTGTCAGTAAGGTATTGGCTGAGGACAGGGGATTGATGTTTTGGTAAGTATTGTTCACATTTTCAAATATCCAAACCTTTTGTATTTCAGATCATTAACGAGATACATATCTTATTCAGTGGTTCATCTCAGAAGCGTTTATATAATGGGATGTCTGTGCCAACATCACGTCAAGACAGATGCACCATTGGCCAACAATTAAGAACACGTCGTTTTCGTCCCGAACTTTGGTCAGACTAGAGGTCTCCAAGGTAAACACCTTATCAATTAGATGAACTAGCCTTGATTGTTTACAGTTGTTCCACATGATTACCGTAGACTTTGGTGATTAGATGTGGGTGTACCTGCACTGTGCCATAGTTGTTCTTGCAAAATTTACAACTGGCATACTCGCGCAGCGCAATGTTATGTTTGCCGCCACTGCCAGTAGAACCAGCGCGTTACATATTTTTTTTGCGTAGAACATCATGCTGTCACTATCATTATACTCACCCTCACTGATCATACTTTAAAAAGAGACTTAAATTCTATTATAACTTGAAAATATAAAGGTAAAGAAAAAAGGTACCTTTCAGAGAACGCTTCAACGTTTCGTGCTGTAAGCACTTGGTCACGAAGTGAAGTGTTGAGGTTGTAGGGGAAGCTGGCAGGTTTCTTGTGACCACAGTTCAGCCAAAAAGGTAGGGGAGGGGGTGGGGAAAAGGTCACCAAAAGGGGTGGGGCAAAGAGGGGGTGGGGAAAGGTGGGAGGGAGAGGACCAACTGGGTGGTGGTTTACAGAGAAAGAGGAGGGGGTGGTGGTAAGGAAAACATGGTATAGAACATGGGGGGGGGGGGGGGGGGAGCAGGAGGGGGGGAAGGGGGGGGGGTTGCAGCTTGAGAGAAACAAGTTTATTCCCTGACATTGAGTCCATAAGGACTCAAAGTGCCAAGGCGTTGTATTAGCTGGCTTTCCATGAATTTGCGGTATTGGCCCTCTTTTTGCCATTGCGCCAAAGCGCTGCCACTCTGATGTGCGACAGGTTATGGTGTTCAGAAGTAAAGTGGTTTGCCACTGGTGTATCTTTTCCTGTCAGAATATTGTCCCTGTGTTCTTTGAAGCGATCATTGAGTGATCTGTATGTTTCTCTTACATACATCATGACACACAAGGTACAGGTCAGGACATAGACAACATTTTGAGTTTGGCACGTGAAATGGGATTTCACCTGAAACTTATGATCTGATGGGCCTTAGATAGTTGTTGCAGGGTTAATAAAAGTACAGGTTTTACATTTAGGTTTCTTCATATTAAATTCTATTGTTGGGACTTAAGTTTCAGTTTCCTCGCCACGTTGGTGCATTGTGGATTTTGTGTTGACATTAGCCTGCACATGGGGGTTGTTGTAGAATGAACATGACTGCACCCTCTGGACTTTGCCATTCACTTACGCTGTGGACGGCAATTTTAAAAGTATTGGCGTCCTTGGAGGGCATAGAAGAAGATTTCCTGCGTATTCCGATTCAATATGGGCATGAATAAACACCACCGTGTCTCGGCAGCAGTGCAGAGTCTCAGACCTTGAGTAGGTAGAATGTAGGCACTCAAGGTCTGACCAGCGCGTTGGACTAATGCGTAGGTCAGACATCTGCTGAGTCGTAGCCACGAGACCCTCTTCTTCAATTCTCTCATCTTAGTTGTTAATTCATTTATCCATCAGCTTAAAATCATGCGTAGTGTGGTCTCAAAACTTAGCAGATGTGGTGTAGCGCGTATGGACTACTCCGCACGCAGTGACGCCTCCTTGATGAAACTGAAACGAAGCAGTGTTCTTTAGTGGGTTTCTTTCTAAAGACTGGATGTGGAGTGCTTTCAGTGAAGTTTCGGTTCTGTGACTGCAACACGAAGAGTTCAGACCTGGCTATGTATGCAGTGGCCAGATGGAGCGGCACTTTTGCAACGTCAGAGGGAGCACTCAAAATGAAGTGAACAAAATCATGGAGAAAAAAATGATAACAGGCTTTATAGGAAATGTTCTGTGACGGATCTGGCCCATAGTGTGTGATTTGTAAATATAATTGTATACCTTCTCTCTCTCTGTTTGTCTGTCTGACTGTATGTCTGTCGTTTTGTCAGTCTGCCCATCCCTCTGTCTGTCTGTCTGTCTGTCTGTCTGTCTGTCTGTCTCTCTCTCTCTCTCTCTCTCTCTCTTCCCCCCCCCTCCTTCTCCTCCTCCTCCTCTCTCCCCCTCTCACTCTGGTCTCTCTGTCTCTCTTCATCCTTTTTTCTTTCTTTTTACCCCCTCTCACCCTTTCATGTATTCCAGTGACTGTCATTTCATTAAAGCATTAAGTGATGCATTATCTGTGCGTAACTCTGACAATTTGCCAGCGTATGTGAAAACATGTCCATTTAATTTCAAAATTAGAAGGATTCCTAGGAGACCATAAACCTCCATCAAGGTCAAACAGATCATGGATCTGCTGTTTAAGCCAGATCCACACCAAACTGTAAACTGTAAAGAACCAAAATGGCGTGTCTTGTCTTTTGTCACTTGGGGAGAAACAATGGGTCAGATAAACGTTTTTCAGCTCCTGCAAAACAGTTCACAGGTAAAAACAATATATATTTTTTCTTAATCAGGGGAAGTTATTGTAGGTTCAATCTAAAAAAAGTTATCTTTCCATTCACTTTTTTCATTAGGAAGAAATACGAAATATCAAAATGAGCGTCACCGAAAGTGTTTCATATTCCATGAAAATGTGCTACTTCATATGTACTTATCAGTTAGCAAGCAGTAATAAGACAGTTTTTACATTCAGTAGAAAAAATTGAAATAGTTTTACCTATAAGATCCTGAAGCCATCCTTTGATTCGAATTTGCCCCAGGGATCAGGACTTAAAAAGAATTGGTATATTCTTGGACCACATTACATCAGTCTACTAAGTTTCTTTCGAATCGGTTTAGTAGTTGTTTTTTTTGTATAATCCTACACACAGATCAACAAACTATCAGGGGATGGCGAAAGCACAGCCTCTTTGGCAGACGTAAAAAAGCTCACTCATCGATCAAATCTTTTCACTGAAAAAAAGTGCTGATCTCGGCGGATTTGTTTCTACAATGTAAAAAGAAAAGCTCTCCGGCTTGATGCTGAATCTTCACGCCTCGAAATGTCCAGAGATGACAGATGATGGGGGAGAACATTTCGCTGGAGGCGTTTCATTGGCTGGGTTGGGAGCCGGCAGATTAAAGGCTGGCCTGTGGACTCTTGTTATCAGGTCCCATTTCTGTCGCGTCTAATTGCTTTGAGGTTAAAAAAGATTTCCCATTGAAAGCAAGTTGCATCGTCCCGTGATCTTTCTCTCTCCTTCCCTTTATACCACTCTCACTTTCTTACCCCCTCCTTTCCCCTGTGCTAGCTTTGCCTCATCTCCACCCACCTTATCCACCCCTTCTTCTTTCTGTCCCCCGATCTCTCATGCCTTTTCCTGGTTCCATCCATCCCTCAGCCTTACGGACCCTACCCCTCTCCTTGCTCTCATTTCTCTCTCTCTCTTTCTCTCTCTCTCTCTCTCTCTCTTCAAACCCGGCACGTCAAAAAGCAAATCATCTTGTATTCGACTGTCTTTAAAAAAGAAATGAATAGGTCATCAAAAGATATGTTGTTATAATTGAAGCAAACAGCATTGTTCAAAGGTAATGCTGGTTCTGCATGTCCCATAGGTCCTAGGTATGATGGAATGCAAAAGGATAACATGTCTGGCTGTGGATTTGATTGTATGACTTTGTGAAGGGGAAGGTGGTGATTGGGGCTGTAGCTGCTTGCAGTGTTTGAATCGAAAAGCATCTTCTCTTAGTGCTTCACAAGAACTTTTCATACCCCCCCCCTCCCCCTGTTCCCCCACCCACTCGTTCAAAAATGGAAAAATGAATTTATACTTTTATCTGCTTTGATTTCTCATTTTCTATTCTTTCCTTTCCTTTTCTGTCTTCGTTTCAGTGTTCTTCCTATCTTTCTTTTTGTTCACGTGCAAAAAAAACAACACATCATAGGCGGTCTGATCTTTTATGCAAACATAAATTTGGTAAGTGCTTGCACATATTATATTTCATTATTGTTGTTGTTACTGCTGCTGCTACTGCTGCTGCAGCAGCTGCTGCTGCTGCTGCTCTTGTGTTAAACGTTTTTTTTAGGCATAAACTTAGCTGCACGTCTTTTGTATGTTTTAGGGGCTTTGTGCTCTCTTCCTTTACAGCAGATATTGACGCTGATCTGCTATTGTGCTTGATTGTTTTGTTTGTTTCTCTGTTTGCTTCTTTAAGAGGATAGGGTGGAGTTGTGGATTGCGTCTGTGTGGTTATTTCTTGTATCTGTTATTCATTTTACTTTCTTTCTTTTTTTTTCTTTTTTTTTTTTTTTTTTGGGGGGGGGGGGAGGGGGTTACTCTCTGTGTAGTTGGGGATGGAGGTGGGGATGGAGGTTGTGTCTGCGAGTTCGTTCATTTTTAGGTGGTACACATATCTTGGGTTATGTTGCCAAGTGTATGTTGGTTGGTTGCCTGTACTTACGTCAGCTAATCAGTCATAGACAGACGCTTCCCTTGGCTGGTGATTGAGAGATAAGGAGACCAGCTGGCAGGTATGCCAATGGACAGCCAAGCAGACAAACACACACACAAATGGACAGTTGAATCTGCGTGTGGGGCTGAGAGAGAGAGAGAGAGAGAGAGAGAGAGAGAGAGAGAGAGAGAGAGAGAGGGAACAGTTATTTTTGAATAATTGTAGAAACTGTTTTCTTGATGACTTCATTGGCAACCTTTGTTGTTTGAGGATAGCTGATTGCATACTTGATAGACTGAATATATGCATTTTATACATAGATATACGCATTTGTTCGTCAGTTTGTCTGTGTCTTTGTTAGGTTCAGTTCATCGTACGCGTTGTACGTGCGCATATGCGTGCGTTCGTGCGTGCATGCGTGCGTTTGTATGTGTGTGTGTGTGTGTGTGTGTGTGTGTGTGTGTGTGTGTGTGTGTGTGTGTGTGCGCGTGCGTGCATGTGTGTGTGTGTGTGTGTGTGTGTGTGTGTGTGTGTGTGTGTGTGTGTGTGTGCTGTTCTCGATTTATGTAATGTTTTAGAATGTCATAGTTCTACTATTCTGGCCATGTTTTAAGTTCTCAATGTACATTTCAAATTTTTCCTTTCCGAGGCAACTAAAAGTCTGAAGCCTGAAATATCAGATAACATGTATTGTTTAAGCACAATCACTTCAGAAACAATTAGTAGACATTAAAAAAGAAATGCATTAACCGAATGGTTCATTTCAGAGAGCACTCCTCTGGGCATTGTTCCAAGAAAGAAAAATATCTGATCTGTCACATGGAGCTGAGTAGTCTTCCTGCCCCACGGGAGATTCAGAGATGATGAACAGAGAAGGTGGAAGTATTTCATGCATAGAATTGTGGGCCAGCACATTGAAGCCCACCTGGGGACAGTATCAGGTCACCCTTTATTTCGTAGATGGTTCCCCTCTGGTTAAAAACAGATTCCCCAAAGGAAGAAGATTGTAACACGTCATTTGTTCATGTGAGATTCTCTCTCTCTCTCTCTCTCTCTCTCTCTCTCTCTCTCTCTCTCTCTCTCTCTCTCTCTCACCTGATAGCCTCCTTTGCATCTCTCTCTCTCTCTCTTGTTTTTTTTTTTTCTCTTTCACTCTCTCACTGTTTCTATCTTCGTCTCTGCCTCTGTCTGTCTGTTTATCTGTCTGTCTATCCGTCTGTCTGTCTGTCTCTGTCTCTGTCTCTGTCTCTCTCTCTCCTTCTCTCTCTCTCTCTCTCTCTCTCTCTCTCTCTCTCTCTCTGTGTCAATGTACTTTTTGACAAAGGGATATTTCCTGATAAGTGGACAGAGTCGATTATACTGCCATTATTTAAGAAAGGTGAAATAAATGATCCAAACCGACACAGGGGCATATCATTTAGTGACATAAGTAGTACGTTATATAGTTCTATGATTAACTGTACACTACAAGACTGGATCGAACTTAATAAGAGTACGGGTGATTGGCAGTTGGTTTAAACAAAGGTTATCCAACTGTTGGTCAAATGGTTACACTTTTGGCTATTGTACAGAAACAGTTTTCATGAATCGCAAATTATATCTTGCCTTTATTGTCTTCGAAAATATGTTTGATTCAATATCTGAAAAATTATTTTGGCCAATACTTCGAAAGAACAGAATAAAGGGCAAGATTCATCGATGTATTAAGAGCATGCATAATTGTGTAAAGACAAACCTTAGATGTGAAGGCGATTTTGTGGACTACTTAGTTTGTACAAAAGGTGTGGAGCAAGGAGATGCATGCAGTCCTCTTCTGTTTTCCGTGTTTATCGACGAACTGGCATAAGAAATGATAGAGAAGGGAAGACATAGTACAAAGAGAAGGGAAGACATAGTACAATACCGTCTCCCGACACAGTTGAATTATTCATTTTGTTATTGGCAGGTAATATACATTCATCAACAATTGCCTGGGACGAATCCTCCACATATGGTGGCCTGACAAGATCAGCAGTGAAGAACTGTGGCAGCAGACAAGACAGAAGCCGGCGGGAGCTGATATCCAACAACGTCGCTGGAGGTGGATAGGTCACACTTTGCGTAAGCCAGCCACCAGAAGATGGGCCACACATGGGGGCAGCTGGAGAGACTGGCCCAGGACAGAGACAGCTGGAGGGACCTTGTCGGCGGCCAATGTCCCAGTGGGGGCGATGGGCAAAAGTGAAAGATAATAGATCTTTGTTGCCAGAAACTCTTGCAGGCCTTCAGATGCAGGGGAACAAATGTATGTAACGCAGCATCTGGACTCCAGCTTCAGATAGATATGGAAAAGAGAAATATTGTTGTATTCAGAAAAGGAGGGTACCTTGCAGCACGAGAGAGATGGTCTTTTAACTGTGAGCAAATGGCTGTTGTTGACTGTTGTAAATATCTTGGTATTCATTTTTCTCCCTAGTTTTGTGGCTGCTTTTAAAGATTTCCCAAGCAGGGCCAGACACGCATTGTTATTAATCTTGCAATGATTGGACATTCTTAATAATGATTCGCTTAGAATACTGTTAACAATTTTGCATGCTCAGGAGCAACCCTTTGCTCTCAATGGTTTGGATGGTGCTGCTGTTCATATTAAAAAGGTTCATTTGTACGCTCTAAGGAAACTTTAGGAGTCCATATGAAACACCTCGTAATCTAGTTTATAAAAATACCCTACATTACCCTATTTATGTAAATCACGGACGAATGATTAGAGGTTACGTTTGAAAGCTTATAAAATGTTATTTTTAGTTAGATTCACGAGGTAAAACCACATGGACGTCAGGAATTCGTTCGATGCTATTTCTAAATGGTTTTGGATTTGAATGGCTTAACAAGGTGTGGAAAATGTGAATTAATTTTTGCAAGTATTTCAACAGAGACTCAATCATACAGGTGGCAAAACTGGCATGAACATATTCAGGAAAATGATAGGCTTTCATGATACAGAAGGTTCAAGTCATCCAGTTATTGCGAAATGCATTTTTCACTTAATATCAACAGGCATATAGAAACACTATATGACGAACTTCAGCTTTGGTGTTTCAGATATGGCAGTGTATTATCCATAGTATGATATAGTTTCTGACAGCACTTTAATGTGCCCGCTATGTAAAAAGGCAAGAGGTGATGAAATACAGGTTTTGTTCTCCCCTGCTCTCAGTGGCCTATGCAGGGAATATATTCCATTTAAACACTGTGCAAGCCCATGTCTGTTTCGGATGACTCTACTTATGACAAATAAGAATAAAATCATTGTGAGGTGTTTGCGCATACATTTGTATAGAGCCTTTCAGACCGAGCTGCTGTCTTTAGTTAATAAATGTATTGACTCGCTGATGTTTTGTGAATACTGATATCCTAGTATAAAATCAAGAACAGGGTCAGTGGATTGTGCATCACGCACTTGTGTAGTAGATTGTATTTCATACAAGTGTCATTTCATTGTTGATGTTGTTACACTCACCATAGTAAGTTTTGAATGTAACCCCCCCCCCCCCCCCCCATTAGAACGGGCTGTGGCCTATCCTGAATAAAATTTCATTGCATTACATTTCATTTCTTTCTGTCTGTGTCTGAGTGTCTGTCTGTCTCTGTCTGCCTGTCTGTCTCACCCTAGCTGTGTCTTTCTCTCTGACCCTCCCTCTGTTTCTCTGTCTCTGTCTCTTTTTCTTCCTCCCTCCTCTCCCCCCCCCTCTCTCTCTCTCCCTCTCTCCCTGTCTGTCTCCGTGTGTGTGTGTGTGTGTGTGTGTGTGTGTGTGTGTGTGTGTGCGTGTGCGTGTGCGTGTGCACACGCGCGTGAGTGAATGTTGTGTGTGTGTGTGTGTGTGTGTGTGTGTGCATGTGTGTGTGTGTGTGTGCATGTGTGTGTGTGTGTGTGTGTGTGTGTTGTGTGTTGTGTGTGTGTGTGTGTGTGTGTGTGTGTGTGCATGTGTGTGTGTGTGTGTGTGTGTGTGTGTGTGTGTGTGTGTGTGTGTACATGTTTTTCTGTGTCTGTCTGTCCCTCTGTCTTTTGTCTGTCTGTCTGTCTGTCTCTCTGTCTGTCAGTCTCTCTTTCCTTTATAATTCCTCTGTCTTTTGTCTGTCTGTCTGTCTCTATGTCTGTCAGTCTGTCTTTCCTTTATAATTCCTTTTTCTGTAAGCGTGTCATCCTTTCCTGGCTGTGCATGTATGCTAAAGGCTGTCGTTTTCTTCCAGCATCAATTTACAATCTTTACAAGAAAACCACTTCAACTTATCAACACATGCGAACACACGCTCATTGGATTTTAAATCTAGAGGGGCGCACAGAGCGCACAGGCCTCTGCCAAAGCAAACAGATTATGGATCTGCCATTTGATCTGGTCGCACACTAAAATAAAGGAAAAAGGTGTAATAACTGTAGCATGGGACATTAATGGGATCGGTGTGTAGGCTTTAATTTGGAATATCTATGAAGTGGTTGATGAGTGAAAACATTGTGTTTTTTTTGTCATGGGAAGTATTTGCAGATACATCCTGAAAGACTGACTTTTCAAGCACTTTTTTTTTGTAAGAATGAAACAAAAAATACTGCCGTTTGTGTCACTAGAAATTTTTAGTATTCAGTGGAAAATATGGCTTCACAGGTATTTAACATTTTGTAGGCAGTAAGGCAACAGTTCTCATATGCACTGGGGTAAAAAAGCAGTAATCTGCCAGACAAATCCTAAAGCCGCTCTTTGATTCGAATTTGCCCCAGGGATCTGGACCGAAATGAAATTGGTTTGTGTTTGCTCCACATTTCTATCAAATGAAGTTTCTATCAGATCGTTTTAATAGTTTCTGTGTAACCTCACCAACATATTAACAAACCAACAGACATTTGCAAAAACACAATCTCTTTGGTGGAGACAAAAAACCCACACATCAACCCAGTCCTTTATTTGAGAGAAAAAGAAAGTGCTGATCTCATAGGATTTGTTCCTACAATGTAAAAAGAAACGCTCTCTAGCCTGATGCTGAATCTTCACGCCTCGAAACGTCCAGAGATGACAGATGATGGGGGAGAACATTTCGCTGGAGGCGTTTCATTGGCTGGGTTGGGAGCCGGCAGATTAAAGGCTGGCCTGTGGACTCTTGTTATCAGGTCCCCATTTCTGTCACGTCTAATTGCTTTGAGGTTAAAAAAGATTTCCCATTGAAAGTGTGTTGCATCGCCTCATGATCATTCTCCTTCTTCCCCTGAAGAGAGCCCTCTCTTTTTTCCTCTTTTTCCTTGTTTTATCCTATTCCCCACTCACCTTGTCCACCAACCCTTGTTATATTCTATCCTATCCTACCCACACCCACCTTATCCACCCCATCCCCTTCTCTTACTCTAACCCCTCGTTCCTCTCCCGTGTTCTACCTTTCCCAAAAACTTCTACCTACCCATCCCTACCAATGCTCTCTCTCTCTCTCTCTCTCTCTCTCTCTCTCTCTCTCTCTCTCTCTCTCTCTCTCTCTCTCTTATCCAATCTGACACGTCAAAACGCACACGTTCTGTACGTGTCTGTCTTTAGTAAAAAAAAAAAAAAGTGTTGTCAAATGTGTGTTCCTAAAAATTACTACAAACTGTATGTCTCTGATGTGAAGTTGGTCCTCCATGCCTCTTAGGTCCTGGTCATGGCTAGATGCAACAGGATAACATGTTTGTCTGTGGATAGCATTTTATGTCGAGGGTGAAGGTCGTGCCCTTAATTGCTTGCAGTTTTTGCACCATCATCATCTTTTCTTTATACCTCACATGCATCTTTCATCCCTCCCCCCCCCTCCCTCTCCCCCATCCACTCCTTCAAAAGCTGGAAAGATAATTTTTTTTTCTTTTCTTTTATT